>NW_006497023.1:820764-946711 GCF_000471905.2 Amborella trichopoda
TTTTCTCCTTTTTTGCTAGTGCTGTTTAGATAGTGCTTTTTTGTCTGGTCCTTTTTTGTCTTGTGCTGGTTGACTGTGCTGGGTGTGTATCTAAACTGCACGGTCTTAGTTGTATGACTTTAAACTGCATAACCACGGTCCAGTAGTATGACCTTAAACGGTGCTAGTGCTGTTTAGATACACACCCAGCACAGTCAACCAGCACTAGGGTTGTTTTGGAATTCCTTGGTGCTGCGTATGGACTAATGAGACTTACCTCGGGCCTGGAGTCCAAGCCTGACCTGACTCATCATCACTTGGCTTCCCTTGGACGCGATTGGAATTCCAATTTGCAAGGAGCATTTGAGGGTAGTGTGGTATATATACGGGGGTACAATCCTGTTTTCCCTCACTTTTTCACCAAGGGTAAAACAAAATTAAGCAAAAAAAATTTTCTTAACAGTGAGAAGAAGGTGCTCGCTTGAAGTTCCAGCAAGCAGTGGGACTCCAGCAAAGGTTTTACAGGGAAGGTTCTTAGCCAACAGTGGAAATCAAGGTGGTTTTGGGGGGAAGACCTTCGACGTGCAAACTTTGCCAAGAATTTGGCGAAGTTGCAGGGAAAAGAGCAGAAAAGGAGAGTTCTTCTGGGAGTTTTTCAGGAAACAGAAGAGGTTCCGGCTGCAGTTTTTTCTGGTAGAAGAGGCGGGAAGTAGAACTGTGAGCATTTTAGCACATCTTAGGCATTTTTCAAGGACTTTAAGAGGTTTATCTGAGATTGTGGTAACTTTTCGACATTGTTAGTGGTGTTGTAGAGGTTCCTGGGGACTTGGGGAAAGTTTGCAGGAGTTGTCCAGGTGAAAAACACATATGAGAAAGGTTTTTCAGTAGGTTTTCTGACCATGTAGGAGACGCTTCGACGAGAGACGAACAGTCACAAGAGGTGGACCATCGTGAAAAGTGTACGGTTGCAGGAGGTAAACTGTCAGGGAGGTGAACCATCGTAGGGAAGATGTACAGTTACCTTCGAAAATCGTGCCACCATTAATGAGGTGTGAAAACTTAGGCTTTGAAAATGAGGAGTCTCGGGAAGCGAATAGTCGAGATTGGGCCGTCGCTAATAGAAGTGCAGTCGGTGCTGGGGCAACTGGCACTGATGATTTAGGGTGCTAACACAACGGATGCTAAACCTCAAGAAAGGCAACCAACACTAAAGGTTAGGAGCACAACCGGTGGTGACCTTTGAAGGACACAGTTGACACTGATCAGTACGTGTGGCTCGTCATGGTGTGGAGAGTGATGTTCGCTTATGAAAGTAAGTTACGTGTGGGATATGCAATGCTCGGTGACGAGCTGCATATGACTTGGCAAAAAGTGGCGAATGATGGTATGGCGCTGCTTGTGGTACTTGTTGGAAGCCAAATCTTCTAGGATAAAAGTGGTCCATGTTGTTCTGTGGAAGGGCCCCCACTTTGAATAGGGTATGCTTTCTGTCATAGGGCAGTTCCTTGCCAGGGCTGCCCACTTTGTATGTTTGATACACACGTCCACTGAATCCTTTGTTGTATATTTGATATACACGTCAGATGAGATATCTAGCTTGTATGTTTGACATACACGTCAGATGGACAGAGGCTAATTTCTTGGAGTGGCTTTGCTTTATCTTCTAGACTGTAACCATCCTCTTACTTGTCAAATGAATTAAAGTTAACTCTCCAAGTGGTTTCACTTCTTCTTCATGAGGAAGGCCTTTCTTTGGTGGGTTTACTTCTTCCTTATGGGGAAGGGATTTGATTTGGATTGTAACCATCCTCTTATCCTCAAATGTAAGAGCAAAAGTACAAGTTTTGGTTTGTAACTGTCCTTTTATCCTCATATGCAAGAGCGAAAGTACAAGTTTTGGTTTGCAACTTCACTCTTATCCTCAGATGCAAGAGACTTGTAACCTCCCTAGTAATGGGCTTCATGTAACTTGTAACTCGTTTTTACTCCAATAAAAAGAGTTAGACTTTTGTTTTGACTATCTTGCTTATTTTCATGTTGAGTCCCTTTCTTTTGAATATGCATCATGGATAGTACTTCTTTAAATATCATCCATTGCTAGGGGGCATTGCTTCCCCTCCTTTAGGATGTGTCAGTATATAGGCTCCGTTGGGCGAAACCTTCTTGACTATGAAGGGTCCTTCCCACTTAGAGGCTCAAACTTCCCTTTACGTCGGCTGTGCATAATAGGCCTTTTGACAGCTAAGACTAGATCACCGCGGGTGAATGAGTGGACTTTGACAGACTTGTTGAAAGCCCTCTTCATTCTCCCTTGGTTGAGTTCAAGGCTCTACTGAGCCTCTAGCCTCCTACCATCGAGTGCATCAAATTCCTGATACCGGATCTTAACTCTCTCATCTTTGGTTATTCCTTGGTTAATAGCGACTCACAGTGAAGGGATTTGTATTTCAAGAGGTAAAACTGCTTCACCCACATAAACCAGAGAATAAGGGGTGGAATCAATAGCATTTCGTGTAGTAGTGCAATAAGCCCATAGGGCTTCAGGAAGCTTCTCATGCCTGTTCTTCCTTGTTTTTTGTAATGACTTTCTTAAAACATTGCATAGAGTCTTATTGAAAGCCTCAGCTAATCCATTCGCCAGAGGGTGGTACATAGTTGAGTACCTCCATTCGAAATTGAATTGGTTAACTAAGCGATCGATGTGCTGACTCCTAAATTGAGGACCATTGTCAGATATAATTCGGTCGGGGACCCCGAAGCGATATATGATATAATGTCAAACAAAGTAGGCCGTTGTTATCCAAAAACCTGCTTATGGGGGATCGCTTCAGCCCACTTAGAGAAATAATATGTTGCAGCTAGGATAAAAATATGGCCCATTGTGGAAGGAGGGTCAAGAGGCCCTACGATGTCCATACCCCATTGTGAGAAGGGTCATGATGCAACCGTAGAGTGCAAAGGCTTTAGAGGTTGGTGAACCAGGCTGGAGTGTATTTAGCATACAAGGCACTTTTTAGCATAACTTAAAGAATCGACAATCATGCAAGGCCAATAGTATCCCAACCTACGTATTCATTCATTGAGCTTAGGACCGGACTGGTGTAGTCCACAAATGCCTGAGTAGATTTCTTTTAACACCTTTTTGCTTCTTGGATATCAGCACAACTAAGAAGAATGACGTCAAACGACCGTCTAAAGAGAGCATCTCCTTTGTGGAGGGCATACATGGTAGACATTCGATGTATGCTGTTGTGTTCGACACGATCTTCTGGGAGCCTGCCATGGTTTAGGAAACTAGTCATGGACTCTCGCCAATCTTCTACTTGCTCAATTTCTGTACACATTGGGTCAAAGAATTCTGATTCTTGATTCTTACCCTTAGCTCCTTGACTCTGTGCTATTGCTTTTTCAGTCTTGATTACTTATTAGGCTAATAAAAATGCTCCAGCCATGTTGGATAATCCGGCTAGAAACCGAAGGGTCAAGGGAAATGAAATTGTCTTTGAAGGTGGACCATCATAGGGAAGGCGATCGGTTGCCGGAGGTGGACCGTAGGGAAGGCGAATGGTTGGGGGAAAGGAACGGTCACAGGAGGTGATTCGTCGTAGGAGGCGGGCAGTTGCCCTTGGAAATCGTACAACTGTTGGGAGGCAAAGGGATTTCGGCCTTGAAAATGAGGAGTTTCAGGAGGTGAACATTCACGACCGAGTCGGCGCTAATAGAAGCACAACCGGCGCTCTGATCCTCAAGAAAGGCAGTCGGTGCTAGGAGTTGGGAGTGTAGCCGGCGCTTGCCTTTGGAGGACGTAGCCAGTGCTGGCTTCAAACGACGATCATCAGTGCATGTGGCACGTCATGACATGCACAGTGCTGCTCGCATGTGCCAGTAAGTTATATGCGAGGATTGCAGCGCTCGGTGATGAGCTAATACGATGATGTTCATGCGTGGCATTGGCATGGGCCGGTAAAGGGTGGTAAATGATGGTAAAGCATGGCTTGCGATACCTGTTGGAAGACAACTCCTCTAGCACAACAGTGAAGTCCATGTTGTTCTGTGGAAGAACATCCACTATGAACAAGGTATGCTCTCCATCATAGGCCAGCTCCTTGTCAGAGAAGCCCTCTTTGTATGTTTGATACACACATCGAATGAATTCTGCCTTGTATGTTTGATATACACGTCAGATGAGATCTTTAGCTTGTATGTTTGATATACACATCAGATGAGCTGAAGCTATCTTCTCTGAGTGGTTTGGCTTCATATTTTGGCATGTAATCATCCTCTTACTCATCAGATGATTTGAAGCTAACTCGAAAATGGTTGGCTTCTTCTTTTGGCCTGTAACTGTTCTGTTTGGTGGTACTCGTCAGATGAATTGAAGCTATAATTTCTCCAAGTGGTTTTGCTTCTTCTTCCTGAGGAAGTCCTTTCTTCTAGCTGGTAACCGTCCACTTATCCTCAGATGCTAGAGCAACACTGTAGGTTTTGGTTTGTAACAACCCTCTTATCCTCAGATGCCAGAGCAACACTTATGATGTCAGATGTTCTCTTTTCCTCAGATGCAAGAGACTTGTAATCTCCCTAATAATGGGTTTTTGGCTTGTAATTTGTAACTCCTTTTACTGCAATACAAAGATTTAGAATTTGTTTGAAATGTCTTCTATACTTTTTGCATTGAGGCTCATTTCTTGAATATGCATCACGGATAGTACTTCTTTAGGTATCTACCATTGATAGGAGGCATTCCTTCCTCCACCTCAGGATGTGCCAGTATGTAGGCTCCATTTCGTGAAACCTTTTTTACTATAAAGGGATCCTCCCATTTGGGTTCAAATTTCCCTTTACGCCGATCATGCATAATAATAAGCCCATTGATAGCTAGCACTAGATCACCATGGGCGAATGAGCAGACCTTGACGGACTTGTTAAAAGCTCTCTTCATTCTCCCTTGGTTTTGAGTTCAAGGTTTTGCTAAGCCTCTAGCCTCTTTTCATCGAGTGCATCCAATTCATGATATCGAAACTTGACTCTCTCGTCTTCGGTTATTCCTTGGTGAATAGCGACTCGTAGTGAAAGGATTGGAATTTCAAGAGGTAAAATTGCTTCATCCCCATAGATCAGAGAATAAGGAGTGGAATCAGTAGCATTTCGCGTAGTAGTATGATAAGCCCATAGTTCTTTAGGAAGCTTCTCATGCCAGTTCTTTTTCGTATTTGAATCAAATTTTCTTAAAACATTGCATAGGGTCTTATTGAAAGCCTCAGCTAAGCCATTGGCTCGAGGATGGTACATAATCGAGTACATACACTCAAAACCAAACTGGTTGACCAAGTAATCAATATGGTGGCTTCGAAACTAGGCACCATTGTCAGATATAATCTGGTCAAGGACACAAACAGGTATATAATGTGGTGTCGGACGAAGTTTGCCACTGTTGTCTCAGGAACTTGCTTAGGGGAACCGCTTCAGCCCATTAGAAAAATAATCTTTTGTGAATAGATTGAAGACATGACCCATTGCCGAAGGAGAGTCAATAGGCCGTATAATGTTCACACCTCATTGTGAGAAAGGCCATGATGCCACTGTAGGGTGTAAGGGTTCTTGAGGCTGGTGAATAAGACTTGAGTGTATTTGGCACTCTTGGCACTTTTTAGCATAGTTTAAGGAATTTGTATTCATGGAAGGCCTGTAGTATCCCAACCTGCGTATCTGTTCATAGAGCTTGGAACTAGACTGATTTAGTCCACAAATGCCTAAGTGCTCCAAGACCTTATTTGCTTCTGGCACGTCCACAAATCTAAGAAGAATACTGTCAAATGATCGTCTAAAGAGCGAATCTCCTTCAAGGAGGGTATACTTGGTAGACATTCAACATATGTTGTTGCATTCAGATTGATCTTCCAGGAGCCTGCCATGTTTTAGGAAATTAGTGATGGGCTCTCTCCAATCATCTACCTGTTCAATTTTCCCCTATACCAAGTCAAAGAATCCTTAGCTCCTTGACTCTGTGCCATTTCTTGTTCGGTCTTAATTACCTCTTTAGCTGATAAAAGTGCTTCGAATGGATAAAGAGGGCACTCAGAAAAGATATTTCTCTCATCATCCACGTCGACCTCAGTTCTTAGTTCAATGTGTCCCCATTCTGCTACACAAACAAGCGTGGGTCCTGATGAGGATAATTGCATTATAGCCCCAATTTTTGCAAGTGTGTCGGCTTGGGAGTTTAGCCTCCTGGGATATGACTTAGGGATATATCTTCAAACTGGGCCATATACGATTTTACAGTATCGTGATAAGGCTTGAGAGTGTCCTTTCTCACATAATATATACCTTTGAGCTGTCGGATAACCAACTCAGAGTCGCCATAGATCTAAAGTTATTCCAAGTCTAGGTCGAAAGCTATCTCCAATCCAATTATAAGGGCTTGATATTCTGCCTCATTGTGGGAGCCGACCTTGGCGAGAGAGAAAGAAAGTGGCAATACTCATCCTTTTGGGGTTAGGAAGACCACTCTGATGCCTCCTCAGTCTGATTGGAAAGCTCCATCAAAGTACAATTCCCATGGGTGAGCAAGCTCAATACTTCTTCAATAGGGAGGTAACTTAATAATGGAGATTCTGCGGCCCCGAGGTGTGCTGCAAGAAAATCAGCCAGGGCTATGCCATTGATCGCCTTTTGTGGAACATATGTGATGTAAAATTCCATCAATAGTAATGCCCACTTAGCGAGATATCTTGATAGGCACGGGTGTGTCATGTGAAATTTTATAGGATCTGATTTTGATATAAGTTTCACTTCATGACCAAGAAAGTAGTGATAGAGTTTTTGGACTGCAAAAATTAAGGCCAGGTACATCTTCTCTAGATAATTCTTCTCGGCCCCTTGCATCCTGCGGTTGAGATAATACAATGCGATTTCTTTTCCCTCATCATTTTTTTGTGCCAACAATGGCCTGAGTGACTTGTCTAGAGCGGTCACGTAAAGGATGAGAGGCTTTCCCAACACTGGTGTAGAGAGCACTGAAGGGTTGAGTAAATATTGGTTAATGTCATCAAGAGCTGCTTGACATGCTTCATTCCAAATGAATGGAATATCCATCTTTAGCAGGTGCATAAAGGGTTTACAGTGACCCGAGAGACTCGAGATGAACTTGCGGATGTATGCTAGCTGCCCTTGCAAAGAGTGTAACTCTCGCAATGTGATTGGTGATGGAATTTCTTGACTGGCTCAACTTCAAGCCCACGATGTCAAACAATGAACCCCAAGAACTTTCCTGAACGCACACCAAAAGCGCATTTCAGTCGGTTAATTTTAAGTTGATGAAGATGTAGTCGCTCAAATACCTTTTCAAGCTCTTTCATCTGAGCATCGCTCTCTTCGGATTTTACCACCAAGTCATCTACATAACACTCCACTTCTTTATGCATCATGTCTTTAAAGAAGGTGGTCATTGCCCTCTGGTAAGTGGCACCGACGTTCTTTAATCTAAAAGGCATCATCATGTAACAAAAGACCCCCTTTGGAGTTAAGAATGCAGTGGCTTCTACATCTTCAAGCGCCCTCCGTATCTGGTTATACCCGGAGTATCCATCCATGAAGGAAACACTTGACAATGAAAGGCAGAGTCAATGAGCTTCGTGGTAAATGGCAACGGGAAGTCATCCTTGGGGCACGCGGTATTGAAGTAGCGGAAGTTGATGCTGACCCTAATTTTGCCAGTCTTCCTCTTGACTGAAACAACATTTTCTAGCCATTTTGGGTACTTGACTTCGCGAATGAAGCCTGCTTGTCTTAGTTTGGTCACCTCGGCATCAATCTACATCTCAAGGTCAGGCGTGAACCTCCTTGACTTTTGCTTGACGGGTTTGACAGTCGGATTGATGGCCAGACGATAAATGGTATCTAGATCAGGCATCTCATGGTAATGTCAGGCAAAGACATCTTAGTTTTCTCACAAGAATGTTGTGAATTTTTCTTTTTCGGCTGGAGACATATTTGTCGAGATGAAAGTAGGCCGAGGGTCAGCTTCATCGCTCAAATTTATTGCTTCAAGCTCATCAGCAGTAGCTTGACCGCCTTCTTCCCATTCTTTTAAGGCTTCTTGCAATTCTTCTTTATTATTTTCAGACGTCTTTTTATCAGTGTAGAGACTCATGATCCTGACATCTCGACCTCCAGTAAAGCTCTAGAGTAGGTCATGATTTATGCTGCTTTCTTGTATCGAGGGACAGAAGGGTCAACCTCAAACATGGAAGGCCAATCGGGTTGTAGGGGCTCATCTTGAAAGTTAGGGGGGATTTGAGATTCAACGATCGTGGGGGAAGAAGTTTACTCTTATGAATCACACGGTAATGGCACGGGTGCTTGAAGTGTTTCCCCCGTGCTGGCTGGCGCTTCATAGACTTGTACCACGTGGCAAGCTTCCTGAGAATAGAAACTCTTTCCCCTTGATTCTTTCTGTCTCTACTCAAAGTCAGACTCAGGGGGCCACTGGGGTTTCTTTAGTTTTGTGTTTTTGTGCTTCTTCGAGAAGGATGGTTGTGCTTTGGCTTTAGCTGCCAGGGCATCAGCAACCATTAGGAATCCTATTTTCTGAACTAGTGTCTTTTTCAATCGATTTTATTACGTCCTGGTTATATTAGATCCGTCGAGTTCTCTATCAAGAGCCTCGAAATCTGGACATATAGCGGTTGTAACTACAGGAGACATAATAGAGGAAAGATGAGAAGCAAAAGAAGAAGAAGGAGAAGGGTTAGAAGGTGGGGGACTTTTAAGGTCGTTCCCCTCATCGGACCGATCTGGGCAGCTTTTTATGTCAACGTCAGGATTAGATGTGTGTCGGGATCTTTTAGGCCTTTCCCTTGCGTAGACCGTTGTAGAGTGCTTTAAATGTCATCTCCCTCACTGGACGCGCTCTGAGTGGAAGATGGAACAAGGACGTCCTCTTGATGAGAAGGAAGGAGGATCATGGTAGGGATAAAATCTAGTAAGGTTGGCAGTGGGAGAAGGGGCCTAAGAAATTCTTGCTCAACTAGCGGTTGAGCGGCCTTGCTTCTTTGACAAGTAGCCCTGGGTGCCCATTTACTTCTGGTTTTCCGTGGTGGTGCTTGATTCGTCTCAGTAGGCTTGTGAATGGCCATAGCTTGGCGAACTCCTTCGCGTCTTAAGGAATTGAGTCTGCTTCACCCATGATGCACTATCCATGGCTGGGAAGTCGAGGGTTCAGTAGAGTCTGAATAGTTATTGAGAAGGTCTTGTGTTGGGAGGTCCTTCTATTGCACTGATGGAGCAGTGGCTTGAGGATCACTTACTGAGACAATGTAAAACTCCTGACATTCCCGCAATTTCTTTACGAACATCTCATGGAAACTGGTGCAATCCCACAGGTAGTGGCCCCTTATTTGGTGATACGGGCCCTAATGGTCTTCAGTCCCCTGTGCAAGGCATCGAGGCTACCTCGTGGGCTTCGTGTGCTTATGCCTTCATGAAGCATTATAACACAGAAGGCATGAAGGATACCATGCATTTCATCTTCCTCTTGGACGGTTACTGCATGAGAGGGTTACCATTACCTCGATTGTTTAAAGAGCTTATAGGTTGTTGTTGTGACCCACCATGGTGTCGTGATAAACTTTCTATCAACTCTGACATGGAAGTCGGGTTAGAGGCCTCAACATGTAGAGAAAATTTCAGGTCGCATCTTTCGCACACAAGTTTGAACTGCTTCCTTCTCAGGCATAGGATTGGGTGGGCGAGCAGCCAAATTTCTCCATCGTGATATGAACTGGTTCACTGACTCATCATGGTCTTGAATCAGAGTGAGAAGTTCAATGGTTTGGACCTCTCTCTCGACCTCATAGAAGCACTGATAGAACAGTTTCTCCATTTCCTCCCATGTATGTACTGAGTTTGGAGGGAGTCGAGCATACCATTGAAAAGATGGGTCGTCATGGGTCTCAACGAATTGACGGAAAAGGAGTCTCCCATCAGTCGTTGTTTCTCGACATGCTACCTGGAAGTGGGCGATATGCTGGTTCGGGGAGGTGATTTCATCGAATAGAGGAAACTTCCCTTTCTTGTAATCTAAGGAAATAGGACCTGGTCAATATATGAAGGGTACGCCCTATGATAAGGTGTTGCACCTTGTATCCCCGGAATTTGTCTGTTCTTTAGGCTGTGGGGCACCATAACATCAATGTTTGCTTGAGACATGGGGTGAGGGATAGAATTGTCCTGTGAGGCAGAGGGAAGGGGCTGCCTTGGAGGTGCACCATCGGAGTGATGGGAATTGATCTCATGATTAGCTGATTGTCATGCGGCGTCTATACAATCTATTCTCTCAATCATCACGGGCACCATTTCCTCAAACTTGTTCATGCGCTCCTCCTGTGTGTCACCAGGCTTGCTTATAACCATTACATTGACTATTGCAGTTGAGGGCTTGCAAACATGACGGGTCGTGCACAGTAGATCAGTCAGTTGGGGGCTAGCGTGCCCCGACTAGACTTGACTCTTGTATGCCGATCGCGTGAGGACCAGTTCTCGAGGGTGCTGGGACTATGGCTGCTGAGTGGTTGGGTCATCTTCTACAACACTAACCACAGTGAAGGGCTCATGGTGCTCTTCTTCAGGGTTCGTCATCTAAAGAGGGTAGAAGGGATTCAGGGTGAGAGGGTTATCAGAGCTGGTTACCTCGACCGCCTTGGTCACTTCTTTGGTCAGAATTCGTAGACCTTTATCACGCTTGGCTTTGAGGTTTTGATGGACCTCGAACCAAAACTGTGATCACGACTACGACTGGTCAGCTCTTCTTGCATAAGAGAGAGCTATCTCCATCAGGTGCGGTAAAGGATGAGGGCCAGGGACTGCGGTCATCTTTGGTCGGGGAGGATGAAGGACTCGATCTTCCATCAAGTCATTGCCCCAAGCTCTCTTGTGGGCTCCAGAAACATGACCTAAATGACAGGGCTGGTTCAGGATGGTACTCTTGGGGAAAGCCTTCGAGTACCAAGGCCGGAGGTGCTTGCTCAAAGAAGAAGGAGCAAGCAAGAGTAGGGCTGACTCATGAGGACGCCTAAGTCAAGGGCTAGGCAATATCTGTGATGGCAATGCTTGTGGACCCCGTGAAGAAGGGTCACGGGTAACCTAGGGGTCTGCACGAGCTTGATCAAGTGGTCTAGCCTTAGGAGGCCGAGAATTGCGAGCAGGTGTTTGTAAGGGAACAGGTGAAGGTCTGCCCCTTAAAAGGTGCGATTGTGTGTGTATAATAGGAGGACAAGGAGGTCGTCTCCTGTGTACTCGGGTTGGCGCAGTGACGGTATTGCACTTAGCAGTGAGATGCATGTGAGCAGCATGTGTAGGATCTGACCTTGGGAGGTATAATCTTGGGTGCTGACTCGAGGTAACTGAAGGGTTTCCCCGAGGTACGGCTCGAGTGGGTGACCCATGAGCCTTATGGTGTGTGAAAGTGGTGGAGGCCACAGGATCTCTACCTCTATGTGTAGAGGCTCTAGGGATAGAGACTCGTGGTGGTGCTGGAATGTGGGGGAAAGCCTTGCAGTGACCCACATCAGT
This sequence comes from Amborella trichopoda, assembly GCF_000471905.2. The sequence continues at coordinate 832,318 of NW_006497023.1, forward strand.
AATAGCAAATTTGTCGCCTTTTGCAGAGAGGGACTAGGCAGCCTTCCGAGGTACCTTAGGAATATGACCGACAAGTGACTTGCAAATGGTTGAGTGCATGCTGTGTGTGGCAATAGAAGTGCTACCAATGCAGGGTGCCTTGGTTGAGGTTCCACCAAAGCGAGGAGATGGCGAGTGAGCGACTTGTAAATCCTGCCTCACACTGGTCCAGGTTAAGACCTAGGAGCTAGACAAGGGGTCTTTGCTCAAAAGGATGGTTGGGAACGAAGTTGAAGGAACTTGTTCCTTATGGACACTCTCAAATGTGGGGATAAGGAAATCCCCAATTTGGATGAATCGGTTACAAAACCCGGAAGGCAAAAGTAATATGTGAAAAGATAATAAAAGACAAAACTAGCCAAACAAGAACGATCCGACTAAGGGCTCGTAAGTCCCCAGTGGAGTCACCAAGCTGGTTAAGTGCCTCAATCTCGCCCTCCAGATCCAGATGACTTGGCGGCATGCATCTCGGGTTTCAAGGGAGACCAGAGATTTTTGAGATTGCTCTCTCGGGAACCTCGTTCGAGAATAAGGGCATGTATTACCAACCAATGAGAGAGGAATTTAAGGTGGGCTCGGGACATACTCGGGTTGGCTCGCGTGGGTGCTCTCTTAGATCACGAAGAAAGCCCCCAGTGAAAAACCTGGTTCGGAATCGCCTTCCTTGGCTGGTAATCTTCTATTTTCTGCAATCACACACGTATGGCAAAGGTTATGAGACAAGTGGGTCAACAGACCTCACCTTGCCTTCTTGATGAATACATGCAGGCATACACATTCAAAGAAGAAAGGAATGATGAGAGAAGAATGATGGGGGAGAGAAGAATTCGACTAGGCAGGGACATCAGCGCAGTTACAAAGCTGATGAGTAATTGGCCTGACATGGTACTAAAACGGGCTCAGTAACTAAAACCGGCTCAGCAGGATTACTATTAGACGTCAATACCGATACTAACTAGCTAGGCACGATGGTTAGTCTGTCATGGCAATAAAGCGAGCATAGTAATTCAGGCACAACAACATCACAGTTGGACAACAAGGCCACCATGAAAGGCTAATCTGAACCCCTCCTAATCAAACGAAAGAGTAACAAAATTAAGATCGTAAAGAAAGAATAAGAAGTGAGAGATGAGAAGAAGAGAACAGAAAGGAGGAGAAGAATGTGAGAGAAGAGAGAAACACACACGACGCTAAGCATCGTCGGTGGTATTAGACAAAGACGAGGAATTGGACTCAGTCGGCGCCGAGCGTTGCCAGCTGGGTTGGACAAAGAAGAGAGAGGTAACACAGTCAGCATTGAGCGTTGCCAATTGTGTTAGACAAAGAAGAGAGAGAAGATGCAGCCAGCGCTAGGCTTCACTGACTGTATTAGACAGAGAAGAGAGAGAAGATGCAGTCGATGCTAGGCTTCATCGATTCTATTAGACAGAGAAGAGAGAGAAGATGTAGTCGATGCTAGGCCTCATCGACTATGTTAGAAAAAGAAGAGAGAGAAGATGCTGGCGGTAGTAAGCTTCACCGACTGTATTAGATAGAGAAGAGAGAGAAGATGCAGTCGATGCTAGGTTCATCGACTATGTTAGAAGAAGAAGAGCGAGAAGATGCAGTCAGTGCTAGGCTTCATCAACTGTGTTAAAAGAAGAGAGAGAAGATGTAGTTGGCACTAGGCTTTGCCGATTATGTTTAGATAGAGAAGAAAGAGAACACAAGCAGTGCTAATTATCGCCGATTTTGTTAGGCAAAGAGTAGAAAGAGAGATAGAGATGAGAAGAAGAGAAAGAAAGAGGTAGATATGAGGATAAGAGAGAGAAAGAGATAGAGATGAGGAGAAGAGAGAGAGAGGGGAGGAGAGAAACGGGAGAAACAGAGCGAAAGAGGGGAGGAAAGAGAAAGGGGAAGGGGAGAGAAAAAGGGGAAGAGAAAGAAAGTTACCCTATCGAACATATCAACCCTTTTCTTCTCTATCCTCTCTCTCTCTCTCCAAGACACACCCATGAACTTAAGCGAAATTGAAACTTTATTGATCGTTGTGTGAAAGGAATCGAAGGTCCTTTACAATTTGGCTTTGCATGCTTTTATAGAATTGAGCCCAAACATCGGTGGATGACTAAAAACTACCTAAATTGATGATAATTACAATTTAATTGAATTAAAATAAATTCTAAAAATGGGTGAAAAATGACCTTTTTGCCCCTGCTTAACAATTTGTGAAATTCCATAACAGTCCCTGCTGCTGCCCGAGAACTTGCATGATCTTCAATGACTGATCCGGGGTTGTTCTAATGCCCATTTGATCAAAATATGATTATTTTCTTGTGGAGCTCGGCATCGCGATCGATTTAATACCATAAATCATGTTTTTGAGCTATGATCATGAAACTTGAAATTTGCTTGAATCTTGAAAACTTTGTATCAACAGTGCACTGGTTCCTTGACGTTTCTTCATGATTTCTTCATTGAATCACACTGATCATGCCGTTAGGATCACGTTCCAATACATGCAGCTCTACTTCATGTCCGGATGAAGATTTCGTCATCTTGAGTTGTTTCCCTAAATCTTGAAATCTGATGGATAGAATTTACAGCAGCTTCGACGCCTCTATGTGTGAAATCCAACCATTCATCCTACGCAGGGTTCGGATCAAAGATGACCACGGACCTTACGCACATAATGCAATTGGTTTCCTATCGATTAGGCATGCGAGTGTTGAGATTTGGCCGCCAGAGACGCACATAATGCAATTGGTTTCCTATCGATTAGGCATGCGAGTGTTGAGATTTGGCCGCCAGAGTGAGGCGTGCTGCTGCTAAAGTTTTTGCAACTTTCTTCATGGATCAGCAACTTCTCTCTAGTTTTTCTCTCTGCTCTGACATCTTCACGGAGCGTACTATATATCGAATCGCTTGTCTTGACGTGACAAACACACTCACCATATTTGAGCATGATTCGACTTGGAACAAGTGAGATATAGGCCATGAAATCACTACCCGTGATTATAAAAACAGCCACCGTTAATGGTGTTTTAGTGAAGGGTGGCCATATGGGAATAGTGTGTGGCCTAACCCATTTCTGTATTTTACCCATAACTCTGTCTTGGAGTGCCTGATTATGCCGAAACTTGACCCATAGGGGTTTTAGACTTTGTTAGATCCAACAGCGGTGGTCCCATAGCAATTTGAAGCACGAAAAGTATAGTTCTAGTTACGGGATCCAATTTACAGTGCAAGAGGCCTGCCTTAGACATTTTTTATCGCAATGAAACGTGGCAAGTGGCCTTTTAGAGTGCTAATGAAGATCTTTACCAATTCTGGGGCAATTATGAGATTGTCAAAATTTCCACTTATTTTGTAAGCTTTATTCTGCATCAAAGACCAAGGTGCTGAAAAATGCATTCAAACACTCACACATGCGACCATCAACTTCTCTCACACTCTGTGTGTACAAACTCCCCCTCTCACTAGCAGCTGGGCTGAATCGCTGAGCTTGAGTCAGAGCTCGAGATCTCGCCCCCCGCCAATAGCCGCTTGCGACCTTTACCCATGCAACTTGGCCTGTCAGGGAAGCAGGTCCCAAGCTCGAGCCTGAGGTCCTTCACGTGCTAGCCACCATGTGCACAACCTCCATATCTCTCTACACCACAAGCCCGCTCAAGCCCCTCATTATGACGGATGGAGCCTCGCCCTTCCGCACCGAGCACGACACCTCTTTCCCTCCACATGAGCCTCTCATGTGTGCATACTTCCCTCCCTAGTGGATCAAACTAAGCCCTTCTTTACCATGTGCCACCACCAATGAACATGCCCTTCTCCCCAGCAGATCGACCCAAACTCCACTAGTCCAAGCTTAAGCCCGATCGCACATGCCACTCTTGTGCAAAGGTCAAGTCAAACTTGCGCCCTTGGCTCAGGCCCTCTTCACCTCTCCTTCCATGCCTCTCAGACTCACGCTCGGTGAGTTGCACCACCTTCATCACACCATGACCCTCTCACCTTACATGGAAATCCTTCATCCCATCCCCAATGGATCCATCTCCTTTATCATATGAGTTGACTCATTTTCATCCCCATGGACTCACACTCATACCTAACCTCCACTGGGTCTACCTCACCTTATCATATGAGTAGACTCATTTTAATTCTCAGGGAGTCACACTCATTCTTCAATCCCTAGTGAGGCCACCTGCACTCACCATCCCTCACTGGGTCACCCTTATCGTCCAGACCCACCACTCACACACGATCTTTGCCATTTTTGTCCTCAAGTGAGTCAAGCCCTCACAAGCTCACTACATGGCCACCAGGACACCATCTTCCCACCCTCCATTACCACCTTACAGACAATAAAATACATGGTCACCAAACAACGAGTAAAAGCACTTAAAAAGAAAAAAAACGGGCACGATGAAAACTCGGAAGGGCGTCGGGAGTTAAAAAGACGAACGTGCTTGGCCTTGAAACCATGAGTAAGAGCGTTCCGTTAAAAAATACCAGGCGTGGTGAAAACCCAAAAGAGCGTCGTGAGTAAAATCGGAAAAGGGTGGACATGACCTCAACGTCATGGGTAAAAGAGCCTCAATAAAACAAGGAAGTTAGTGAAAACCGCTCTACGACACCACTTCCCCTATTTAGGCGAAAACCCGAAAGGGAACCTGGACGAATAAGCAGGTTGATGCAGTGCTCGCCTCCATATGCAGCATCAACCGGAACTCTTAGCAAACATTTCTAATAGTTTGGGAGTCAAATACCCTGCTATCGGGACCCAAAAAAAGCTCGAAGAAAAACCCCAACAGCTTGAGTCCATTCATGAAAATACCCAAGAGTCAAAAGAATTGCCAAGACAGCAAATCGGGGTTCTATGCCGAAGGAACCCATTTCCAAAATGTCAATCAAAAACAAGAAAGTCACGCCGAGAAGGCAAAAGATGCTCCCAAAGGTGAATGACTTTCAAACCAGGCCAACACTCTCCACCGACTTACAGGGTGAAGCCTCCTCAAGGTTCCAAATTGTTGTTTCAGTCTAGACATTTCAGGCTAGCCACCAGACACCCTTGAGTAGGCGCAGTTGATACTGCGGTTCACACCCCAAAGAGGCCGCCTTAGCGAAGGAGATACCCTGCTTGTCAAAGCAAACTAACACTGGTGTAGCTGCTCACACAACCGCTAAGGGCTCCTTGGCTGTCTATCCAAAGCATAGCCTCAGAAGTGGACCTCCATCAGAAGTCATTACCTCAAATGTGGATCTCCACCAGAAGGTACTAACGAAAAAAAATTTTGATTGATTGGGAAGAAAGCCCTTAAGCAAGGCCCTCGACTGTTAGACAAGCCTGAATTTTGACTGATTGGGTCTACAAGCCCTTAAGCATGGCCCCCTGCTTCTAGAACTAAAAAAAAGTGTTGTTGAAATGGGTTTACAAGCCCTTAAGCAAGGCCTCTACCAGCAGCTCAAAGTCTCTTCTCTCCCAAAATCCTCAACGAATCTGGGTCTACAAGCCCTTAAGCAAGCCCTCCAGACCTTAGAGCACATTGAACATCCCTCCGGGAAGCAGCTTCACATGATTTCCCCTTTGACAGTCGTGTCGATCCGGTGGCCAAGAAGAAATACAAAAGCTGAAAGACCAGTTTTGATTTTGAATGTTGCCCTTCTCGCTTCTCTCGAAGCATAATATTTGGAGAGGAAAGCTGTTGAAGGGTATTTTCTGACACTTGTTATCCCCAGTGTGAATAAGGAGGAAGCAGTTTGTGACCTAAGTCCACAGGTACCAAAGTGCCTATGGACTACGGAAGCAAGAGTGGACTAGGCCATAATCTAGAGCATAATCTCCAACATTCCTATAATGGCCTAATAATTCTCAAAACACGTGGCTATGGGTCCTCTAAGAACACCCGCCAAGTTTCACTGCAATCCGACGAAGTTAAGGTGGATCAGATGTTAAAACAGTTTTCAGAATTCTGCCTCTAGCGTGATGAAAGAAGACCCTGTACCTACAGCTCTATTGTTGAAGCTTCAAACGATCATCAGACCACTTCCGTTGGATTCAGATGTTCGAAACCCCTAGGTACCAAGTTTCAACTTATTCAGACGTTTCTAAAGCATTATGCGGCCAGCTTACCAAAAATAGGTAGGTCGTAGACAATTCTGGTGCACCCTCAGCGAACCAGTTTCCATTTATGAAAATGTTCTTTCCAATTTCAGAGCTAATTTCTAATGGTCATATCTCCTTCTTCCCGGGTCGAAATAAGCCCAAATTTTGGAAGGATGTTCATTTCATCAACTCGATCATTTTGACATATGATATGCCCGATGGCATGGCACGAGCCGAGAAAAATCGAAGAGAGAAGATCGCCATTGAAAGAGCATAAGTTGCAGATTTTTCAAGAAGGTCCCTTTGTGTCACATCCCAAGTCTAAAATGCAAAAATTCCTGAATGTGACAGTTTATTCTTTAAAAACTAAAATAAATTCGAAATTTTCTTACAATATATTGCATCAAAACAAAATGTTTCATTCAAAAACGTTTTGTACAAAATACATAACACGTGTATAAAACCTTGATAGTACAAAAGTTACCAAACTAAAGAAAGGAAAACAAATTTATTCATGACTATAAACTTCTCCCAAGCTACTCCTGCTACACATATGAATGATACTACTATGACTACTCTAAAAAATTTTATAATAGCTTGATGAGTATGGCTACTCAGTAAGTGACCATCATTAATCTTACAAATTATGACTACATGTGCAAATATTCCATAAAAAAATACATATTAAGCAAAATTTTAGCGTATTGATTTCTTCTACTACATGTCATTAAATAAATTGATTTCTAATTTCCCACTTGTCATGTATTCCTAATTGATCAAATAAAATTGAACAAATAAATTAAGCATGATACATAGACTAAATGCATAAGATTCATATAAGGATGAATTATAATCTAATTGGAGTGTGTTAAAACATTGCCGCATTTGAGTATCAGGCATAATCAATACGTACTCTCAATAGCAAAATGAGATCAACGTGCATTCATAACAATACAAATAAGATTAACGTGCATTCATAGTAATATGAATAAGATCAACGTGCATTCATAACAATACAAATAAGATTAACGTGCCTACATAGGAATATGAATAACATCAATGTACATTCTTAATAATACAAATCCCACAATAGAAGCACTAACTGGCCTCATGTCCAAGGTTATGACTTCTACCATCCCGCAGGAAGAAGTACCACCAACGGATAAATTTGTTGCATAGTACCTGACACACGCACACATTCCCCATCACACTTTGGGGCTTTTGATAGGCAGGGGCCTTGCAAGACACGACCCTCTCATGTGCCTTCTTGCAAAAGAACATTACACTGCCAACGGAGGACCAATGCGTACTGCCTAACATGGGTTTGGGGGGCGCAACCCTCCCAATCATTCACATCCTAACTCTCCTTCCTATCATGGAGAGTCAAGGAAAGATCACAGCTACCGGCACCATCACTTCATATCATAACAGGGGCATGTTTTTATGCGCTGATATCTTATTAAAAGCATGATACCAGGTACACGTATCACATCAGAAACATGTTGCCATGCACACATATCTCATCTGATGCATGTTGCCATGCACACATATCTCATTTGAAGCATGTTGGTATGCATACATATCGCATCACACATATCTCATCAAAAGCATATTGCCAAGTATAAATATCACATCACACATATCTCATCAGAAGCATGTTTCCATGCATACATATCACATCACACATATCATATCAGAAGCATGTCGTCATGCATACATATCACATCACACATATCTCATCAAAAGCATGTTGCCATGCATACATATCACACTACACATATCTCATCAGAAGCATGTTGCCATGCATACATATCACATCACACATATCTCATCAAAAGCACGTTGCCAAGCATACATATCTCATGTCTCTTGTAATACACATGAAACATGCCCATGTCTATGCTACTCATAAAGTCACGAGTGGCATTACTAGGTCATATTATTATGACCATAAATTAAAATACGTTATTATGTCAATTGCAGGCTATATATCAATGTAATAGATATCAAGAGATATTAATGTCGTATTCTCAAAACATCCTTAAAATTACTTGAACAAAACATTTGCATATAACAATTGCTCATAACACTCGCTCATAATTCTTATAACGCTTGCACATTCCAATTAAATGTAGAAATATCTCTAGGAATATTACAGAAATATCAGGAAAATGAAGCCACTTACAAATCCTAACCTTTATGCTGAGAATATTGCAAATAAATACCGAGATATCTTTAGCAGTAATATCAGTTTTTCAAATAATGAAAACATGAAGTCACATACATATAGAACTTATGGCATCTAAAATTCATTACAGTAAACGAACACACTACAATTTTATTGGAAGTGATAATACCATTTTTCCGATTATTTTTCAGAAAAATGAGGTAACTTACATACAAGACTCTCTGCGAGTTGCCGAAGCAGAATTGGAATCAGAAGTGTTTAGCTTGAGATATAAAGAGAGAGAGAGAGAGAGAGAGGAGAGACTTCCATTGAGAGAGAAAGAATGAAATCCTTAATGAGCTCAATAATTAGCCCATGAGGGAGGGGAATGTTTTTAAGGTAAGGTAGGACATTCCTTAACTTGACACTTGTCAAGTCATGTGTCCTCCTTTTGTATTTTCATTTGTTTGTTAAATGTTTTCCTAATGCCACTTAATCCCTTATTTTGTCTTATGTTGCAATCTTATCTCTTGTTATTAGGCCATGATGCCACATAATATATTAATGTCATTAATTAAATGTTCACTTAAATAATTCGGTTGAAAAGAAAGGCATTGAAAAAGGGTCGTCTCAAGGTGCACAATCAACACCATGGTCCATCACTTAAGAAAATCTTATTTATTAATATTAATTTTTTATGTTTTTTATATTTTTTATTCCAGAAAAATTTTTGGTCGTTACATTCTCCCCCCCTTAAGATAAATTTAGTCCTCTAAATTTTCGTACCTGATTGAAAAAGATGGGGGTATTTTTCCTGGATTTCATCTTCTCGTTCCCAGGTTGACTCCTCCCTTCAATGGTATTGCCACAATACACGGACTAGGGGAATCTCCTTTTTACGTAACATGTATACTCTCCTATCAAGTATTTGAATTGGTTACTCGATGAAGGCCATGTCTTCTCTGATTGGTAAAGGCTCATATTTCAAGACAAGAGACGAGTCGGGATAAAACTTTTGTAGTAAAGATATCTGGAAGACATTATGGGTGTTAGGCAATTCAGGCGGTACGGCAAGTCTATATGGAACACTTTAGACTCTCTCCAAGATCTCAAAGGGTCCGATATAGAGTGAGATTAGCTTCCCTTTCTTACTGAATCTCATGATTCCCTTTGATGGCGATACTTTTGGAAAGACCCGATCACCCACTTCAAACTCAAGCTCTTATATTTGGTTATCGACATAACTCTTCTATCGACTTTGAGATCTACTGAGCCTTTATCAAATTAATATTACCTTGTATTAAGTTATTTGGATGATCTCTGGTCTTATAAGTCTTCTTCACCAACCCCGTCCCAATAAATGGGTGACCTGCATTTTCTTCCATACAGGAGAATACTGGCTTGGAAGCTGTTGTTATAGGCAAACTCAATCAAGGGTAAATGGTCATCCCAGCTTCCTGTAAAGTTAGTGACACAAGCCCTTAGCATCCATAATGTCTTCTAGGGTCTGGATGGTCCTTTTTGATTGCCCATCAGTCTGGGGGTGAAAGGTAGTGCAAAGGTGAGTCTTGTTCCTAAAGTTGATTGCAAACTAGGCTCGAATCAAGAGGTAAGTCGAGCATCCCTATCAAACACAATACTGATTGAAACTCCATGCAATCTCACAATCTGTTTAATATAAAATTGGGCCAGTCTGTCCAAAGTATAGGTCACACGAATCGGCAAAAAGTGGGTAGCTTTAGTTAGCCGGTCCACAATAACCCAAATGTCATCATGTCCTAAGCTTGTCCTACAGAACCCGGAGACAAAATCGATAGAAATGTGCTCCCATTTCCACTCAGGCATGGGTGATGGATGCAATAATCCAGTGGACTTTTAATGCTCAAATTTTACTTGATGACATGTTAAGCATTTAAACACAAATAATGCCACCACCTACTTCAAATCATTCAACCAAAAGGTTTTCTTTTAGTCCGATAAATCTTAGTACTTCCGGGGTGTATAGTATATCGAGAGTGATGTAGTCATGACCCCACCCCTTAACCCCTACCGTACTTGCCAGAGGGCGACAGAGTGCAGGATCATGACCAGAGGTGGCGAATTCCCCTCAGGTGGGAGTGGCTCAACCTGTTAAGAAATGTGGAATCAAAGAAACCATTAAAGAAAATAAAACCCATTTATTTATGCTCCAATAAAATCGAATAGAATAAAATCATAAAACCATTTTATATTTATACATTCTCCAAAAATTATTTTACAATTATGTTCAAGGCACTACACGCCTAACAATAAAATTACAACACTTCATCAAAAGAACTCTGTGGCACTGCTACCAAACATCTACTATCAAGAAGTTCCTTTGTCAAACATAGAGCTTTAGTCACCTGTCCCAAATGTCCAGCTGCACACTCAAGAACTGTCGGTTGTCACTCCACACAGACAAATAAAAGGGATGAGCTAAAAGCCCAGTAAGTAGATCAACACCATTGCATTCCGGCCTATAAATAATGATAATTATAGACAGTGCCCAAAAGTCATACAGGTGTCACAAAGTGAAGTCTTGCCTCATAATGCTTTAGCAGTGTAAGACGGAGTAGAGTTTAAATATCAAAACATTACACATTGCATGAGCTATAGCTACGTCATCTCTTATCACAGTAACGGGTCAGAAACATAGACAAAAAGAAAAAAACATAATGCACACAATCAGAAACTACATCGGCCTACTCTCGAAGTAAATGTCCCATCGATCTGGCCAAGCCAGTCTTGTAACTTGGGACTTTTACCCTCATTCAGGAGGGAAGATAATGATAAATGGGTATCCCATTTCATAATGTTCTCACTCACACACACAATCCCCAACGTAGTTTGGAGTTTTCGATAGGTGGCCTTGCAAGACACGACCATCTCCTTATGTCGTTCTGACGAGAGGGCGCTACACTATCATTGGGTGATCCAATGCATAGTGCCCATATAGATTTGATGGGCGTGCTCCCAGACAATCAGTTTCACTTCCTGACCCCATTCCTATTATTACTGTTGGGGCAAGATTATAATTGCTGGCATCTTATCATATCAGAATCCCGCTACCAATGGTTGTCCCATTGCATCGTGGTCAGTATCACAGTCATATCATGACAGTATCCCACTACCGATGGGTGTCCCATTGCGTAGTGGTCAGTATCACGGTCCTATCATAACAGTATCTCACTAACAATGAGTGTCCCACTGTATAATGGTCAGTGTCACAGTCATATCATAACAATATCCCACTACCAACGGGTGTCCCATTGCAAGTAGTCAGTGTCACAATCGTATCATAACAATAACCCACTACCAATGGGTGTCCCTTTGTGTAGTGGTCAGTATCACAGTCATATAGTAACAATATCTCACTACCAATGGGTGTCCCACTGTGTAGTGTTCAGTATAACAGTCATATCATAACACATCTAATCACAATTGTATATATGCATACTCAAACATTCATTCACTCATGTTATGCTATTGTTCAAGAATTTAGGAGCATTCACAATATCATAAACATGCATATTTAGTGCCTCATGGTAGATATTTTCTGTTTCTTTATGAAGGGGTTAAGCTTTTCTCATAAACATATGAATCAATGCACAACATTTTTGAATCATACAGCAATTTTGGGATTTACTTCCATTCCCATCAATGATATAAATATGCGAAATGAGTCATAGTATCAAATTTATGAGAAATTTCAACTCAATTCAATGTGAACATGAAATAGACATGTATATATATATATATATATATATCCTTTAATCAAAGGAAATTTGAAGCTATTTGAGCATCAATAGATCAGTCAGGAGTTCAGTGCAAAAAGGACTACAGCTCTAAGATTTCTGCAAATCCTTACAGTGACATGTCCCCATAAACAGAGGTGTAACCTCCAATCTATAGGGAATTTTGATATAGTTTCAAAACCACTTTCAAATTGGACACAGATATCCTTAAAATAGTTGTGGCTTGAAATAATTTGGACCTTATTTGACTAGTTAAAAGCCTAGCACAATAGGAGTAACAGTTTCTTGACATTGCAGCAATCAACGACAGTGACATATCACACCAACTGAAGCATAACTATCAAATTATAGGTAATTTTGGGATGATTTCAAAACTAAAGTTCAAGTAGAAGCATATATCTTTCCAATAAAGTGGTTTGGAAGCATTTAGGCCTCGTTAGGTTTGTCCAAACCTCAAGACAATAGGAATGTTATTTTTGTATCTGCTAAAATCTGATAACAGTGACATGCTCGCACAAATCGAAACATAGCTTCCAATTTATAAAGAATTTCAACCGAGATTAAACATAAAATTAAAATTCAACACATGTATCTTTGAAATCAGGTGATTTGGAGCCATTTGGATGTCATTTGATTAGTCAAAATTTCCTCAAAAAAACATGAAATTTTCCTGGAAATTCACAGTGTAGTCATGGCACATCTCAATGAACAATCAAATATTTTCAATTTATGATAGTTATCAACATGAAACCTTTTTCCATCTTAAATTAGATGCATAGGAACACCATTTTACAAATTTTCATGGCCAAAAAGAAGAATTTCAGTGCTCATTTTTTCATGCAATTGAAGGCCTAATTTCCTAGAAAAACAAGACACATGCAACGCCATTTCTTTTCACAATTCACATATATGCTGAAGCGTAGTCTCATGCCTACTTTCATGCTTGCATAACTAAAGACATGCAAGGTATTGGATCCACTTGATGTGCAATGGTGTCACCAAATCCCTCACATAGTCCCCCTTCAAGTTAACCCCAAGTTCTCCCACAATGGCTAAAAAGGGCTGCAATTTGGCTTCCAAGAGTGAGAAATGAACATGACATGGGAGAAAGAGAAAGAAAGGCTTATATATCTCAAGCATGGGTGGTATCAGCTTTAGTTAGCCAGGTGGCACTCATGTTTTCATGCAAATGGGACACATGGCGAGTGGAATAGCATGCAGAGGACAAATGGCATCTAAGGGCATGCATGGCTCGGCGGTGTCCTGCAGGACAAAACTCACTGTCACGTGCTCTTATTTGTGTTCTCTCTCTTCTGACTGTCACACGTGTTCTCTTCTTACCACCGCACACATTCTCTTCTTACCACCATGCACATTCTCTTTTTACCTCCATGCACCTTCTTATCTTACCACCGTGCACATTCTCTTCTTACCACTGCGGGTGTTCTCCTTGCCTGGAAAATATCGGTCCGTCCATCATCCCCCCCTGAAAAAAGATTTTGTCCCCAAAATCGTGTCTCAGCTAATCAAATAATTGGGGATACGTATCCATGATTTCGTCTTCCCGTGCCCATGTTGATTCTTCCTTTGCGCAATACCTACACTTTCTTGTTCAGTATCTCAATCGGTTGCTCAATATAGCTCAAATATTCTCTGATTGGAAATGGTTCATACCTCAAAACATGGGATAGGTCAGGCTGGTAATTCCTTAACAGTGACGCATGAAAAACAACATGAATGTTTGCCAACTCTGGTGGTAGGGCAAGTCGATATGCCACTACTCCAACTTTTTCTAGAATTTCGAAGGGTCCAATAAAATGTGGACTCAATTTTCCTTTCTTACCGAACCTCATAATGCCCTTTGTTGACGATACTTTCAAGAAAACCCAGTTACCAACCTCAAACTTCAGGTCTCTTCTCCGATTATCGGCGTAACTCTGTTGCCGACTCTGAGTAGTCTCGAGCCTTTCTCAAATCAAAGCAATCTTTTCTGTGGTTTCTTGAACAATTTATGGCCTTAACAGCCACCTTTCACCGACCTCACTCCAACAGATAGGTGACTTGCACTTTCTCCCAAATAAGGCTTCAAAAGGTGCCAACTGAATATCGGCTTGGAAGCTGTTTTTATAAGAAAATTCGATCAGAGGTAGGTGGTCATCCCACCTTCCCTTAAAATTGGTAAGAGAAGCCCTCAACATGTCTTCTAGGCTCTAAATGGTTCTCTCAGACTGCCCATCAGTTTGGGGGTGAAAAGAAGTGCTGAAGTGAGTCTTGTACCCAAAGCTGATTGCAAACTATTCCAAAGTCTAAAGGTAAGTCTAACGTCCCTATCGGACATGATGCTAACAGGTATTCCATGTAACCTCACTATCTCTTTAATGTATAACTGGGCTAATTTGTCCAAAGTATAAGTTGTGTGGACAGGCAAAAAATGGGCAGCTTTGGTTAGTCGGTCAACAATGGCCCAAATACTATCGTGTCCGGTACCCACTATAGGTAAGCCGGAGACAAAGTCCATAGTAACGTGTTCCCATATCCACTCTGGTACGAGTAAGGCCTGCAACGATCCAACAGCTTTCTGATGCTCTTCTTTCACTTGTTGACATGTCAAGAACTTAGAAACAAATCGTGCTACTTCTCTTTTCATGCCATTCCACCCAAAATTTCTCTTCAGGTCCTAATACATTTTAGTCGTCCCAGGGTGAACCGTATAATGTGAGTTGTGCTTCTACGAAAATAGCCCTTTTAACATTCTCATCATTCGGAACGCATACCCGATCTTTAAATCTTAACAAATCATCACTGTTCACAGAGAAATCATGTTTTCTTCCCAGCTTTATTTCTTCGAGAATTTTCATAAGTTGAGGATCTTCCTTTTATGCCATTCGGGTTTGTTTAAAGAGCTGGGGCTCCATTCCTATGCACAAAGTCATTCCTACCCCATCACTAAGGGGCAGATTTGGGTGCCACTCTATTGCATCCTCCAACAGTTTCATCTTACAAACCATTAGATGGGCCACTGATACCACATGCATCCTACTTAAAGCATCTGCTACCACATTAGTCTTGCCCGGGAGGTAATTGATAGTATAGTTATAATCATTCAGTAAATCCATCCATCTTCTTTGCCTCATATTCAACTCTTTCTGAGAAAATAGGTACTTGAGGCTCTTATGATCTGTGAATACCTTAAATTGGGCCCCAAAGAGGTAATGTCCCCAGATTTCTAGGGGTGAACACTATAGCTGCAAGTTCTAAGTCATGAGTTGGGTAATTTTGTTCATACGAATTTAACTGTCTAGAGGCATAAGCTATGACCTTCCCTCGCTGAAACAGCACACATCCAAGTCCTTTATGAGAAGCATCAGTGTAAAGTACAAAATCCTTGTTTCCTTTGGGTAAGGTCAATATCGGGGCTATAGTAAATCTCTTCTTCGGTTCTTGAAAACTTTTCTCAAAATTATCTGACCACACAAACTCCTTACCACACAAACTTCACTTCTTTTTGGGCTAGGCGAGTAAAGGGAAGTGCTATTTTTGAAAATCCTTCTACAAAACATCTATAGTAACCCGCCAGTCATAGAAAATTGCGGACCTCTGTCACTTTTGTCCGTCTTCCCCACTTAAGTATGGCTTCAATTTTACAAGGATCAACTGCGCTCCCATCCTTAGAAACAACGTGACCAAGGAAGGCCACGCTAGGAAGCCTAAACTGACTCTTTCCCAACTTAGCATACACCTTTTCTGACTTCAAAATCTGGAGACCCATTCGTTGGTGCTGCTCATGCTCTTCTTGGTTATTTGAATACACCAAAATATCATCTATAAAGACCACCACAAAATTTTCCAGAAAGGGTCTAAAAACTTTATTCATCATATCCATAAAGACTTCTGGTGCATTGGTCAACCCGACCGATAGTACCAAGAACTCATAGTGTCCATATCGGGTCTTGAATGTTGACTTAGGAACATCTTCTTCCTTGACCCGTAGTTAATGATAGCCCGACCGGAGGTGAATCTTAGAAAATACTTGGGCCCCTTGAAGCTGGTCAAAAAGGTCATTAATTCTAGGAAAAGGGTACTTGTTCTTTACAGTAACTTGATTCAGCTATTTATAATCTATACAAAACCTTAAAGACCCATTTTTAATTTTCACAAATAGGATCGGTGCACCCCAAGGTGACACCCTAGGTCTCCAACATTTCTTGCAATTGCTCTTTCAGCTCTTTTAATTTGGTTGGGGCCATCTTATAAGCGGTTTTAGAGATGGGCGTACCACTTGGGACCACATCTATCTCAAATTCTATCTCCCTTATTGGAGGCCAAGAGGTCAACTCCTCAGGGAAAACTTATGGGTATTCCCTGACCACTCGTATCTCCTCTAACTTGGACTGGACATCCAGATTCTTTACTACTTAAGCCATACCCAACTCATTTTTTGGCCAAAAGGCGTGAAGGCCGAAGAGTCGAGATAAGGTGTAGAGGGGAAACAATGTCAGCAAAGTTCAACTCAGGCTGGTTTGGACATCAAAAGGTTACAGGTTTATCGTGACAATTTATTGTAACATGATGTGTAGACAACTAGTCCATGCCAAAAATAACGTCAAAGTCTTGAATGTCTAAAAGTATCAAGGCTATCGGTAGAACATACCTTTCAAGAAAAACTCCACAGTGTTTATAAACAACATCAGTTTCAATAGATTCCCCCATTGGTGTGCATACTACCAATGTCCAGTTAAGAAATGAAGGTCTAACATTTATATAGCATGTAAAGTGAGGTGCAACAAAAGAGTGAGAAGACCCAGAGTCAATCAGAAATTTTTCTTCCATGCCATAAACAAAGCGTACCTCGGTTACAGAGGGAGACACCTTGGCTTCTTGCTCTGTGAGTTCAAATACCCGACCTTGAGTCTTCCGTCGGTTTTTCGATCCCTTTACCAAGCAATATTTGACCAAGTGGCAAGGCTTGCCACATCTAAAACATGACTTTGTCTTCCTATAGCACTCAGCCACCGAATTATTTCTTAACCCGCAGTAAGGGCAGGCCGGGCGTTGATTGTCCCTTATGTCGCCTGGGGAGATCTTCTAAATCTTCATATTTCCTTGATTGTTTCTTCCCCTAAAATGTTTCCTTAGAGGTGGTCGAGTCTTTCTCCCAAGGTTCCCATTCTTCCCTCTCTTCTGAACCGGGACTCCTCACCGTCCCTCTCAATCTTCATGGCAAGGTCTACTAAAGGGGAGAAAGTCTTAAGGTTTGCTGATATCACCCTTCCCCTTATATCTGGCCTGAGGCCTCTCTCAAACTTATTCTCCTTTTGCTCCTCCTTGTTGATGATATGCGGCATATATTGTGAGATCTCAATGAATTTGGTTGTATATTGCTCCACTGTCAGCTTCCCTTGTTGCAGCTCAATAAACTCTACGTCTTTCCTCTCTCTTAGTGAGTCAAAGAAATACTTCTTATTAAATACTTCCAGAAAGTTTTCCTAGGTTACTATTGTCCATGACCTTTCCCAAGATTGTTTCACTGAGCCCCACTAGTAATCAACATCCCATCCTAACATAAAGGTTACACCCTAACCTTCTATTCATACTTGTCGGAGGGTGACAAAGTGTGGGATCGCCACCAGAGGTGGCGAACGCCACTCAGGTGGGAGTTGCTCAACGAGTTTAGAAATGTGGCATCAAAGCAAAACATGAAAGAAAATAAAACCTATTTATTTATGCTCTAATAAAACTGAACATAATAAAACCATAAAGCAATTTTATATTTATACATTCTCCAAAAATTATTTTACAATTATGTTCAAAGCACTACAGCCTTGACAACAAAATTACAACACTTCATCAAAATAACTCTGTGGAACTGCAGCAAAACACCTACTATCAAGAATTTCCTTTGTCAAACACCGATCTTCAATCGCGTACCACAAATATCCAGTTGCCAACTCATGAACTGTCAGTTGTCACTCTACACAGAAAAATAAATGGGATGAGCTAAAAGCCCAATAAGTAGATCCACACCATTGCATTCCGGCCTATAAATAATTATAATTATAGACAGTGCCCACAATTCATACGGGTGTCACAAAGTGGAGTCATGCCACACAATTATTTAGCAGTGTAAGAAGGAGTAGATTTCAAATATCATAACATTACACATTGCATGAGCTACAGCTACTTCATCTCTTATCACAGTAAGGGATCAGAAACTCAGACATAAAAAAAAAAAAAACGTAACGCACACTGTCAAAAGCTAGATCTACCTACTCCTGAAGTACATGTCTCATCAATCAGGCCAAGTTAATCCTGTAACTTGGGACTTCTACCCTCATTCAAGAGGGAAGACAATGACAAATGGGTGTCTTATTTCGTAATGTCCTCACTCACGCACACAATCCCTAGCGCACTTTGGAGTTTTCGATTGGTGGTGGCCTTGCAAGACACAACCCTCTCCTTATGCCTTTCAGGCGAGAGGGAATTACACTACCATTGGGTGGTCCAATGCGTAATGCCGATACAGATTTAGGGGGCACGACCCTCCCATATATTTAGTTTCATATCCTGACCCCATTCCTATCATTGGGGTCGGGAAAGATTATAATTGCCGACATCATACCATATCAGAATCCCCCTATCAATGGGTGTCCCATTGCGTAGTGGTCAGTATCACAGTCATATCATAACAATATCCCACTACCAATGGGTGTCCCATTGTGTAGTGGTCAGTATAACAGTCATATCATAATAGTATCCCACTACCAACGGGTATCCCAATGCGTAGTGGTCAGTATCATAGTCATATCATAATAGTATCCCACTACCAATGGGTGTCCCTTTACGTAGTGGTCAGTTTCACAGTCATATCATAACAATATCCCACTACCAATGGGTTTCCCATTGTGTAGTGGTCAGAATCACAGTCATATCATAATAATATCCCACGACCAATGGGTGACCCATTGCGTAGTGGTTTGTATTACAGGCATATCATAACACATCTAATCACAACTGTGTACAAGCATACTCAGGCATTCATTCACTCATGCTTTTTTATTCTTCAAGAATTCAGGTGCATTCACATTATCATAAACATGTATATTTAGTGCCTTATGACAAATAATTTCAGTTTCTTTACGAAGGGGTTAATCATTATTATGAAATATATGAATCAGTGCACAACGTTTTATGAATCGTACAATAGTTTTGGGATTTACTGCCATTCCCATCATTGATATACTTATGCAAAATGAGGCATAGTATCCATTTCATAAGAAATTTCAACTCAATTTCAACATCAAATTCAAATAGACATATATAGATATATATCCTTTAATCAAATGAATTTTGAATCTATTTGTGCATCATTTGATCAGTCAAGAGTTCATTCCAAAAAGGACTATGGTTCTGAGATTTCTGTAATTCCTTGCAGGGATATGTCTCCATAAAAAGAGGTGTAACCTTTGATCTATAGGGAATTTTGATATGGTTTCCATAAACCAAAGTTCAGGTAGAAACACATATATTTCCAATAAAATTGGTTTGTAAGAATTTAGATCTTGTTTGGTTAGTTAAAAACTCAAGACAACAGGAATGAAATTTCTGGAATCTGCTGAAATCTGGTAACAGTGACATGCTCTAACAAATTGAAACATAACTTCCTATTTATGAAGAATTTCAGCTGAGCTTACACATCAAAGTCAAAGTAGACACATGTATATTTGAACTGGAGGTGATTGGAGCCACTTGGATGTCATTTGATTAGTCACAAGTTCATTAACAAAAACATGAAATTTCCTTGAAAATTCGCAGAGTAGTCATGGCACATCTCAAAGAATAATCAAATACTTCAATTTATGATGGTTATCAAATTGAAACCTTTTTCTATCCCACATTAGATGCATAGAAACACTATTTCACAAATTTTCATGACCAACAAGAAGAATTTCAGTGTTCATTTTTTCATGCAATTGAGGACTTAATTTCCTGGAAAAAGAGGACACATGCAACCACATTTCTTTTCACAATTCACATATATGCTCAAGTTTTGCCTCATGCTTAGTTTCATGCTTGCATAACTAATTACATGAAATGTATTTGATCCACCTACTCGATATGCAATGGTGTCCCCAAATCCCTTACACAGTCCCCCTTCAAGTTCACCCCAAGTTCTCCCACAATGGCTAAAAAGGGCCAGAATTTGGCTTCCAAGAGTGAGAAATAAACATGGCATGGGGGAAAGAGAAAGAAAGGCTTATATATCTCAAGGATGGGAGGTGGAAGCTTCGGTTGGCCAGGTGGCACTCATGTTTTCAGGTAGATGGGACACGTGGTGAGTGGAATAGCATGCAAAGGACAAATGGCACCTAAGGGCATGCATGGCTTAGCGGTGTCATGCACGGCGGCAACGCTCAACGGCACTCATCATTTTGGCTCTCTCTCTTCTTACTGTCATGCGTGTTCTCTTCTTCCTGTCATGCGTTCTCTTCTTACCGCTGCACACGTTCTCTACTTACTGCCGCGCGCGTTCTCTTTTTATCGCCGCGCACGTTTGCTTCTTACCGCCGCGTGTGTTCTCTTCTTACTACCATGGGTGTTTTCTTCTTACCTTTGCGTGCATTCTCTTTGTTTGAAAATCTAGATCCTTACTGATGTGCTTCTTCCAAAATGGCTTTCTTTACACTCTCATCATTCGGAACGCAAATCCGAGCTATGAATCTCAACAAGTCATTACTTCTTATAAAGACTTCATTTCTTTTTCTCTGTTTTATGTCTTCTATTATTTTCATGAGCAGAGAGTCCCCCTTTTGTGCCAGTCGATCCTGCTGAACTAGTTGGGGTTCCACCTTTAGGCTAGTAACCATAACTACCACACCATTAAGGGGTTGAGCTAGATGCCACTCCTCTATCTCTTTTAATAACTTCATCTCTCAAATCATTAGATGAGCCACTAATGATATGGGTTTCCTGCTCAAAGGGTCTGCTATCTCATTAGTTTTGCCCAGGTGATATTGGATGGCACAATCATAATCATTTAACAGGTCCATCCATCTTCTTTGCCTCATGTTCAACTCCTTTTGGAAGAACAAGTACTTGAGGGTTTTATGGTTTGTTAACACCTCAAATTTGGCTCCATAGAGATAATGTCTCTAGATTTTTAGGGCGAGTACTATAGCCACAAGCTCCAAACCATGTGTTGCATAACTCTGCTCATACAGCTTGAACTGTCTAAAGGCAAAAGCAATGACTTTCCCTCATTGCATAAGTACACATCCGGGTCCTTTATGAGAGGCATTAGTGCAAACTATAAAATTCTCATTTCGTTCGGGTATGGTCAATATCAGTGCCATGGTCAATCCCCTTTTTTGCTCCTCGAAACTCTTCTTACAGTCATCTGACAAAAAAAACTTTACATTTTTATGACTCAGTTGAGTTAGAGGAACTGCTATCTTTGAAAATCCTTCGACGAAGACATTGTAATATCCTGCTAACCCCAGGAAAATACGGACTTTCATAACGTTTGTCTATTTTTCCCATTTTATCACGGCCTAAATCTTAGAGGGGTCAATGGCGAATCCATCTTTAGAAACAATATGCCCAAGAAAGGTCACACTAGAATGCCAGAATTCGCACTTGCTTAATTTGGCATGTAACCTTTCTAAATTTAAAATCTGAAGAACTTCTCTCAGGTGCTTCTCATATTCCTCTTGACTCTTTGAATACTCATAAATATCGTTAATGAAGACCACTTTAAATCTATCCAACAAAGGTCTGAATATTCTATTCATCAGTTCCATGAAGAAAGCTGGGGCATTGGTTAACCCAAACGGCATTACTAGAAATTCATAATGACTGTTTCGGGTTTTGATTGCGGTCTTGAGAATATCTTTCTCTTTGACATGCATTTGATGATAATCTGTTCAGTGGTCAATCTTAGAGGACATTTGAGCCCCTTGAAGTTGGTCAAAGAGGTCATCAATCCTGGGTAAAGGGTATTTGTTTTTCACCGTTACTTGATTCAAATGCCTATAATTGATGCAAAGCCTCATGGATCCATCTTTCTTTTTCACAAAAAAGAGTGATGCACCCCAAGGAGACACACTGGTTCAAATGAACCCCTTTCCGAATAACTCTTGTAATTGCATCTTCAACTCTTTCAATTCTGTTGGGGCCTTAGAGATGGGAGCAGTACTAGGGGGCCAAGATTATCTCAAATTCTACTTCTCTTACTAGGGGTAAAGAAGACAACTCATCAGGAAAAACCTCGGGGTATTCCCTTACCACTGGGATTTCTCATAACTTGGACTGCACATCTCGATTTTCTACCACATAGGCTAAATACCCAACACATCCTTTAGTCACAGGACGATGAGCTCTAAGAGCAGAAATAAATAGTATGGGAGAAGCATCTCCGATCATGAGAAAGTGTAGTTTCAGCTGGGTAGAGGGTCTAAAAGTTACACTCTTACTATAACAGCCAATAGGGTAATGGTGTGTGAACAACCAGCCCATGCCTAGAATAATATCAAAGTCCTGATTATCTAATAGTATTAAATCTATAGGCAGAACAAAGCCCTCAACCAATATCCCACACTATTTGAAAATCGTATTAGTTATCAAAGAATTCCCCATAGGTGTGCACACTTCTAAAGTATAGTCAAGAGATGAAGGTTCAATATTTAAATAATATGTAAAATGAGGTGCAACAAAAGAATGAGAAGACCCAGGGTCTATTAGAACCTTGGCCTCACTATTACACACAAAAAATGCACCTCGAATCACTGAGGTACAAGCCTTAGCATCCTAGTCTGTGAGTGCGAATACCCAACTTTGAGTCCTTGATTGGTTCTCCGACTTCATCATTGGGCAGTCCTTGATTAGATGTCCTGATTTGCCACATTTTAAACAATTCCCTATCTTCATGTAGCACTCGGCTGTGGAGTGGTTTATCTTCCCACAGTATGAACATGTCAGGCACTGGTTTTCCCTCACATCGCCTAGGAATGTTTTCTGGGTCTTCACACTACCCTGCTTAGTCTGTTTACTAAAATCTCTCCTATGTAGCGGTCGAGACTTTCTTCCAAACTTGTCAGATGGTGGGAATCTATTTTTTTCCTCCTTCCTAAGTCGGTGCTCTTCATAGTCCTTTTCAATCTTCATTGTTAGGTCCATTAATGGGGAGAATGCCTTAAGATTATCTAACATCACTCTCCCTCGAATATCTGGTTTGAGAACCCGCTCGAATTTGTTCACCTTACGGGCCTCTGTGTTGATAATATGCGATACATACCGAGAGATTTCCGCAAACTTGGCTGCGTAATGTTCCATAGACATCTTCCCTTATTGCAGTTCAATGAAATCTAGTTCCTTCCTTTCTTGGACAAAGTCAGGGAAATACTTCTTGTCGAATTCTAGAAGGAAATTTTCTCATATGGTTGTACTCCCTGCCTCTACCCAAAACTATTTTACTGAATTTCACCAATGTTTGGCATCCCCTTCCAGCATGAAGGTTCCCAATCTTACTGTTTACTCGTCCAAACACTGTAAGACCTCAAAGATCTTCTCTACTTGCCTCCTCTATCTATCAACCTTTTCTGTCCCTCCATGCCCCGAGAATGTAGGTGGTGAAAATCTTCTGAATCTTTTAATTATTCCACCATCTTCATGATCTGGAGTAGGGACAGCAAGGGTTAGCCTACAATCCTTCATGACTTGAGTCATGGTCCCGAGTGTCCTAAAGAATTCCCTAAAAATTTCAGTATTCCCACCATCCTTGTTTGAGTTAAGACCACTAGTCCTTGACATTTTGACCTCAAATAAGAACATCCAGACACTAGTTACTAGTTTACCCCTAATCAACCTAAGGGCCCTTCTAAAAGTCTAAGCCAAGAATCCTATCCTGGTGCTGTAATACCATAATTGTCACATCCCAAGTCTTAATGCAAAAATTCCTGAATGTGACAGTTTGTTCTTAAAAAATAAAATAAAATCAAAATTTTCTTACTATATTGCCTCAAAACAAAATATTTCATTCAAAAACATTGTGTTCGAAATACATAACACATGTATATAACCTTGATAGTACAAAAGTTAAAAGGAAAAAAAATAAAAACAAATTTATTCATGACTATAAACTTTCCCAAGCCACTTCTGCTACACATATGAACGATACTACTGTGACTACTCTTAAACTTTTTATAATAGCTTGATCAGTATGACTACTCAGTAAATGACCATCATTAACATTACAAATCATGACTAGACATGCAAATATTTCATAAAACAAATTATATTAAGCAAAATTTCTGTGTATCAATTTCTGCTACTACATGCCATTAAATAAATTCATTTCTAATTTCCCACATATCATGTGTTCCTTATTGATCAAATAAAATTGAACAAATATAAATTAGGCATGATACAGAGACTAAATGAATCGGATTCATATCAGGATCAATTATAATTTAATTGGAGTAGAGTGAAACATTGCTGCATTTGAGTATCAGACATAAGCAATACGCATTCTCAACAACAGAATGAGATCAACGTGCATTCACAATATTACAAATAATATTAACATGCATTCACAGTAATACGAATAACATGAACATGCATTCATAATAATACAAATAAGATTAACGTGCATTCACAGTAATAATAATAAGATCAACGTGCATTCATAGTAATACCAATAAGATCACATAGTCCCCAGCGCGCTTTGGGGCTTTTGATAGGCAGTGGCTTTACAAGACACGACCCTCTCATGTGCCCTTCTGGCGAGAGAGCGATACACTACCAAAGGAGGACCCAATGCGTAGTGCCCAGCATACGTTCGGGGGGGCAACCCTTGTAAACATTCATATCCTAACTCTCCTTCCTATCATGGGGAGTAAGGGAAAGATCACAGCTGCGAACACCATCACATCATATCATAATAGAGGCATGTTTCCATGCGCTCATATCTTTTCAAAAGCATGATACCATGTACACGTGTCTCATCAGAAGCATGTTGTCATGCACACATATCGCATGCACACATATCTCATCACACATATTCTCATCAGAAGCCTATTGCCATGCATACATATCACTTCACACATATATGACCAAAAGCATGTTGCCAAGCAACATATCACATCACACATATCTGATCAAAAGTATGTTGCCATGCATACATATCACATCACACATATCTCATCAGAAGCATGCTGCCATGCATACATATCACATCACACATATCTCATCAAAAGCATGTTACCATGCATACATATCACATCACACATTCCTCATCAGAAGCATGTTGCCTTGCATACATATCATATCACACATATCTCATCAATAGCATGTTGCCATGCATACATAGCATATCACACTTATCTCATCAGAAGAATGTTGCCAAGCGTACATATCACATCACACATATCTCACGTCTCATATGTAGTCACATGAAACATAACCACGTCTATGTTATTCATAAAGTCTCGAGTGGCAATACTAGGTTGTATTGTTATGCTGATAAATTAAAAGACATTATTATGTCAATTGCAGGCTATATATCAATGTAATAGATATCAAGAGACATTAATGTCTCAAAATATCCTTTAAATCACTTGCACAGAACATTTGCACTTAACAATTGTTCATAACACTCTTGCATAATACTTATGCATAACGCTTGCACATAACATTTACCGTATCTAAAATTTATCCAAGAATAAAAACATAAATATATAAAAATTATAGTGCCAAAAATATTCCAATTAAATGAAAAAATATCTCTATGAATATTATAGAAATATCAAGAAAATGAAGCCACTTACAAGTCCTAACCTTTATGCTGAGAATATTTCAATTAAATACCGAGATATCTCTGGCAGTAATATCATTTTTTCAAATATTGAAAACATGAAGTCACTTACATATAAAACTTATGGCATCTAAAATTAATAACAATAAACGGACACACTACAATTTTATTGGAAGTGATAATACCATTTTTTCGATTATTTTTCAGGAAAATGATGTCACTTACATATAAGACTCTCTTCGAGTTGCCGGAGCAGAACTGGAATAAGAAGTGTTTAGCTAGAGATATAAAAAGAGTGAGAGAGAGATAGCTAGTGATATAAAAAGAGTGAGAGAGAGGAGAGACCTACGTAGAGAGAGAAAGAGTGAAATCCTTACTGAGCTCAATAATTAGCCCATGAGGGAGGAGAATGTTTTCAAGGTAAGGGAGGACATTCCTTAACTTGACACTTGTCAAGTCATGTGTCCTCCTTTTGTATTTTCACTTTTTTTGTTAATTGTTTTCATAATGCCACAGAATCCCTTATTTTATCTTATGTTGCCACCTTATCTCTTGTTATTAGGTCATGATGCCACATAATATATTAATGTCTTTAATTAAATGTTTCATTAAATAATTCGGTTGAAAAGAAAGGTATTGAAAAAGGGTGGTCTCAAGGTGCACATTCAACTCCATGGACCATCACTTAAGAAAATCTTATTTATGATTATTATTATTATTTTTTATTTAATTGTTTTTTTATTCTAGGAAAATTTTGGGTCTTTACACTTTGATCAAATGACCATATCATAGTGCTCGCATTGCTGAACGACTTGAAAATTGATGCATTGTGATCTCGAGGTCAAGGACTCCATTCGAGGCAAGCCTTGAGCATGATGAACAATTGGATTTGTTGCATGTCAGGGATAAAGAAGAGGTAATTTTCGACCATCAGAATCCCAATTTTGGCCAAAATTCCTCAATTGAGAAAGTGAACATTCGGAGACCAAATCGAGCCATTCTCATTGCCAATGTTCATGACGGGTTAGGTCCCTCGATCTCGCCCTCAGGATCTAGATTATCTGGTGGCCATGTCTGGGGTTTCAAGAAGAAGCCGAGACTTGAGACCTCTCTCCCGGGAACCTTGTTAGAAACCAAGGGTAGGTATAGCAACCTATTAGAGAGGAATTTGTTGTGAGGCAGGACACAACTCACCTGGGTTCGTGACTCACTTGGGCTGACTCATGTGGGCGCCCTCTTAGATCATGATGGAAAGCCCCCAATTCGTCAACTGGTTTGAAATCGCCTCCTTTTACCTGTACTCTCTTGTTTCTGCAGTCACGCACAAATGGTTAATTTTACAAGACAAGTGGGCCAAGGGACCCCACCTTCTCTTTGAGAGAATGCACATAGGTGCGCACATTCAAAAGAGAGAGGGAAGAGATGATGAGGTGAAAGTTGGGGTAAAGAAACAAGAAGAGAAGGAAGAAGCATTTGACCAGGTGGCTAGCTTGACATAGTGACTAGACTGGCATTATAATTAACATGACGTGGTAGCAAGATGGGCACGGTAATTCAAACCGGCACGACGACAATACCACTTGATGACAGAATCAACACCAACCAGCCAGGCAAAATGGCAACCCTGACATGGCAGCAAGACGAGTATGGTAACTCAGACCAGCACAGCGGCAATACTGCACGACAACGAAACTACCATGGCATTGCTAGACTTGGCCTTTCCCTAGATCAAATGAGAGAAAAAGAAGAAAGAAAAAAGAGGAAGAAGAGAAAGAAGAAAAACAAAGAAAGAATAAGAGAGAGGAGAAAATAGATAGAAGAAGAGAGAATAAGAGGAGAAGAGAAGGGAAGAATAGAGTAAAGAAAAGAGAAAAAAAAAGGAAGGAAGAAGAAGAGTGAAGAAATGAGGGAGAAAAAAAAAGGTAGGAAGAAACGAGTAAAGAAATGAGGAAGAAGATAAAAGGAGGGGAAGAGAGATTAAAAGAGAGAACAGAGACAAGATAAGAAGAAATGAAGAGAAGGGGAAAAAGAAGAAGATAAAAGAAGAGAAGAGAAGACAAAAAAGCAAAGAAGACGAAGAAGATAAAGGAAAGAAAAAAGGAAGAGAAGAAATAAACAAGAGAAAGAAAGGAGAGAGAAGAAAAAGAAACGAGGGAGAAAAGAGAAAAGAGAAAAGAGAGGAAAGAGAGAAGTGAGAATAAAAAGATAAGAGAAGGGAGAGAAGTGAGAAGAAAAAGATAAGTGAAGGAAGGAGAAAAGAAAAAGAGAAGAGAAGGAAAGGGAAGAAGAAGAAGAAAACAAAGGAGATGAGAATAGGGAAGAAGAAGAAAAGAGAAGAAGAGAAAAGAGGAAAGAGAAAATAAAGTAAAGGTGAGAAGAGAGAGAATAGAAGAGAGAAAGGAAAGAGAGGAGAAGATAGAGAAGAGAGACGAGAAGAGAAACATGGATGGGCTTCCGCCGTCTGTGTCAGAGGAGAGAGAAAAGATAGAGAAACATGAATGGTGATGGACTTCCTCCGTCCATGATAATGAGGAAATGAAAGAGAAAGAAGCATGGACGGCGGTGGGCTTCCGCAGTCTATGACAAGGGACAGAAAAGAGAGAAAAACATGGACGGCGATGGGCTTTCGCCATCCATGATAAGGGAGAGAAGAGAGAGAAACATGGATGGTGATGGGCTTCCGTCGTCTATGACATGGGAGAGAAAAGAGAGAGAAACATGGAAGGCATTGGGCTTCGATCTTCCATGACAAGGGAGAGAGAAAAGATAAAGAACATGGACGGTGATGGACTTTTGCCGTCCATGACAAGGGAGAGAGAAAAGAGAACAAACATGGACGGTGATGGACTTCTACCGTCCATGACATGGGAGAGAGAGAGAGATGAGACACAAGTCATGAATGGCGATGGCCATTGCAGTTCATGATAGGAGAAAGGGAAAGAGGAGAAGATGGATGGGGATAGGATTCTGCCGTCCATGTCAAGAGGAGAGATAAGAGGAAGAAAACAAATAGTGAGAGGGTACCATTGTCCGTGTCAAGAGAGAGGGCAACTTGAAAAGAGCATCGATGGTGATAGGTTTTGCTGTCCATGATAAGAGCGAGAGGGACTTGGACAGAACATGGATAGTGATAAGTTTCACCGTCCATGATAAGAGGATGAGGGACTTGGACAGAGGCCCGACCCACCACTCGGGTTGTGACCCAGCTCACTATTCATGTTCCAGGAGACAAGAAAGGAAAGAGAATGTCATGCGCGACGATGAGTATAGCCATGCATGACTGAGGAGAAAGAAGGGAAAGATTAGAGAGAGAAAAAGACAGACAGAGAAAATAGTGAAACAAAGAGGATAGAGAGAGAAAGAAGAGGAGAGGAAAATAAAGAAAGAGGAGAGAGAAAGAAAGAAGAGAGAGAAGGAGAGAGAAGAGAGGAGGGGAGCGAAAGAGATAGAGTTAGAGATGAGAGGATAAAGAAAGAGAGACGAGATAAAGATGAGAGGAGAGAGAAGAGAGGAGGAGAGAGAAAGTTACCTTCATCGAGGGGTACCAGAATTTTTTATTCTCTTTCCTCTCTCTTTCTCCCAGACGTGTTCACAGTCTCAATGAAAAATTCTCAAACTTTATTCATGAAATTGAAGCCTGAGGGAAGCTCTTTACAATTAGGTTTAGCACGTATTTATAAAATTGGGCCCAAAACATGAGTGGATGCCCAAACTCTACCCTAATTGATGATAATTACAATCTATTTGAATTAAAAAATTTTTAAAAGTGGTACAAAATGATTTTTTTGCCCCTGCCCAACAATACATAAAATTTCAAAACAGTCCCTGTTGCTGCCATAGAACATGCGTGATCTTCCATGGCTGATTCGTGATTGCTCCGACACCCGTTCAGCTGAAAGAGGATTACCTTCCCATTGGGCTCAAAATGACGATTGATTTGATGCCAACTTTGAGCTATGGATAGCGTTTTGAGGCCACTATCATGCAACCTGAAATTTACAAAAATCTTTGAAACTTCCAATCGATAGTGCATTCATTTCTTGTTGTTTCTTAGTGATTTATTTGCTGATTTGCACTGAGCATGCCGTCACAATCGCGTTGAATCAAACACAACTAGATTTTGTGCTCGAACGAAGATTTTTCCATCTTGGATTTTTGGCCGGATCTTGAAATCTGGCTGCTCAAATTTACAACAAATTTATCAGCTTCGTGTGTGAAATCCGACAGTTCATCATGCATGGGGTTCCAACCAATGGTAGCCCTGAACCTTACACACGCATTGGAACTAGTTTCACATTGATCTAATGTGTGAGCGTCGTGATATGGCTATTCGAGAGAGACGTGTCACTGCTGAATTTCCAGTAACTTTTACCATGAATCACCAATTTCTCACAAGATTTTCTCCCTACTTGGGTGTCGTCACGGGGAGTGCACATATCGAAATGCTCATTTTGGCGAGACGAACACGTTCACAAAATTTGAGCGCAATCCAACTCGAAACGAGAGAGATATGGCTCTCAGAAGTCACTTCCAAAACTGTGAAAATAGTAACCATTAATGGTGGTGCAGGGAGGCCACACAGGAATAGTGTGCAGCCTACCCCTTTTTCAGTCTTTTACCCATAACTTTATCCTAAAGCGTCTGTTTGAGCCGAAACTTGACTCATATGGGTTTTCAGCCATGTTGGATATAATGGTGGTAGTCCCACTGCTAATTGATGTACCAAAAATTGGGTTCCAGTTATAGGGTCTGTTTTAGAGTACGAGAGGCTGATTTTTTTGAAACTGTTTCTTTGTCTACATTGCCTTAGACATGTCAGAATGTGATGAAACTTGACAGGTGGCCTTTTGGAGTCCTTGGGAAGAGTCTAACCTGTTCTAGGGTAATTTTGAGACTATCGATAATTCCACCGTATATCAGGGCTTTATTGACCAGCTTCTCCTTTATTCCGCATCGGGGACCCAAGAAGCTGAAAAATGTCTTCAAACAGCTTGTCCCGCCGATTGTTGTGCTTTGAGAAGCGAGAAAGACAACATTTGGAAAATTTCTTTTGGCTTTATTACTTTCTTCGTTCTAGCCACAACACCACTTGAACGCCGAGGAGATATCCACACAATGCTGTAACTAGGATGCTCAAACATTTGGATGCAATGTTTAGGTCCATCCATGGAGAATTTTTTGGGAGATCATGTCGAAATCCTCACCCTCAAGGGAAATTTGTGATTTTGATAGCTGAGGATTTTGTGCGGACCTCGTTAGTTAGAATTAGGTCTGTATTGCGGCCTAGTGCCATGCTTTAGGGAACTTCTTCCCATTTGGTTTGGGTTTCTTTGTTTTGTTGTGCATTCTTGATGGTCTATCGAAGGGCCTTCGATTAGCGGCCGTCTGCTTTGTGAACCAAAATGTCCTTGACGGACAGGGTACCTCATTTTCTTGGTGACAGGCTTTGGGCTCAACCCCGCTTTCTGCAAGCACTTACGACAAGCAGGATACCTCTCTACTTTGTTCAAGGTGACCCCTAAGGGATCAAGGTCTGACTAACATAACCTTCTTGGCGCATCTTCAACATCTTGGAGAGCGTTAGTGACCTCTTGGGATTGGTGCTCTTCTTCATGAGAGTTGTCTTGCCTTCTTGGTGAGTCTTCTCTCCTTCGAGTCCTTTTTACAAATGGACTCAAGCTGTCAAAATATTTTCTTGATTCTCGTCTTTTTGGGTCCTGGTATTGTGAAACAGGGATACTTTCTCTTTAGAGTGTGGCTGAAGCCGCCTGGAGAGGCGTGTGCTGTATCAGCCTACTTATTGGTCCAAGCATCTGTGATGGATTTTCACTTGGACTTGGGAAGTGGCACCGTAGAAACAATTTTCACCAACCTCCTTTTATTTGGGGCCCTTTTACCCATGATGTTTTTGCCATGTCCACCATTTTCTTCTATTTTTACTCACTTGCCCTTTTTGGGTTTTCACCGTGCCCAGGTTTTTATTTTCACGGAAGCCTCTTACTCATGCTTTCGTGACCATGCCCATTTGTCATTTTTACTCATGACGTTCCCTTGTTAAGGTATACACCATGCCCGTTATTTCTTTTTATTTCTTTTTCTTTTTCTCTTTTTTTTTTTCTTGTGTGAAGGCGTGTGAGAATCCTTGTAAGGTCATGCGGCCAGGACGTGCACTAATGTTTTTTGTCATATAGCTTGGACTGTGGTGGAGATGGATTCCAGTCTATGGAAACTATGAGAGAGTATAATGGTGGTTTGACACACTTTGGGGAGATGGCATGAGGCTACCTACGAAAGATGGACGGTGTATGGATGCAAGGTGGAAAGTGGTGACACACTAATTGACAACAAGTAAGGTGGTGGGATGGCCGGCTGTTTGTGAGCGCGGGTAAGACTCATTGGGGAGTGAGAGATGATGGTAATGAAGGAAGGTGGATTTATGGGGAGTTGATGAAGGTGGTGTGCACACAGATGGGTCGGTTAGGGAAAACGTGCGTGAAGACGCATGTAAAGAGCGCGTTCGCATATGTGGGAGCAAGTTTAAGGTCATGCCTCTTGAACCTATGCAAAGTAATTTAATGTCATGCGGCCAGAACGTGCACTATAGTTTTAAGGTCATATAGCTTGGACTGTGGCTATGCAGTTTAGAGTCATGCATTACGACCATGCAGTTTAAAGTCGTACAACTAGACCTCTGCTACAGTTTAAGTTCGTATAGTTTGGACCATGGCTGCACAGTTTAAAGTCATGTAGCTAGGACCATGCAGTTTAAGGTCGCGCAACTAGACCTCTGCTATAGTTTAAGGTCGTATAGTTTGGACCGTGGTTGTGTAGTTTAAAGTCATGCAGGTAGGATCATGCAGTTTAAGGTCGGCAACTAGACCTCTGCTACAGTTTATGGTCACGTAGTTTGGATCATGTAGTTTAGGTTCATGCATCTAGATCATGGCTACGCAGCTTAAGGTCGTGCAGTAACATTGACTCGAACGATGCTAGCAATTTCAAGTGACACGCACGACATTGGTTGCACGCGGCGTTGGTCACACACAGTGTTGATCACAAGCGGCGATAGTCTTGAAAACATGGTCGGCATTAACCTTTGAAAACACAGTCGGCGTTAGCTTTTGAAGGCATAGCTGGAATTAACCCTTGAGAAACGTAGCGGCACTGGGCCTTGGTAAACATAGCAGGCGTTAGTCAATGGCTATCACGTGCATCGTTAGTCGCAAGTGGCGTTGGTTTGAGTTCTGGCCTCGGGCTCGAGCCTGGCCCGACCCAGCTCTGGTCCACTGTCTTTTGATGCTCGACGCTACATGGGTGACAGTAAACCTCTGTCCAGGTCTCGGGTCTGAGCCCGACCAGGTCTAGTCCATCGTCGTTTGGCCTTCGGTGACCTGGTTGGCATTTCCAGTTTCTGAGGGGTGCTACGGGGAAGTTCATGCTATATAAGGGGTAAAACCCCTTTTTTTCACCATTTCACCAAAGGTTAAAACGGTTAAGGAGAGAGAGAGAGAGACTTTCGGTCAGAACATTAGTAAGAGCGCAGGGCTTTCAGATGAGTGTTGCAGGAAGTTCAGCAAGCAGTGAGAAACTCTCATCATCTGCATCCACTGCAGTTCTCAATTTAATGTGTCTTCAGTCCACCACCCAAAGCGTTGGCCTTGGTGAGGACAGTTGAATGGTAGCTCCATGATATGCGAGTGCATCAGCCTGCGAATTCAACCTCCTAGGGTTATGACTTAAAGAACATCCTCAAATTGAGCCATATAATATTTTGCAGTGTTATGACTGAGGGTGTCATTTCTCACGTCATAGATCCCCTAAGCTGCCAAATAACCAACTCAAAGTCACCGAAGATATTAATCTTTTCCAAGTCTAAATCAAAGGCTATCTCCAACCCAATTATAACGGCTGGATATTTTTCCACAATATGAGAACCCACTTCAGTGAGAGAGAAGGATAGAGGAAGCATCCCTCCTTTGGGAGTCATGAATACCACTCTGGCGCCTCCTCGATCAAATTTAAAGGCTCCATCAAAGTACATCTCCCAAGCATGAGCAAGTTCTGCATATAATACTTCTTCACCAGGGAGGTCACTTGATAAAGGAGATTCTGCCGGTACAGGATGTGCTGTCAGAAAATCTGACCCTTGATGGCCTTTTATGGTACATATGTGATGTTGAACTCCATCACCAATAATGCCGACTTGGCATCCTGACAAGCACGGGCATGTCATGAGAAACTTTATAGGGCCTGCTTTTGATATGAGCTTTACTTCATGGCCGAGCAAGTAATGGTGAAGCTTTTGCAACGTGAAGATTAGGGCCAGACACATTTTCTCGATAGGGGGTAATTCTTCTCAGCCCCTTGCATCCTATGGCTGAGATAGTATAACACAGTTTCTTTCCCCTCGTCATTGTTTTGGGCCAATAATGCCCCAAGTGACTTGTCCAAAATGGTCACGTACAGGATGACAGGTTTTCCCAACACTGGTGTAGAGAGCACTAGAGGGTTGAGTAAATACTGCTCGATGTCATCAAGTGCTACATGGCATGCTTCATCCCAGATGAATGGGGTATCCATCTTTAACAGATGCGTAAAGGGTTTACATCGACCTAAGAGGTTCGAGATGAACCTACAGATATAAGCCAACTGCCTTTGAAGGGACCGCAGTTCTCGCAGTGTAGTTGGTGGTGGCATTTCTTGAATCGCCTTGATCTTGACTGGCTCAACTTCCAGCCCTCGGTGTCTGACAATGAACCCCAAGAACTTTCCTGAACGCACTCCAAAAACGCATCTCAGCAGGCTCATCTTGAGCTGATGAAGGCGTAATCTTCTGAACACCTTTTCAGGGTCTTCCATGTGAGCTTCTTTCTTTTCAGATTTCACCGCCATGTGATCTACATACCATTTGACCACCTTGTGCATCATATCTTTAAAGATGGTCATCATCACTCTTTGATACTTGGCACCGGCATTCTTGAACCCGAAAGGCATCATTATGTAGCAAAAGACCCCTTTTGGAGTTAAGAAGGCTATGGCCTCTTCATCTTCTAGTGCCATCCATATTTGATTATACCCGGAGTATCCATCCATGAAGGAGAAGATCTGGCAGTGATCTATGGAGTCAATGAGCATCTCTGTAAACGATAGCAGGAAGTCATCTTTTGGACAGGCAGTAGTCAAGTCACGGAATTTAATGCAGACACTGATTTAGCCGTCTTTCTTCTTGACTGGTACAATGTTTGCCAGCCATTTTAGGTACTTGACCTCATGAATGAATCTTGCTTGCCAGAGCTTAGTCACCTCACTACCTATTTGTATTTCGAGATCAAGCCTGAACCTGCTTGATTTCTGCTTGACAGGTTTGGCAGATGGATCAAGGCCGAGATGATGGACTGCGACTTGTGGATCTAAACCAGGCATCTCATGGTAATGCAAGGCAAAAATATCCCGTTTCGCTGGTAAGAAGGCAATAAAATTCTCTTTCTCCTCTGGCGACATATTTGCCGAGATGACAGTGGGTCTAGGGTCAGCTTCATCCCCTAGATTTATCTCCTCAAGTTCATCTGTTGTGGCTTGACCTCCTTCTTCCCATTCCTCTGGTGACTTTTGTAACTCCTCATCAATGGACTCAAAGGTCTTCTCATTAACCTCAAATGCAGTAACCCATGATCCTGACCTCTCAGCATCCAATAGAGCTTTAGTGTAGAACATGATTTCTGCACTTTCTTGAATTGAGGGACCGAAGGGTCGACCTCAAACATGGACAGCATATCAAGCTGCAGGAGTTTGATTTGAAAGTTACAGGGAGGTTAAGATTCAGTAAGTGTGGGGCCAGAGGCACCCTCACATGAATCACTCAGTCTTTGCATGAGTATCCGTAGTGTTTGCCCCGCGCTAGCTGATACTTCATAGACCTGTACCATGTGGCAAGCTTCCTGAGGATAGAAGCTCTGCTATCTTGATTCTCTCAGCCTCTACGTAAAATCAGGCTTAGGAAGCCACTGGGGTTTCTTTGGCTTTGACTTCCTATGCTTTCCATTAGAAGACGATGGCTCTGACGTGGCTTGAGCCGTTAGGGTATCAACGACTGTCAAGAATCCAGTGGTCTAGGCTAATGTCTTTCTCAGCCGTCTCCGGTGCGTCTTACTTATATTGCTTCCTTCGAGTCTTCTGTCAAGAGCCTCGAAGTCTGGACATTTCATGATGGTACCTACAGGAGACATAGAAAAGGAGAAGGGGGAAGAGGAAAAAGAAGAAGGGTTAGTAGGTGAGTGACCTTGAGGGTCATTCCCCTCATTAGATTGATCTGAGTAGGTTTTTACGTCATCACCAGAATTAGACGTGTGCAGCCGGGTCTGATAGGTCTTTCCCCTGCTTAGACCACTGGGGGGTGCTTTTAATGTCATCACCCTCATTAGAAGTGTGTAGAGAGTCTTTTAGGTCTTTCCCCTGCTTAGACTGTTGGGCAGTGCTTTTAACATTGTTAGTGCACCAAGTAAGAGATGGCTCAGGGACATCCTCTTTGTGAGATGAGGAACTATGGATAATTGTGCCAGGGAAGAAGTTCTGTAAGGTCGGAAAAGGAGGAAGAGGCCTGAGAAATTCTCGCCCCGACTGGTAGTTGAGGAGGCTTGTTCCTTCGTCGAGCAGCCCTTGGCGCCCATCTCCTCTTGGGTACCTTTGGAGGTGCTTGGTCCGTCTCGTTAGGTTTGTGAGAAGACCTAGCTTGACGAATTGCTTCTTGTTTTAAAGACTTGAGTCTGCTCTGCCCGTGATAGATTCTCCATGACTGGGAAGTTGAGGGTTTAGCCGGTTCAGAGGCATCCTTATAGGAGTCTTGTATTGAGACTCTATCCTGAATGGGAGTACTGGCTTGTGGGTGTTCAACGTAAGCAATGTGACCTATCTGGACTTTCTCCCCAACCACGACTTCGAACCCATAGCATTCGCTCAGCTCGTGGCCCCATATCTGGTGATACAAGCACCAGTGATTTTTGGTTCGTTGAGCAAGGCGTTTGGGCTGCCTTGCCGGCTTTGGTGTGACGCGTCCCTTTTGGAGCATCTTACAGAGCAAAGCCTGGAGGAGATCTGATGGTAGCTCATCAGAAGAGTTCAAGCCTTTTCTTTCCTCCTGGACTGTCACTGCATGGGCAGCCTCAGTTGCCCCGACTGATTTCTTGAGCCCTTTGAGTTTATCTAACCCTTCTGAATTAGAGCCTCGATGATGTATTTTAAGTGTGTATCATTCCTAGATGGAGTGGTTTATCCTTCGATTTTAAGGACAATAGTTCGCATGGGTGTCGAGTCCGGCTTTATCAGGGAACTTAGTCTCAGGCAGCTCGACCAAGTTTTGCTCCAGTAACAACTGGAGTAGTGTGGGAACCCATTCCTTTTCAAAAGGGAAACCTTATTCGTATGCTTGGCCCAATAATCGTCTTGATTAAGGTTCGCAGGTGGGAGTACCTGGTTATATGATTATTGTTGCTTGCCTGCCTGAGGCATTGTCTTTGTTTTTCCTACCCATTTAGAGAGGTTTAAAGTCTGGGAGGCAGCCTTCTTTGGATCGCTTACGGTGATGGCCACACTAATTGCCACTTTCTGTTGATTGCCACGGGCATTGGTTCGAGAATTTCCATTGCCTCGGTTATTTCCTGAGCTTGAAGATTGTTGTCGTGGCCCGCTATGGTGGCATGATAAAGTCTCTATGAGCACTGAGTTAGAGATCAGCTCTGACATGGAGGTCGAATCGGAGGCCTCAACATGTAGAGCGATCTCAAGTCGCATGTTTCGCACACAGGTCGGGACTGCTTCCTTCACAAGCATGGGATTAGAGTGGCGAGCTGCCAAATCTCTCCATCTTGCTTTGAATTAATCCATAGATTCGTCTGGTTCCTGGGTCAAGGTGAGAAGCTCAATGGTTTGGACTTCTCTCTTGACCTCATAGAACCATTAGTGGAACAATTTCTCCATTTCCTCCAATGTTTGTATTGAATTTGGGGGAAGCCTAGCATACCACTGAAAGGTCGGGCCATCGAGAGTTTCAACGAACTGACGGAGGAGGAGTCTCCCATCAGCTGTTGTTTTTAGACATGCTGCTTGGAAATGTGCGATATGCTGGTGCGGGGATGTCGTACAATTGAACAGGGGAAACTTCCCTTTCTTATAAACTGAGGGAAACAGAACCTCATCAATGTAAGAGGGGTATGGCTTTTGGTTAAGCGTTGTACCCTATATTCTCGGGATTTATCTATTCTTCAGGCTGTGAGTCACCATAGCATCAATGTCTGCCTGTGAGATGGGGTGAGAGATGGAAATGTTCCGTGAGGCTGGAGGAGGAGGCTGCCTTGGAGCTACATCTTCCGAATGATGGGAATTGGCCTCATGATTGGATACATTGACTGGGGACCGCATGCTTTCCATGCTATTAATCTTCTCCATCATGGCGTGCACCATTTGTTCGAACTTGTCCATGCGTTCTTCCTGAGAGTCGCCAGGTTTGTTCACAACCATGATGCTGACCATTTCTCCAGGGAGGTCAGGCTTAGGTGCGGTTGAGGGTTTCTAAGGTTGGTGGGTCGTGCACAGCAGATCGGTTAGCAAGGGCTCAACATGCCCTGATTGAACTTGAGTCTTCTACACCGATCGCGTGAGAACCGGTTCTTGACGATCTTTAGACCATGGCTGCTAGGTGGTTGGGTCATCTTCTATGACACTAACCACTGTACAAGACTCTCACACCTCCTCTTTGAGCTTTGTAATTCGAAGAGGGTAGAAAGGATTCTCAGGAAGGAGACCCTTGAAGCTGGGTGCCCTGACGTTTCTAGTTGGATCCTTAGTTAGGATTTGTAGTCCTCTGTCTTGCTTGAGCTTGAGACTGCGATAGACCTCTTTCTAGGACTAAGTCTGGGGTCGAGGTTAGCCCGCCTTCTTAGAGCATGAGAGAGTCGTGCCCATTAGCTGGGGTAGCGAATGTAGACCATGGGCAGGGGCCAGCTTGGGCTGCTGCCTTGGGAGTTACAGAACTTCGTCAATCATCATGCCTTTTCCTCGAGTTCCTTTGTGGGCTCCAGTGGCATAGCTGACCTGATGGGGCTGACTGAGGATGCTTTTCTAAGGGAAAACCTTTGAGTACCCGGTCTTGAGGTATCCGCAGGGAGGAGAAAGGGCCAAAGAAGAGGGGTCCGACTCCCGACGGTGTCTGAGACGAGAGGAAGAAGCGGTATGTGAAAGTGGAATGAGTGCGCCTCTAGAAGTAGCATTACGCGTGACTTGGGGGTCGACCCAGACTCAAACAGGCGATCCAGCCTTAGGAGGCCAAGAATCATGAGCATGTGTCTACAAGGGAGTAGCTGAGGGCTTTCCCCTTGCAGGGTGCGCTAGTGTGTGCTGAGAGGAAGCATGAGGGGGTTGTCTTCCATGTACTCGGATCAGCGCATCAATGACATTTCGTAGAGTAGTGGGTTGCGGATGCATGGGCACAGGTTTCGGCCCAAGGAGGCCTGATTCTGGACGTGTATTCAGGGTAACACGAGAGTTGCCCTGAGGTGTGGCTCTAGTGGATGACCCACGAGCCTTAGGGTGAGTGCATGAGGTGGAGTCCCCAAGGCCACCTCCTCGATGTGTTGAGTCTAGACATATAGACCAAAGATGGTAGAGGAATGTAGGGGGTGGCCTTATGACGACCTACAGGTGCAATGGGAACTTGCTTGCCTTTTGCAGCTAAGGACTGGGTACCCTTCTGGCGTACCTTGGTAAAACGACCGGCAAGTGATTTGCCAGTGATAGGGTGCGTGCTGTGGGTGGTAGCAGACATGCTGCCGATGCAGACTGCTTTGGTGGAGGTTCCACCAGAGTTAGGAGATGGGGAGTTAGGGACCTTTAAGTCCCTCCTCGCACCTATCCAGGTCAAGAACTAAAAGCTATACACTCGGTCTTTGCTCAAAAGGAAAGTTGGGAATGAAGTTTGAGGAACTTGCTCCCTAAGGAAGCTCGTGAATTCGAGGATGAGAAAATCCCCTATCCAGGTGAATGGCTTAAGGAACCCAGCAGCCATGTGAATGCAGAAAAACAAAAAACAAAGGTGAGACTAGCCAAATAAGGACGATCCAAGTAAGGGGTAGTAAGTCCCCAGTGGAGTCGCCAAGCTGGTTAAGTCCCTCCATCTCGCCCTCGCCCTCCTGATCTAGATGATCTGGTGGCATGAGTATCAGGTTTCAAGAAGAACCCGAGACTTGAGACCGCTCTCTCAAGAACCTTGTTAGAAAATAAGAGCAGGTAATCAACCGATGAGAGAGGAATTTGATATGAGGTGGGACACACCTCACCTGGGTCCGTAACTCACACGGGCTGACTCGCATGGGCACCCTCTTAGATCACGATGGAAAGCCCTCCAGTCCTTAAACTGGTTCGAAATTGCCTCCTTTGACCTCTACTTTCTGGTTCGAAATCGCCTCCTTTGACCTCAACTCTCTGGTTTCTGCAATCACGCACATGGATAATTTTAAAAGACAAGTTGGCCAAGGGACCCTACCTTGTCTTTGAGCGAATGCACATAGGTGTGCACATTCAAAAGAGAGAGGGAAAAGATGATGAGATGAAAGTTGGGGAAAGAAAAGGAAGAGAAGGAAGAGGCATTTGACCAGATGGCTAACCTGATACGGTGACTAGACTGGCATGATAATTGACTTGATATGGTAGAAAGACAGGCATGGTAACTCAAACCGGCATGATGGTAATACTACTCGACGACAGAATCAACACCAACCTGCCTGACACAATGGCGAGCCGGACGTGACAACAAAACCGCCATGATAACTTAGACCGGCATGGCAGCAATACAGCTCGATGACAAGACTACCATGACAGTGCTAGACTGAGCCTGTCCCTAGGTCAAATGAGAGAAGAAGAAGAAAGAAAAAAGAGGAAGAAGAGAAAGAAGAAAAATAGAGAAAGAAGGAGCGAGAAGAGAAAAGAGATAAGAGAAGAAAGGAGAGAAGAAGAGAAGGGAAGAATAGAGTAGACAAAAGAGAAAATGAACGCAAGGAAGAAGAAGAGTGAAGAAATGAGGGAGAAGATAAAACGAGGAAAAGAGAGATTAAAAGAGGGAACAGAGAGAAGAGAAGAAGATATGAAGAGAAAGGGAAAAAGAAGAAGATAAAAGAAGAGAGAAGAATAAGAGAAGAGAAGACGAAGAAGCGAAGAAAAGGAAGAAGATAGAGGAAAGAAGAAGCAAGAGATAGAAGGAAATGAAGAAATAAACAAGAGAAATAAAGGAAAGAAAGAAAAAGAAATGAGAGAGAAGAAGAGAAAAGAGAGAAGGGAGAAAAAAAATATAAGAGAAGGGAGAAGAAATGAAAAGTGAGAGGAGAAGGAAAGCGAAGAAGACGAAAAGAAAATAGCTGAAAAGAGAGAAGAAGAAGAAAAGAGAAAAAGAGAAAATAGAAGAACAGAAAAGAGGAGAGGAAATAAAGTAAAGGGGAGGAGAGAGAGAAGAGAAGAGAGAGGGGAAAGAGAAGAGATGAGAGAGAAGAGAAGAGAGAGAGGAGAAGAGAAACATGGATGGCGATGGGCTTCTGTCGTTCATATCAAAAGAGAGAGAAAAGAGAGAAAAATGTGAATGGTGATGGACTTCCTCCGTTCATGACAGTGAGGAAAGAAAAGACAAAGAAACATGGATGGCGATAGGCTTCCACCGTCCATGACAAGGGAGAGAAACATGGAAAGTGATGGGCTTCCGCAGTCCATGACAAGGGAGAAAAAAGAAAGAGAAACATGGCAAGCTGTAGGCTTTCACCATCCATGACAATGGAGAGAAAAGAGAGAGAAACATGGACAGCGATGGGCTTCTGCCATCAATGACATGAGAGAGAGAAAAGAGAAAGAATATGGATAGCGATGGGCTTCCACCGTCCATGACAACGGAGTGATAAAAGAGAAAGAATATGAACAGTGATGGGCTTCTGCCATCCATGACATGCTAGAGAGAGATGAGAGACAAGTAAAAAACGGTGATGGTCATTACCGTTCATGATATGAGAGAAGGAAAGAGGAGAACATGGACGGCGATGGGGTTCTGCTGTCTATGTCAAGAGAAGAGATAAGAGAGGTAGAAAATGGACAACGATAGGGTTCTGTCGTCCGTGTCAAGAGAGAGGAACTTGGAAAGAGCATGGACGGCGATAGGTTATGCCGTCCATGACAAGAGGGAGAGGGACTTGAATAGAACATGGATGGTGATAGGTTCCTTCGTTCATGACTAGAGGATGAGGGACACGGAAAAAGGCCCCGCCCACCACTCTGGTTGAGACCCTGCTCACTGTTCATGTTCCAAGAGACAAGAAAGGAAAGAGAATGTTATGCCCGACAATGGGTACCATCGTGCATAACTAGGGAGAAGAGAGAAGGGAAATATTAGAGAGGGAAAATAGAAAGACAGTGAAAGAAGTGAGAAATAAAGAGGATAGAGAAAAAAAGAAGAGGAGAGAGAAATAAAGAAAGAAGAGAGAAAGAAAGGAGAGGAGAGAGAAAGAGAGAAGAGCGGAGGGGAGAGAAAGAGAGAGATAAAGATGAGAGGAGAGAGAAATATAGATGAGATGGAGATGAGAGGAAAGAGAAGAGAGGTGGAAAGAGAAAGAGGAGAGAGAAAGAAGATGAGAGAGAAAGAGGAGGAGAGAGAAAGTTACCTTCAACGAGGGTTACGAGACTTTTTTTTATCTCTATCCTCTCTATCTCTCCAAGACGTGTCCACAATCTTAATGCAAAATTCTCAAAGTTTATTCATGAAATTGAAGCTTGAGGGAAGCCTTTTACAATTAGGTTTAACACGTATTTATAGAATTGGGTCTAAAACATTAGTGGATGCCCAAAATCTACCCTAATTGATGATAATTAAAATTAATTTGAGTTAAAGAAAAATCTAAAAGTGGGTGAAAAAAATGATGTTTTTACCCTTACCCAATAATACATAACATTTCAAAACAGTCCCTACTGCTTCTTAGAACGTGCATGATTTTCCATGGCTGATTTGAGGTTGCTCCGTTACCCGTTCATCCAAAAGGTGATTACTTTCTCATTGGGCTCGGCATGACGATCGATTTGATACCAACTTTAAGCCACATATCGTGTTTTTACGCCACGATCACGTAACTTGAAATTGCATGAATCTTATAAACTTCTCATTTCTTAATGTTTCTTTGTGATTTATTTGCTAATTTGCACAAATAATTGCGTCACGATCACGTTGCAACAAAGACAGCTTGATTTCATGTCCGGAAGAACATTTTGTCATCTTGGGTTTTTTACTGGATCTTGAAATTCGGTGGCCGGAATTTACAGTAAGTTTATCGGCTTCACATGTGAAATTTGATCGTTCATCACGCATGGGGTTCAGACCAATGGTAGCATGTGATAGAACTGGTTTCCTGTTGATCCGATGTGCGAGTGTCGTGATATGGCCGCTTGAGCGAGACATGTCGCTGCTGAATTTCCCACAACTTTTACCACGAAGCACCAACTTCTCTCTAGTTTTTCTCCTTGCTCGGGCATCGTCACGGGGCGTGCCACATATCGAAATGCGTCTTGACGAGATGAATAGGCTCATAAAATTTGAGCACGATCCGACTCAAAATGAGGGAGATATGTCTCCCAAAATTCACTGCCTGAAATTGTGAAAATAGTAACCATTAATGGTGATCTGGTGCAAATAGGCCACACGAGAATAGTGTGCGGCCTACCCCTTTTCTGGTATTTTACCCCTAACTTTGTCCTGAAGCGTCTGTTTGAGCCAAAACTTGACCCATAGGGGTTTTTGACTGTTTCATATCCAATGGCAGTGTTCTCATAGCCATTTGATGTACCAAAAATGGATTCCACCGATAGCGTCAGTTTTAAGGTGCAAGAGGCTATTTTTTCGAACATGTTTATTTGTCTGCACTACCTTAGACATGTCATAATGTGACAAAACTTGGTAGGTGGGCTTTTGGAGTCCTTAGGAAGAGTTTAACTTGTTCTGAGGCAATAATGAGATTGTTGAGAATTCCACCGTATATCAAGACTTTATTGACCAGCTTCTCCTTTATTTTGCATTGGGGACCCAAGATGCTGAAAAATATCTTCAAACAATGAAGACTTGCTCATCATTTTACAGCAAATAAATCAAGTAAAAAGAATTAAGAAACGAGTGAAATCTCAAAACTAAAATAGCAAGTTTCTCACATCTTTGCCACTTCAAGTTCATGGCTCTAAACCTCGATCCATGGCTCGAAATCTATACCAAAATGAGCAACTCATTGAGCTCATCATGTTTCCAATGTTATTTTGGTTGAAATATGGCTGGAAAGCCCCCATACTAGCCACGTGAAATCATAAGAGCGTTAATGGCCATTGATGGACTGTTTTGAAATTAGCAAGATTGTGGGCGTGGGGTAAAATCCGCCTTTTACCGCTAATTTTTGGCTTTTATTTAATTCAAAAAATGTATATTTTCAGCAATTAAGTTAGTTTTTTAGCATCCACCTATGTTTTATTAGTTTTCTATATATACCCAGCATGTAATAACCGATGGATCTTTTTCCATTAATCTTTTGTTCCTTTTTGGCATCCTTTGATTCCCCATGTAATAGCCCTTTTTATTTACATTTAGTTCTTGCTGTTGATTCAAATTTTGCTTGCCCCTTTCTCTCAAAGAGAGAGGAGAAAATATTTTCGACAATTGA
This sequence comes from Amborella trichopoda, assembly GCF_000471905.2. The sequence continues at coordinate 876,905 of NW_006497023.1, forward strand.
TCACTACCTCTGGTTCCAACTGTCGAGCCGAGAACCTTAAGTAAACCTTCACCCTTCCAACATGGGAAGTAGGGCCAGCAGTCCACTCTCTCTCTTCTTTCTCTCTCCTCCCTTCCTTTCTCTATCCTCTATCTTCTCCCGATCTCTCTTCCCTCCTCTCTCTTCTTTCTCCTCTCTCTTTTTTCTCCCTCTCATTCTCTATCTTCTCCTCTCTCCTTCCCTCCATATCTCTCTTCCTTCCTCTGTCTTCTTTCTCTCGCTTCCTCGCTCACTCTTCTGGATTCTTCTTCTCTCCTCTTATCTCTCTTATCTCTCCTCTTCTCCCTATCTCTCATCCTTCCACTCTCTTTCTTCTCCGTCTGCTTCTTTCTCTTCTTGTCCCTCCTTCGTCTCTCCTTATCTCTCTTCCTTCCTCTCTCTTCTTTCTCTCTTCTTCTCTCTTCCTCTCTCTCTCACTCTTCTATATCCTTTTGTCTCATATTATCTCTCTCCTCTCTCCTCTTCTCTCTCTTCATTCTCTCTTTATCTCTCTTCCTTCCTCTCTCTTCTTCCGCTCTCTCCTTTTCTTTCTTCTTCTCTCTTCTATATCCTTCTTCTTTCTCTCTCCTCTCCCTATTCCTCTTCCTTCCTCTCTCTTCTTTCTCCCTCTTTCTCTCTCCTTTTCTCTCTTCTTCCCTCTCCTCCGTGAGTGGTGGCCTCAACTACTGTCTCAAGCTCTCTCTTTCCTCTAAACTCTTTCTTCTCTCTCACTCTTCTCTCTTTCTCCCTTTTATTTTCGCTTTCCTTCAAGAGCGACGACCTCAGTCGTCGTCTCACTCTTTCTCCTTCTCTTCCTCCTCTATCTCTCTTCTAAATTCTTCTTCTTCTCTCTCCTTCTCTCTTCCCTTTTCTCTCTCTATCTTGAGCGGTGACCTCAGCCATCATCTCGACCTCTCTCTTTCCTTTAACATCTTCTTCTTTCTCACTCTTCTCTCTTTCTCTCTTCTATCTTCTCTCTCCTCCCCAAGCGATGACCTTAGCTATATCTCCCCCTCTCTTTCTTCTAACAACTTTTTCTTTTCTATCATCTCTCTCCTCCTCGAGTGGCAGCCTCAACCACCGTCTCGCCCTCCATCTCCTATTAAGCCACTTCTTCTCTCTCTTTTATCTGCCCACTTCTTTCCCTGAGCGGCGTCCTAGGCTACCGCCTCACTTTCTCTCTTTCTCTCTCTTCATATCTTCTCTCCTCTTCTCTTCTCTCTATCTTCTTTCCTCTCTCCTCTCAACTCTTTTTCTCTGTTTGCTCTATTTCTATCTCTCTATCTCCTCTCCTATCTCTTTTCTCCTCTCCTCTCTCTTCTTTCTTCTCTCTCTCCTTCCTCTCTTCTTATACTCTCTCTTTCACTTTGCTTCTCTCGCTCCTGTCTCTCTTCTCGCTCTCCCCTCTTGCCACTCTTTCTCCTTCACACTCTCTCCCCCTTCCTTTTCCTTCACTTTCCTCTCTCCTCTCCCTCGGTGGCGGCTTAAGTTGACATCATACTTTCGCTCCCCCACTCTTCTTACCCCTCTCTCTTTCTTTTCCCTTCTCCTCTCTCCTTCCTTAGATTTTGTCTCGTCTCTCTTCCCCCATTTTATCTTCTATCTATTTGATTTCTCTCTCCTTTACTCTCGAGTGACATTAGCTCATTCTTTGTTCTCATTTTATCTCTAAGGCAGCAGCTTAAGCCATCAACTTGCTCTCCCTTTCTCCTTTCTTTCTTTCTCTGCTTCATCTAATCTCAACTGTCCCCCTTCTCATCTCCCTTCTCCCTCACCCTCTTAAAGAAAAATAAGTCATATATCATGAGTCCTTGATTGAGAAGACCTCGTGAGGCTGTCCAATTGAAACGAATTATATGACACCATTCCCCCCATTTTTTCTTTAAGGGTATACACATGTGTGTGTACCCACCTTAACTCTAACCCACTTGTCTGGACATCTCATGGATGTGTGTGTGTGGCTGCAGGAAGGAAGAAAGGAGATAAAGGGAGTCAGGTACGAACCGGCTTCAAGCTTCGGGGGCTTTCTTTGTGATCTAAGAGGGTGTCCATGCAAGGAACCCGAGCGTATCACGGACCCATCATGAGGTAAGTCCCACCTCACGACCTCAATTCCTTTATCACTAAGTGGAACTCTGATCGTATAGTGTGTGCGTATCCATGAGAAGACATTTTTCATCATCATGGGTCCCCAGTCCATAAAGCCTAACAAACAATGGAAATTCTGACAGTCTCAAAATGACCACAAAACTGGTCAAGATCTTCATGAGGACTCCTAAAAGTCTTATGCTAAGTTTTTTCGCATTTCGATATATCTAAGGCAGTGCAGACAAAGAAACAGTTTCAGCAGAATCGGCCTCTTGCACCCTAAAACTGACCCTATAACTAGAATTATATTTTTTAGTATGTCAAATTGCTATGAGACCACTGCCATTGGATCCAACATGGTTGAAAACCCCTAAGGGTCAAATTTCAGCTTAAACGGGCATTCCAAGAAGAAGTTATAGGAAAAAGAGTAAAGCAGGAGGAGCCACATGTTATTCCCGTGTGGCCACCCTGCAACTTAGCTCCATTAAAAGGATAGTAATGAATAGTTCCACAACAACATTACAGCTAGATGACAGGACTGCCATGAGATGCTAACCTCAATCACTCTTGATCAAACAAGAGAGCTGTAGAGGAATGGTTAAAGAGAAAGAAGAGGATAGACGTAAGGAGAGAAGGAAGAGGAGATGCAGTTGGTGCTAGACATCATCTACTATTTCAGGAGATGGGAGAGAGAGGAAGCAGTCGGCATTAGGTTTTGTCGACTGTGTCAGATGTGAAGAGAGGAAGGGAACCCACTGGCACTTAGTCTCACCATCTGACAGAAGAAGAGAGGGAATAGACCAACCAGTGCTAGACCTCATTGACTGGTAGAGAGAGAAAAGACAACAGATGCTAAGCCTCATCAATCGATAGAGGAAGAGAGAGAAAATCAATCGATGTTAGGTCTCGCCGACTGATAGACGAAGAGAGAGGAAACCAACTGGTGTGAAGACCAATCGGCACTAGGTCTCGCCGACTAACATAGCAAGAGAGGGAAAACCAACCGGTGCTACGTCTCTCCGACTAATAGACGAAGAGGGAGAAGACCAACTAGCGCTAGGTCTCACCGACTGGTAGAGGAATTGAAAGAAAACCAACCAGTGCTAGGTCTCGCCGATTGGTAGACGAATAGAGAGAAAACCAACTGGCACTAGGTCTCGTCGACTGGTAGACAAAGAGGGAGAAGAAGAGAGAGAAAGAGAGAAGAGAGAAAGAAAAGAGAGAAAGAAGGAGATAAAAGAAGAGAGAGGAGAGAGGGAAGAATAGAGAAAGTAGAGAGTGTAGAAGAGACAGAAAGGAGAGAGAAAGAGAGAGAAGAAAGAGAGAAGAAGAGAGAAGAAGGAGAAGAGAAGAAGAGAGAGAAGAGAGAGAAGAAGAGAGGGCAAGAGAGAAGAGAGTAAAAGAGAGAAGAGAGAAAAAGAGAGTTACTTGCTTGAAGGGTACCTTCCCTTTTCTTCTCTCTCCTCTCTCTATCTTCAAGTCGTACTCACAGTCTTAAGCAAGGAATCAAAATTTCTATTCAATCTTCTAAAAAAGTTAGCTAAAGGCTGAGGTTTTTTTGGTGGATGGGGGGGCTTCTACAATGAGGCAGTGCCTGTTTATATAGAGTTGTGCCCAAACATGGGTGGATCGATCAAAACTAGACCTAATTGATGAAAATTAAGATTTAATTGAATTAAAATGGGTTTAAAAATGATTGTTTTGCCCCTGCCTACAATGTGTGGAATTCCATCACAATCCTTGTGGCTGCCCGAGAACTTGCGTGAACTTTCGTGGCTGACCTAGGGTTATCTTGATGCTTGTTTGATCGAAAGATTATTGTTTTCTTGTAGGGCTCGACATGACGATTGTTTTTATACTAACTTCGAGCCATGAATCTTGTTTTTGAGTCATGATAACGAGACTTAAAATTTGTTTGAATCTTGGAAACTTCGGATCGATAGTGAGGTCTTTCCTTAATTTTTTTTCTATGATTTCTTCATTGCAACGCACTATGCATGCCATCACGATCGTGTGGCAACAATTGGAACATGATTTGATGCCCGAACGAAAATTTCGTAACTTTTGAGTTTTTGCTGGAATCTAGAATCCGACGGTAAAATTTTAGTTACTTTGTCAGCTTCGTGCATGAAATCTGACAGTCCATCATGTACGTGGTTCGGTCCAATGAAAGCCCTGAACCTTACGCACACAATGGAATTGGTGTGAAGGGCTTAGGTGGGTCGTCGTGGTTTTGGGGTGTGGGCTTGGAGCTGAGATCATCCTCATTGCTTTGATATTGAGTATCTTTGGTCATTAACTTCTGGGTGAGGTTATGCTCGCTTTGTTCTTGATCTACTAGACTTTCCAATTGATTTCTTCTTATGCTCCAAGGCCTTTGTAGATGTTCTTCGAGTTTAGGCACAACTTGTGATTCTCTTGAGTTAATCATGATGACATTAGTATTCTTTGTCAAGACATCTAGAGTTTCTGATTCCTCTTTACCATCAACATCTTCCTTTTCGACACTTATCATTCTGTTATCGATGAGAACTTGAACTCTATGTCTGAAAGCTCAATATTCCATCATTCTATAGGCATAATTTTGATGCCAATTGCACCATTGAGATATATCGCCTCCATGAAAAGGAGGAATCTTGGCTACTGTCGGTAATTCTATGAACCTTGCCTTAAGAAACTTCTTCATGACATCAGTCATACGCTCATCAATGGGAGTGAATTTCTATAGAAGTCTGCATTCTCCATGTGGTAGAATGAATCTTACTCTTTCCTTGTGAATGATTTGTATAAGGGTTGCTTTTCTTGATTATGTTCACCTCTCCTTCTTGAGAGGGTTTTTTGTCTGTAGCTTTATCTTCCTTGGATCGGTCATATCATGATATTCTTTCAAGCATAACCTCAAATCGGTAAGGGACTGTCCCCACACTGGAGAACGTGATATATTCTCGAGTCATGCTCTCTAATGATATGCTTAGGTTCGCGACTTCAGGGAGTGGAGTTTCAAGGACTTACATATCGGGCTCTCGGAATCTGGTTATAAACAGGGAAAGAGACTCATCCGACTTTTGTTTGGTGGAAGTTAACTCACCAAGGGTGATGGGTCTTGGACTTCCTTCACTATAGCGGGAGGAAAATTGCCTGAACATTTCGTCAAGAGTTGCTTGAGGATCCTCCTTCATGAATCTTCGGTGCCACATTAAGGGTTCTTCTTTTAAGCTATACGAGAACATGACCTTAAGTTGGTTGCGTCGGTCTCACAGTAGGTGGACCATCAATAAGTAGGCGTTGATGTGTGCCTCAGGATCCTCTTTTCCTGAAAATCTGTTTTTCAACTGTGGCATCACAAACCCCACTAGTAGATCTTCTAGGTTTCCTACAATTTCTTGTACATAAGCCTTAAGACTGGAGAAATCCTATATTCCCATTTTCTCTAAAGATTCTTGGAGGTGTTTCATACGAGCGAATTGAGTCATCGTTGTAGCTATGAGCTGGCTCGGTTGTATGGTCTGTTGAACCTGATTTTCTGGTATGTGATTCGTATGAACAGGCTGTTTTGCCCATGTAGTGGGTTGCCCCAAGGACTGACTCTGAGGAATGTGTTGAACTTGATGTGCCGGTCATCGGCTTGTAGGCTTATCCTAGTTGAATTGGGTCAGAACATACCCATTACTCGGAGGTTGCACAACTTGGCCACCCAAGGAGGCATGCAAGATAGGATCACCGCTTAACTGAGATGAACGACTCAAGCTGCTATGATAACTAGACCTCTGAACTTGGGCGGCTAAGGCTACCTGACCCTGACCTTGATTAGATGATCTATCCCTAGGGTTAGGGTATTCTCTTGCCCCAGCATTGGACTGAAAGAGTGAAGGAATGCCATGACTACTGCCAGAGGGAGTCTACCCTCTAGGTAATCTTTGGCTCAAGTGATGACTAGAACTAGACCCCCGGCATGTAGTGGGTTGGATTGGCATACTAACAGCCCTAGGATGATCCTGGTTTTATTCAAAATGTTGGACTTAGCCTATGGCTTGAGCCTCTGACCTAACTTTCCTACATTGCGTACGCTGGATGGTGTATCCTCTACTGAGGAGGTCTTGAAAGTAAGCATGCACTTTGGGATTGTCTTTATATCAAGTTACATCAAAACTCTGACCTTCACCGGTGATGGGTTTCTAGAGTAGACTTTCTCTAGTTGTATATGAAACTACTAGCCCACTAACTGTTTGATTGCCAAGACTCAATGTTGGGTTGCTATAAGACCATCGGGGTTCATTTGACTGAGATCGGCTGACTCTGAGATTTGGGCCGGGGCCTTATTCTTGTTGTGCCAACTAGATTTGAGATTAACCCCTATGTCTTGGAGGATTGCCCCGGCTTGATCCCATGACTATTTATGGTATTACGAACCTTATTAATCTGTTGGCTCGTGACTTCTAAAGGTGGCCTTGAAGGCAGCTTGGACGGTTAGGTTTGGTTTTATGCGGGTCGAGAGTCGGCTCACTGATACGACTGCTATGGATGATCTGTGAGGGAGCACTGTGACGAAACCTCTCGGACCGACTGGGTTCTATGTATCTAGATTGAGCAGTGGCCATGGGGTTGGCTTTACTCTGCCATGGGTCATAATTCCTGGACTTGGTGAGTTCTAGACTCGATGCCTCATGGTAGACCTATTATGTCCCTAGGGGCAAATCCCTAACTAAGATCTAGGCTAAGACAAGACTGGATGAAACCTATTTGACTCAATGGGTTTTGGTTTAAACCCTGAGCTAGGGTAAGCCTAGTCTAACTTTAGAGGCAACTCTAAGGTTAAACCTATGCTAGAACCTAGACCTAGACTAGATGGGTACGAGTCTCGGCTCGAATCTAGAGTGGATCTGGGTTCATACCTGGTTGTGAGCTTTGTTTAGACCTGGACTTAGTTGAGTGCAATCCAGGGCTTAGATCAAGAGGGTTGTGATAATAAGACCAGGTGTGGACCCAGATTGGATCAAAGTTGGTTTAGGCATGAGCCCTTGGCTCGAACAAAAAGGGGGCCAAGATTCGAACTTGGGTGTGATCCAAGTTCGAACTTGGGCTAAGCTGAGTATAAGCCTGAACTTGGACCCAGAGAGTTCTGATGATCAAACTAGGTGTGGACCCGGATTGAATCAAGGATGGGCGAGGAATGAGACTTCGACTCGAACCCAAAGGAGGCTTAAGTTCGGACCAAGGGGAAACCTGGTTCAGATCTGGGCTAAGCTGGGTACAAGCCTAGACTTGGATCTAAAGAGTTCAGCTCGGACTAAAAGTGGGTCCGGAATGGGATCTAAGATTAACCAAAAAAAATAAGGAAGCAAGCACACGAAAACGCTTGACCTAATATGATTATAGGTAGGCTTGGCTTGAGAGTGGGTTCCAAACTATTGAAATGCGGCTAGGCTGATGTAGGTCCCCACATAGGTCCTGCCCTCTTGTTATAGGATGTTCACTAGGTCCTACTATACATGAAGTTTCTTTGAGGCAAAGGATTACGGAGGGGCTCTCATAGTTAAAGTTACGCGAATCCCAACCTCCTCGGCTCACAATGCTAGGTTCCCCTCACGTCGTTAATGCGGACTTTGGGAGTTTTTAAAATATTTGTTTGCTAGTTTTTTTGGCACTCCTGGTCGGGTGTTTGCTACAGTATGTAAAGAATCACACAATTAAAATAAACTTATGCACACAATGCACACAGAACAAGAACGGAAATAAGTGAGCGCTAGACACTGATCGTGCTTAGAGATGCGTGCTTCCAGGCGAAACTCCCTTGAAACACATTATAGATGGAGGGGTAAGCAACCCCTAAGAAAGTAAAGTCAGAACAATGAGACCAGGCATGGTCCGTCCTATGTCGAGCCTTGCCCGAGTCGAGGGTGACTCGAACGGGACACGGTTTAGGGAGGATGCAAGCAGCCCTCGATGTATATTTTTTTTATTTTTTTTTATTTTTATTTTTTTTAACCTTGATGAAATAAAGTTAAACTAATTATGGTTAAAGCAGGGAAAACATGGTTTCAATCAAAATTAACAAACTAAAATAAAATAAAATATTAAAAAACAACATAGACCTATCTGTAGCAAAATATTTTTTTGGTATTTTTAAAAGTTTTATTTTGCTTTGAAATATTGTGGACAGTCACAAGAGAGTCCCAGGACCCAGCCTAAAAAATTTCATAAAACTCTAACTTTGGAGAAGGGGGGCACCAGAGGGCGTGTCGCCCTGGACCTGGGCGGCATGCCTTGTGTCGCACAAGGCAAATAGGGTCGCCCAAAAAAGCTGATTTTTTTTTTTATATATATGTTTATCTTAATAATATTGATGAAATAAGACAACTTTAAACTTGGAATAAGTATGAAAAAACTTATTTATGACGAAATAAATTAAAACAGAGTAAAGTAGAATAGTGTAAACAGAACAGCAAAATATTTGTTTGATATTTTTCAAATTTTAATTTTGCATTAAAGGTTTGTGGTAGTTACAATAAACCCCCAGGAATATATTTGCAAAGTTTCAGAAAATTCTAAAAAATTTTCAGTTTGGTCGACACGGGGAGTGTTGCCCTGGATCTGGGTGGCACTGGTGGTGTCGCCCAAGCGACACGGCTGATGTCACCGAGAAAAATCATATTTTTGAAGCACCAAAACCCAAGATCCTTGTTATTGCCAACTTCTTAGACTTTTTGTGACTGAAAACAGTGAAAAACGATGAATAAAAATTGTATTTTGGCTATTGAATCAAGCTCGAAATGCTCCACAGTGGGCGCCAAACTATTTATGGTGCAAAATCAGATATATCTGGTAGTGAAGATCTCTCGAATCTTGACACATTAAACTAATAAAAAATAAAATTAATAAAATAATGTGGTAGAGAAGGTGGGACAAATTGAATTCAAATCTGAGGCCAGATATGCTCGGAAACGTGCAGATCTACTCTCATATCTATGACAGGGCTAGCATAATCCAAGACATTAAAAAATATGATTTTGAAGAAAACAAACAGATCAAAATAAATTGAAAACAATAAAAGAAAAATAGATAAAATGGAAGAAAATGGTACCGAATGGGGCCGAATAGCCCGGAACTCCCAAGCCTTTTAGTGCTCGCCCGTATCAGAACCGATCCACTTTTTTCTCTATGATCCGGATATTAACCATCAAGTCTTTTTAGTATCAGGTGGTTATGCCCTATAGATGGTTCTAGGTGTCCTAGGTCTAGACTCTCTCAGGCTTAAGGGTAGAAGTTCCAGGAGGTTGGGGGTTCCTTGAAGCTATCTCTAGGTTTTCTAATCTCTATGAGGTTTCTTTCTCTATCTCTTCTATTTCTTCTTTCTCTGCTAGGGATTTTCTCTCTTTCCCCTCGAAATTCCACGAAAAGACAGTTTATAGGGGTCAAAATCCATTGGGAATGATATCCTCCCGCAACAAAGAAATCCCCCCAGTCAAAAACAAGTTTTTAGAGGTACGAATCAGGGTGGCATGGGCCGTGTTGCCTGGGCAGCGCGATTCGTGTCGCCTGGGCAGCACTCCTTGTGGCGCCAGAGTGGCACGGGTCGTGTCGCCTGGGTGGCACGCCTGGTGTCACCCACACCAATTTTCATCCAAATTGACATTTTTCACATCTGGTGTGTTCCTTAGTATGTTGTGAATCTCTCCATGAAATTTGGATTACAACAAATTTTTTTATTATTTTTAATGATTTGTTTGGTAAAACAAGGCAATTGTAAGATGACTTGGGTGAAACACCCTTTGTCGCCTGGGTGGCACGCCCCATGTCGCCTAAGCTAAAACTTGTCCAAATTCATGTTGCTTAACTTTAATTCTTCTTCCTCGTCTTGTGAAGCTCTTAGAAAAAATTTGGGTCAAAACGGATTTGTTTACTATTTTTAATGATTTATTTGGTAAAACAGAGCATTTAGAGAAATTTGGGTCAAAACAAGGTTTCTACAGGCTTTTGAACAGGCAAATTGGTTTTGGGTTGCAAGGTAGGTTGTGTGAACTATAGATTTGGGTCTACTAGGTTAAGTGCGATCCTAAGGGTTCAGGAAACCATAGAACTTGCCAGATTTAAAATGGGGTGTTTACAAGGCAAACTACTTCTTGTGTGTCTGTTGTCCAGCTTGTTCTTCGATTTATATTTTTAGAGAGCGGGAACCTGTTGTAGGACTGATGCTTGCCCCCAGCCTGAGATGTTTGTGCCTTGGAGAGGTCCAAGGTTTGAGGGGTGGCTTTCTTAGTATCAGTCATGGTGACAGCCACACTAATCACCACCTTTTGCTAGTTTCCCTGATTGTTGGAGCGGGAGTTCGAGCCAGAGGGTTGCTAACGAGACCCTGGTGCCTGGATAGACCTTCTATACGAACTGCTTTAGAGATGAGCTCTGACATGGAGGGTGGATTGGAGGCCTCAACCTGCAGGAAAATTTCGGGCAACATATTTCGTATGTAGGTCTGAATTGCTTCTTTTTCAATTATGCAACTGGCATGAAAGGTTGCCAACTCTCTCCATAGAGCGATGAACTTGTCAACTGGCTTACTAGGGTCTTTAGTCAAAGTGAGGAGCTTGATGGTTTCCACAGTTCTCTGGACTTCATACAAGAGTTGGTAAAACAACTGCTCCATTTATGGCCATGTGTGCACCGAGTTTAGAGGAAACTGAGCATACCACTGGAAGGTTGGCCCTTCGAGTGTCTCAACGAACTGACGGAGGAGGAGTCACCGGTCGGTCGTCATCGCTCGACAGGCCACTTGGAAGTGAGAAGTATGCTGGCACGGGGATGTAGTACCATTGAATAGGGGGAGCTTCCATTTTTGGTAGTTTGGGGGAAACGGCACCTTATCGATGTACGCGGGGTACGACTTTGGTAAAGCGGCACCTCTTGCATGCTTAGGACCTTGTTCTTGAGACTGTGGGTCACCATGGCATCTATATCAGCTTGCGAAACCATGCGGGAAGCAAAGTTGTCTTGGAAGACCGGTTGGGGACTTTGCTTAGGAACTGTTTCTTCACCAAACGCGGGATCGGTCTCATGGTGAGAAGAAGGGAACCTAGAGGTTTCTAGGCGATCCATCTTTTCGAGGATGGACTCCATCATTTCCTCGAACATGTTCATCCACTCTTCTTGGGCATCATTCGGCTCGTTGATCACCATGACACTGACCATTTCTTCTGGAGGGTCAGAGCCAAGTGGAGTAGTGGACTGCCGAGGACAGGTTGTTTGCAAGGGCTCAACATGCCCCGACTAGACTCGAGCCTTGTATGCCGATCGTGTGAGGACCGGTTCTTGACGGTCTTGGGACTGTGATTTCTTGATAGTAATCACTGAGCAATATTCTTGAACTTACTCAGGTTCTGACATCTGAAGAGGGAAAAAGGGATTATGAGGCAGGAGGTCATCAAAGGTGGTAACCTCAACGACCTCAAGGCCTCTTTGGCAAGGATTTGTAGGCCTCACTTTTGCTTGTTCTTGAGGCTGTGATGGACTTCACTCCAGGACCAAGCCTAAGATTTGGACTGCCCCATCTTTCTTGAGCAAGTTAGGGTTGTGTCCATTATTTGGAGCAGAGAATAGGGTCCAAGGACGCAAGGCAATCTGGGTTGCAGCATTAGAGGTTGGAGGCTTCTGCCTGACATCAGGTCTTTGCCTCGAATTACCTTGTGAGGCCTCCCTGCATGCCTGACTTAAGGCGGCTGAATCATGATGGTACTATAAGGGAAAACCTTGGAGTACCAAGTCTCGAGGTGCTTGCTTGGTGAAGGAAGAGTGATAGAAGAAAGAACTGGTTCATGACTCCGCCTGAGTAAAGATCGGGGAGGAACTCGCAAAGCTGGTGTGTGTGCACCTTTAGGGTTAGCTGTCCGGGTGACTTGGGGGTCCGCCCAGGCTCGATTAGCTAGCTCAACCTTAGGAGGTCGAGACCCATGAGCTTGTGTCTGTGAGGGACCGGGTGGGAGGGTATCGGTCACAGGGTAAAGATGTATGTGCTGAGGGGGAGGACAGAGCGGTCGACCCTCGTATGCTTGAGCTGACGCAGGACTGGCGCTGCCCTGAGCTATGGGATGCAGATGCATGGCGCGTTCGGGGTTAGGTTCAAGAAGGCCTTGCCTTGGAGGTGAGCTCAAGGAAGCATGAATGTTTCCCCGAGGTGTTGCTGGAGTTGTTGGACCACGAGCCTTTAGGTGTGAGCGAGAGGTAGAGACCGTAGGGTCTCTGCCTCGATGTGTCGAGCCTCTAAGTGTAGAGGTTCGGAGTGGTGAAGGAGTATGTGGGGTTGCCTTATGACGACCTTCAGAAGCGATGCAACCTAGTTGCCTCTTGCAAAAGTGATCGGGGTAGCCTTCTTGCATACCTCAGCAATGTGACCGGCAAGGGACTTGCCAGTAGCAAGGTGCGTGCTGTGTGCGGTAGCAGTTGTGCAACTAATGCGAGGGGCCTTAGTGGAGGGTCCACCAAGGTGAGGAAGCGAGGGCTCAAGGACCTTCAAATCCCTTCTCGCATCAGTTCAGGAAAGAACCTTGGAGCCAAACTGTGAGTCTTGACACAGAAGAAGTGTAGGAAAGGAAGCTTGAACAGTTCGCTTCCCCGAGATGGTCACCAGTGTGGGGATGAGAAAATCCCCAACTTGGATAAATAGGTTGAACAAACTAGATGCCATAGAATGTAGTGCAGAAAATAAATGGTGATACTCATCAAGCAAGAGCGAACCAACGAAGGGGCAATAAGTCCCCAGTGGAGTTGCCAAGCTGGTTAGGTGCCTCGATCTCGCCTCCCCGGATCTAGGTAATCGGGTGACAAGTGTCACGAGTTTAGAAGACCAAGGACTTGAGATCACTCTCTCAGGAACCTCGTTAATAGAACAAGGGCAGGTGTCCAACTAGTGAGAGAGGAATTTTGGATGTGAAGTGGGGACCAACCTCACTTGGGTCCGTGACTTACTCGGGCTGACTCGAGTGGATGCCCTCTTAGATCACGACAGAAAGCCTCCCAACTGCTTAAGCTAGTTAGGAATCACCTCCCTTGACATGCAATCTCCTTGTTTTCTGCACAACACTATCTTGGTTAACTTGTACGATAAGTGAGCCGAAGGAGACACCCTTGTCTTAGGGCAATGCACACTCATATGGAAAAAAAGATGAGAAATTAGGGCAAAGAAGTGGAATGTTTGAATAAAGGTTGAAAAGAGAAGAGAACTTGATGAAGGCACGAGACTAACATCATAGCTGGATAGTGACCGACTCAGAGTGGTAGCAAGATGAGCATGGTACTCAAAACCAGCATGATGGCAATAATACTCAAACTGAGGTGGATATGACCGTCCTAATCTTGTGTGGCAGTAAGACGCCCATGGTACTCAAGATCAGCACGACAATAATACTACTCGACAACCAGACCGCTATGGCAGTGTTGGATTAAGTCAACCCTCAACCAACTAAGGAGAGAAGAGAATGAGAATAAGGCGCGAGGCGGTGAAGAGATGGGTTCCCGACGGCACTAAGCATCGCCACCCACAACCTTGGGGTAGCAGTGTCATGGCCCTTGGATGGCGCTAGACACTGCTACACACGGTTGGAGGGCGAGCAATGAACTACAGGTGGCACTAGGCATCGTCGTTAGTAACACGAGAAGGTAACACGCCCCATCACAGGCAGCAATAGCCTCTTGTGAAGCGAGGGGTGATAGCCCCTTGTGAAGCATGCGGTGATAGCCCATTGTCAAGCATGCGGCGATAGTTCCTTCTGAGGCACAAGGCGATAGGCATGGGACCCAAAAGAAACCTACCAATGACGATGGGCACTGAGTGCATGAAGGAGGCCTGCGGAAGGCGATGGGCACCGAGCGTGAGAAGGAAGCTCACGGAAGACGATAGGCACCGAGTGCGCGAAGGAAGCTCGTTGATGGTGATAGGAACCGAGCGCACAAAGGAAGCTCATGGACGGCGATAGGCATCGCCATCTACGATAGGCATCGCCATTTGCGATAGATGCCCAACAAGGGAAGACCTCTGTGGGTGGTAATAAGCTTTGCCGTCTGTGCTCCTCACTGAGAATTCAAGAACACATCTGCGGACGGCGATGAGCAGCGCCATCAGCAAACCTCGCTGAGAAATATAGATGAATGAAAAGGAGGGGAAAAACGTTCGTGCATGGTGCTGCCATCGCCATGCGTAACCTGTGATGCCACTGGAGCGGGAAAAAGAAAAGAAAGAGGCATGCACGACATTGGCACTGCCGTGCAGGGCCTCAGAGGGAGGCTCTGACGAAGAAGAAAGAGAAGAAGAGAGAGAAGAAGAAAGAGAAGACAAAAAGAAAAGAAAAGAAAATAAGAGAGAAAAAGATTTACCTAGAGCCTAGAGGTACCGTTTCAAAATTTTCTCTCTCCTTCCTCTCCCTCTCCAAACGTGACCCAACAATAAGAAGCAAGAGAAAAGTTTCTAAGCAAAGTTCTCTTTGGCGAAGGGTCTGCGTACAATGGTAGTACGTGTTATACATAGAGTTGTGCCCAAACGTGAGTGGATTGATCAAAATTAAAACTAATTACCAGAAATTAAAATTTAATTAAATTAAAAATTATTAGAAAATAGGGTGCAAAATGACTGATTTACCACTTCCTAACAATTTTTGGAATTCCAGAACAGTCCCTGTGCTGCCCTAGAATGTGCGTGATCATGGATGATCCGGGGTTGTTCTGATGCCAGTTTGATCGAAAGATAATTGTTCACTTGTAGGGATTGGCATGGCGATCGATTTGATAACAACTTCAAGCCACAGATCGTGTTTTTAGGCCACGATCATGCGACTTGAAATTTGGATGAATCTTGAAACTTCAGATCGATATTGTGCTCATTCCTTGATGTTTTTCTGTTATTTCTTCATTGGATCACACTGAGCATGTCATCATGATCGCATGGCAACAAACGTAGCTCGATTTTGTGTCTAGAGGAGGATTTTAAAACTTTGGAGTTTTTGCCGGAATCTTGGATTCCGGTGCCAGAATTTTAAGTCCCTTCTTCAGCTTCATGTGAGGAATCCGATCGTTCATCATGTATGGGATTCGAACTAAAGATTGTCTTGGACCTTACACACGTGATGAAACTTGTTTTACATCGATCGGGTTCTTGAGAGCCGTGATTTGACCGCTCGAGCGAGGCACAACGCTGCTGATTTATCTGCAACTTTCTTCACATATCAACAACTTCTCTCTAGTGTTTCTTCTCCATCAGGCGTCGTCATCAGACATACCACATATCAAAATGCTCGTCTTGACAAGATGAACATGCTTACAAAATTTGAGCATGATCCGACTCAAGATGGGTGAGATATGAGCATTGCAAGTCACTGTTCGTGACTGTTCCTTTAATGGAGCTTAGTTGCAGGGTGGCCGCACGGGAATAGTGTGTGGCTCCTCATATTTTGATCTTTTATCTATAACTTCTTCTTGGAACGTCCGTTTAAAATGAAATTTGACCCCTGGGGGTTCTCAATTGTGTCGAATCCAATGAAAGTGGTCCAATAGCAATTTGAGACACCGAAAATATAGTTCTAGTTATAGGGTCCGTTTCAGGGTGGGTTGATTCTGCTGAAATTGTTTCTTTGTCTACACTACTTTAGACATGTTGGATTGTGACGAAACTTAGCAGGAGGCCTTTTGAAGTGCTTATGAAGAATTTGACTAGTTTTGGGGCCATTTTGAAATAGTCGAAATTTCCACTGTTTGTTAGGATTTATAGACCAGCTTCTCCCTTTTATTCCGCATCGGGGACCCATGATGATGAAAACTGTCTTCTAACAATAGCACCTGAGAACCTTGAGGAGACATCACTTTGAATTTCAGTGGAGGGTGTTGGTCTTGCATGACAGTCATCCGCATTTTGGGAGCATCCTTGGCTTATCGGCGTGAGACTCTTGTTTTTGGTGAGTTCTTATAAATGAACTCTTTAGCATGGAATCCTTGTTAGCCGCCTTGTTGATTTTTATGACTTTGGGTACTTTTCAAGGATGGACCCATGATGTTGGAATTTTCTTAAGCTCTTTGTGGTTCCAATAGCATGGTACTGACTCGTAAACTACTAGGCTTTCCTTGTCTAGATTGCTGGCTAAAGCTGCCTGTGAAGGCGAGCGCTGCATCAACTTGCTTATTGGTTCAGATGCCCTTCCGGGTTTTCACCTGAACAGAGAGGGAAGTGGCACTGTAGAGTAGTATTCACCAACTTATTTTTTATTGGGCTCTTTTACCCTTGACATCTTGGTCACGTTTGCCTTTCTTTCCATTTTTAATCATGGTTCTATTGTGGGTTTTCACCATGCCCAGCTTTTTCTTTACAAAATGGTCTTACTCATGGTTTCATGACCATGCCCGTTTGTCATTTTTACTCACGACGCCCTTTCGGGTTTTTACCGTACCCGTTTCTCTTTCATTTTCTTTGAGAACTTTTACCCATGGTTTCATGACCATGTCTTCTCATTTTTATTTTCTACTATATATATATAAATAAATGGCAATGAATTGGTGGTGTTTGAATGATGATAAAAATGAACGGTGGTTTGCAAGTTAAAGATGGGAAATTGGGGTGGTTTGACCCACTGGTATAGGGGTGAGCTTTTGTGGGAAATGAATGGGATGGCAATGGAAGGTGAGACTCACTGGGGAATGGCATGAGTTTTTTATGAGGGATGAAAGGTTGATGGTGGAATATGTGATTCACTGGGGTAATGATTTGGGAGAGGGTGCTGCTTGCCTGAGGTTGGAACAAGTGTTTGGGTGATGAGGGTAATTTATTGGGGGATGGCGAATTTCACGCATGATGATGGGGATGATGAGGTGACAATGGTTTGATGGTGGATATGGAGGCGAAAGATGGGTTTGGGGTGGTTTGACCCATCAGGTAATTGAGAGTGGTGAGCAATGTGACTCACTGGGGATGATGAGCATGGATGTGCGTGATGAAGGGAATAATGAGGGTGAGGATGGTGTGACTCATTGGGGTTGGTGAGTCACGGTGGCACGTGTACATGGATGAGGTCACGGGGACGTGACTTGACCCACTGGGGGAAAAGCATGCGCATCTAGGGTAGCACATGGTAAGGGAGGGCTTAACTCGATCCATTGGGGAAGGAGGTATGCACACACGGAGGGGGCATGCACGAAGAGGGTGAGGCTCTAGGCTCGGTGCATTAGGCCTTGGCTTGGTGCGAGAGGCTAGGCCTGGCACGAGGGTGAACGAGGGTAACAACCCGGGTTCGAGCTCGGGGCAAAGAATGGATTGGCCCAGCTCATAGAGAAGGAGGCATGCGAGGGTGCACACGGAAGCTAGTGGGGCAGCACGCGTGCGTGACACACATGACAGGAATGCATGTGGTGGCTGGGTGGGAGAGACGCGCGTGTGATGCGCACAAGAGAGGAGTGCGTGTAGCGGCTGCGCAGGGAGACGCGCACGAGAGAGGAGCACGTGAGACGGCTGCATAGGGGAGACGAGCCTTCGGGCTTGTCTCGGGCTCTTGGCCCGGCTTGGCCCAGTTCGGGATGAAGGATTGTGCAGCCGGCGGCTGCTAAGGGGCCTCAAGCTCGGGCTCGGGCTCACAGCCCAGCCCAGCTTGTCTATGTGACAACGGGGTGGGCAAGCGGCTGCTGCGTAGGGGCCTCGGGCTCAGGCTCGAGCTCACAGCCCGCTTGTCCCATCTGCGTGACAAAGGGGTGCGTAAGGAGCGGCTGCGATGGGACCTTGGGCTCGGGCACACGGCCCAACCCGACCCGTCTGCTTGCCTAAGAGGGAAAGAAAGATAAAATAGTCTGTTGGGCCCTATTTGTGCTCAAAGACTCGAAATTGAAGCTCATTTTGGACGGAAAGGTGACCCTCCCTGACCGGCAATTGTTTTTGCACGTTCTGACACCGATTTCGCACAATTCCGACACCGTTTGACCCCTTTTGACCGTTTTGCCCTTGACCCATTTTTGTTTTAACAAAGGGGTCTAAGGTCAGTTGGGTCTTTTTGCTTTTTGTTTTCGTAAAACATCCATTTTCTTTCCTGCTAATGACCCAAAAAGCATCATAGATGTGGGCGGAATATGGACTTTGTGAGGGAGAAAAATGGAAAGGGAAAAGGTAACTTTATGAGGTGGGGTATAAAAAGGCTTGAGGGCCCATCATTTGCGTCGTTGGTCTCATTTGAAAGAATTTAGAGCGGGAAATCGTGAGGGAGAATTTGGGGAGGAAGCCAAGCTGGGTGGAGCGCAGGTGGTCATGGAGGGGCATGGAGCGCAGGTGGTCAAGGTACCTCGCACATACATTTTCTTCATGCTGATGGCCGAGATATATGGCACCCGAGAGTTTGGTGAGTATCCTTTCGTTCTTCATGCTTTCTTTTCCATGCTTTTTTTTACTGCTTATCTTAGCATAATTAAATGCCATTTGTTAGCACTTAAAAGAGTCTTTTTGTGCATTCTTGCATTGTTATGCATCTTTATGTATTTTGGATACTTAATTAGCACTTGCACATTTAAAATGCCTTTTGAGCCTTTAAAATGATTTTTTGGGATTTTAAGTACCTTGTGAACATTTTGGGCACTTTCTTTTAAGCATCTTAAGTGCCTTTTGAGCCTTTTTAGCATTTAAAGAATTTTTTAGTGCTTTTTAAGCACTTTTGATGCATTTTAGGCATTTTTTATGCTTTTCTAAGCATTTTGCATGGATTTTACCTTATTGGAAGGGTGATCTGCCGGGGTTCGTCTGGTTTGGGTGCGTCCCACAGTTCAGTTCCTTGGGCATCCTCTGGGGCGTCTTGACTCCTTTGGGCTCGTTTTTTGTCAAAAGTCTAGTTCATAGGGGAGATGCTGCCGAATTTTTGCTAGGCCCTTATCTTCTTTTATTTTGACTCTTCTTTGAATTCTTGCGTAATTTTCCCAAACCAGGCGAGCTGGTTTGGTAAAAAGTCTTCCCAAACCGTCGGTAAAAAATCTTCCCAAACCAGGCGAGCTGGGGATTGCCACCTTTACTGGTGCTTGTTTAGTAAGAGGGGAGCTCGTATTGTCACACCCCAAGTTTTTATATCATTAAAGTACTTGAGATGAGATAGTCAATCTTAAAGAACTAAACCAATTTAAGATTTTCACCATATATTGTATCAAAAGAAATTTTTATTATTCAGGAACTTTCAAAATTGTATTTTACAACTTATGAGGATCTTTACATACATACAACTTTGATAGACAAAAGTTGGAAAGGCTAATCTATCCATAACTATAAACTTCTTCAAAGCTACTCCAGCTATACACTCGGACAAGGAGACTGTAATTACTCTGAAAACTTTCACAATACCTTGATGTGTTTGGCTATTCAGTAAGTGACCATCATTATCCTTAAAAAAATCATGATTGGAAAGTGTAAATATTTTCTAAAAGAATGCATAACATGAAGAAGAACAAACATGGAGAAAATATTCAAATTCAGAAACACATAATTTAGCATAATTCAGAAGATTTGAATGTATACTCAACCAGTATATATATAATTCCTTTAACAGAAATACTGAGTTTAACATAATACAAAGGACTTCACAAAATACCCTACTAGTGTCCCAAGTAGGTCATCTATATACCCCACCAGCATCCTGGATGGGTCCAATCATATCTCACCGATGTACCGGATGAGTCCACTTAAACACATGATTCATAACAAGATCAACAATAGTCTAACATTTTTGCAATTAAGTATCAACTAGAATCAAATAAACATTCACAAAAACATAAGTCCTGGAGTAGAAGCACTAACCTCAGGTCCTAGATCTCGGTCCAAGGTTAGAACTTCTACTATCCCACAAGAAGAAGCACCACCATCGGGTAAATCCGTTAGGTAGTATCTCACACACGTACACAGTCCCAACACGCTTTGGGGCTTTTGATAGGCACTGACCTTGCAAGACACGGCCCTC
Source organism: Amborella trichopoda (assembly GCF_000471905.2). The sequence continues at coordinate 896,956 of NW_006497023.1, forward strand.
TCATTGCCATAATGGCGAGAGAGCGTTACACTACCAAAGGAGTCCCAATGAGTAGAGCCTAACACATAATCTTCGGAGTACGACCTCCCAAACGCAATCCACTCCTAACTCTCATCCTATCATATAAAGTCAGGATAAGTCACAGCTGCCGGTGCAAATATCTCATCAGATCATAATAGACGCATGTTTCCATGTGCTCATATCTTATCACAAGTATATTGCCATGCACACATATCTTATCAGAAGCATGTTGCCATGCACACATATCTTACCAGAAGCATGTTGTCATACACACATATTTTATCAAAAACATCCTGCTATGCACACATATCTTATCAGAAGCATGTTGCGATGCACACATATCTTATCAGAGGCATGTTGTCATTATTACAGCTAAATACAAAATTAGGTAAAATTTACAATTTTGGCATATTATAATTAAAGCAGAAATATTTTTGAGAAGTCACTTACTTGAGCAATCCTTTCAGTAAGTGACTTCATTGTCAAGTAAGTGACTTCATTTACCGGGTGATGGCCTTATCGCTGCCAGACAGTACGACATGCCTGGTTGACAGAGAGTCCTAGCCCCCTTGTTTATACTGATCCTGTAAAGGGCCTTCTATGAGAGAGAGAAAGCATAATGAGAAAGAGACCTTTTAAATTATTACACCTCATGTAAGAGATGTCTTATAGCCTTTAATGAGAGAGTATTGGATTGCCACCTCATGTTCCATATACATAAGCAGGGAATATTGAATTGCCAACGTAGGTGGTTGTACCCACCTTTTAAGGTTCAAACGTTTGTAAAAGCTGGTGGACCTAAGGTCCACACTAGCAAAATAGACCAACACAACTTTTAAGTGGTTTTGAGACACTTTATCTTCAACAAAAAGCTAACTATACTGCATATTTTAAATAACAAGACCTCCTTCCAAACATATCAGGAAAGCTAAAAAGAATGGTCCATACGGTGTATTCTTGACACAATGAACTATCACTCAAATCTATTTCTTTATATAGGTATTTTGTTTTATTTTTATATTATTATTATTATTATTTTTATTACTATTACTATTATGATTACTTTTACTATACTATTACTATTACTATTACTATTACTATTATTATTACTATTATTATTATTATTATTTTTCCGTTTCAAAAAATATTGGGATGTCACATTCTCCCCCCTTATAGAAATTTAGTCCTCTAAATTTTTCGTAACTGATTGTTGAAAAAGAAGGGGCATTTTTTATTTTTTTTTTGGATCTCATCTTCTCGTTCGTAGGTGGATTCTTCCCTCGAATGGTATTGCCACAATACACATACTAGAGGAATCTCCTTTTTACGTACCATCTACAACCTCCTATCCAATATCTGAATTGGTTGCTTAATGAAGGTTAGGTCCCCTCTAATCGGTATAGGCTCATATTTATGAACATAGGGTAAGTCGGGCTTATACTTTTGCAATAAAGATATATGGAAGACATTATGGATGTTAGCCAACTCGGATGGTAAGGAAAGTCTATATGTCACGCTTTTGACCTTCTCCGGGATTTTAAGGTGTTTGATGCCCTTTGTTGGTGACACAAACACCTTAAAATCTATATGTCACGCTTTTCCCTTCCTTGCCGAACCTCATGATGCCCTTTGTTGGTCACACTTTTAGGAAGATTCGATCACCCATCGCGAATTCCAGGTCTCTCCTTCGATTACAGGTGTAACTCTTCTATCGACTTGGGGTTGTCTTACGCCTTTTTCGAATCAATGCTATCTTATTGGAGGTCACTTGGATGATTTTCTACCCCAAAATCCTTCTCTCACCAATCTCATCGCAACTGATGGGTGACTTGCATTTCTTTCTATATGGAGCTTCATATGGTGCCATCTGAATACTAGCATGAAAATTGTTATTATAGGAAATTCAATCAAGGGTAAATGATCATCCAGTTTCCTTTAAAGTTCGTGAAACAGACCCATAACATATCTTTCATGGTACAAATGGTTCTCTCCGATCGTCCATCAGCCTGGGGGTAAAAGGCTGTGCTGATGGTGAGTCTCATCTCTAGGAATGATTGCAGCCTAATCTAAAATCTCAAGGTAAAACGAGTGTTCGTGTTTGACACAATACCGACCAGAACTCCATACAGCCTCACTATCTATTTGATGTAGAACTGAACCAGTCGGTCCAAAGTATAGGTCGTGCAGATCGGTAAGAAGTGGGTAGTTTTGTCAGCCGATTGGTTAGATGCCTCGATCTCACCCTTCGAGTCGGGATGATTTGATGGCATGGTTTCAGGTTCGAGATGGACCCGGGACTAGAGACCGCTCTCTCGGAAACCACATAAGGATGACGCAGGCAGAAATACTAACCTGTGAGAGAGGAATTGAGTCGTGAGGTGAGACTTACCTCACATACGTCCGTGACACGCTCAGGCTAACTCATATGGGTGCCCTCTTAGATCACATTGAATGCCCCTTTAGCCTATGGCCGGTTCAAAATCATCTCCCTGGGCTTATTTCTTCTAACCTGTGACTACACACACACATTAGAGTACAGACAAATGGGTTTGAGGACCCACCTTGTCATAGGGTGAGCGCACATGTGCGTGTGTACTCAAAGAAAAATGGAAAATAATATGATGGAGTCCACGTCAATTCGACAGACTTATGACGTCTCCTTGACTAGGGACTCTTAGTACATATCTTATAGTAAAGAAAGAAAGAAAAGGGGTGAGATAGAGAGAGTGAAAGAGAAGAAAAGAAGAAAGAAAGAAGAATTTGAAGACCAATATGCTTTTCACCTAGTAGTCTAAAGAAAAGAAAGGGAAAGAAATTGAAGGCTGGTCTGTTCACTCAGCACTCCAAAGGTAATGTATATTTTGGAAAAGAAGGAGAAAAGGAAGAAAAAGAATGAAGGCTAATATGTCTTTCAATTAGTCCTCCAGAGAAAATTTTTATTTTAAAGAGAAAAGAGAGACGAAGCCTGGTTTGGCTTTCACTTAAAGCTTCGGAGATAAAATGTATTTTTGAGAAGAGAGAAAGAGGAACAAAGGTTGGTTTGTTTTTCACCTAGATCCTTCAAAGATGGAGAAAAAGAAGTATTTTCTTTAGAGAGAGGAAGAAGAAAAGAGATGAGAGAAGGTGAAAGTGAGAGAAGAAGTTTGACTGGACGGTTAGATTGTCACAGTGGCAAGACCCACACAGCGGCTAGTCTGGCGCAGCAGATAGACGGGCATGGTAACTAGACCTGCAAGATTGTTAGCCTGCTCCACGACGAGACTGGCACGGGGACTGGTCTGGTGCAGCGACTGGTCTCACACGACAGTTAGATGGGCACAGTAACTAGACCGGCACGACGGTGACAAACTAGCATGACAGCACAAGATGTAGCCTGCCCTCTGGTCAAACAACCAAAGGAGGGAGAAAAGAGAAAGGATAAAGAGATCGTTCTTGGTAGTATGCACTGTCGTGCAAGAAAGAAGAAAAAATAGAGAAAGAAGTGCCACGCCCAGCAGTGTGTGCTTCCGTGCAAGACAAGAAGGGGGAGGGAAGAAAGGTCACGCTTGGTGGTGATCACTGCTGTGTGAGACAGAGAGAAGAAAGAACAGAGAGAGGGTCGCTCTCGACAATGTTCACTACCGTGTGAGATAAAGAAAAGAGGGAAGGAAGAGAAGGTTGCGCTCAACATTGTTCACTACCGCATACGACAGAAAAGCGGAAAAAGAGAGAGAAGGTCGCTATGCCGTGCATGACAGAAGAGAGAGAAGGTCGTGCTCAACAGTGTTCACTGCCATGCATGATAGGAGAAAGAAAGAAGAGAGAGAAGGTAGTGCTCGACAGTGTTCACTGTCGTGCATGATAGAAGAAAGAAATAAGAGAGAGAAAGAGAAGAAGAGAGATAAAGCAAAGAATAAGAGAGGAAAAGGAAAGAAGAAGAGAGAGAAAAAGAGAGAAAAAGTTGTGCTCGGTAGTGTTCACTGTCGTGCATGACATAACAGAGGAAGAAGAGAAACAAGGTCGCGCTCAATTAGTGCTGATAAAAGCCTTCCGACAGATGTCTTCTCAACATTTGACCAGGGCCTCCAAAGCTTCCAGAAGGCAGGCCTCTTTCAGCAGGGACCTCGTGGTTATTGAGGACGAAGAGCCCCTTATTTCTGAGAATGAACCACATCCCTTTCTTAAATCACCTGTCTCTTGAGAGGTGAGAGAGATCCACACATCTTCTGATCGAAGGGATCCCATCTTAGGTTCAGCCTTGGTGGTCACCTCCGTTTCAGGATAGGTTATTCATCTTCTTGTCTAGCGCACTCCGGGGGGGGGGGTGGCTTTGTTTTATCGTAGGCCATGATGCCTTTCCCTATACAATTCACCCAGCTTAATTGCCGTAATGTTTCTGCAGTCAACGGACGTGATCTTCTTAGAATCGCTTATCAACTCTTCAGCTGGGCTTCTCTCTTTGAATTGGTCGTGTTCCCTTTTCTAGCAAACAGGCTGATAGACAACCTCTTAGACTTCAATGTTCCTTGCACATACTTGTTTAAAACGAAAGTGACCGAAGTGGCTTGCCAGGCTAAGGAAATTATGCTTGTAGAAGAATTAGCGTCTATTGAGGAATATCCCCCCGTTAGGCCTTTACTTAGGCTCTTTCTTAGTCCTTTGACTGTCACGGATTCTGTGGCAGCACACTTGTGTAACCTTAGAACCAACTTGTTCATGAGCCAATTCGTTCACCTAGATTCTGAGATTTCAGAGGTTCCTACGATATTTCAAGATATCAAAAGTTTTGAAACTGAGGATGACATGGCAATTCTTGAACATAACATGGACGATTTGAAAGGCTTGCTTGTTGTGGACGGAGGTAGGAAAAGATCCATTTTCTCCTCAACTGGTACATCGAGAATACCCTCCCTTGGTCAGAAAGTTTTCCCTCCTTTAGACGACAGCCCTGAAGGATGGAATCAAGTGGTTACAAAAAGACCATTATGGGTTGAGAATTAGATGGATATTTTGACTTACGATTCCTTGTATACAAATTGTCAGTGATAGTAACAAAAATGCCTTCCTTCGCCCTTTTGTAACAGTCTGCAGAAATGGTTCTCTTTCTTTTTTATTCATTGTAAAGGAAAGAAGTTTGTAATGCCCTCTTGATTTGTAAATGAAACAATTATTTTTCCTTTTCTTTCTACTTCATTACCGTCTCTCTTTCATGGTTTGAGACGAAAAGGAATAGTCCATTCCTTGCTTCATCTTGTGATAGCTTTTTGTGGCTTCAATGATCTCGAATGGGAGAGCAGTTGCTACCTCACCCCTGAGTGTTTGATTGGATCGGTCTCATAGTTCATGGTTCTCATGATTTGATGAGCTTGCTCGTTGTAAATGCAACAGTTTGGGGGAGTTTTGGCTTTGACTTTAGGTACACTGCTTATGAGTTCATCATAAGTCATGGTCTCAAGAACAAACTCTTTTAAGTGCTTTGAAGCAATGTGCATAACCTTTAGCTGATTCTGAAGGCTACGCACCTCGCTTCTCAGCTCCACCATGTGGTCTTTCTCGTGAGAGCTAGAGGGTTGACTCTATCGGTTGTACATCTTCGATGACTCCAAAGAAGTGCAAGACCTTCTTTTAGCTGTCGGCTATCACCTTGTTCAAGGAGGAGCGAACTTGGAGCACCTCCCATGGCGGTTGGTGTGCCAGTTCCGCCTCTAGAAGAGCGATAAGGACATGCAGAACCTTTTGTTGGTCTGATGTGTAAGAGACCCTTGGTGCTGGAAGGTCCACCTCTAGGGCTTCCTCGGGCTCAGGGGCTACTTTTGACTCGTGATTTTGTTCTAGCGAATCATAAGTAGAAGGAGAAGCTTTACCTTTAGGAGAGGATATCATGACCTCGGAGAGGTGGCATGGTATACTTGGGTGGATGGGGGTCAAAGGGAGGATCTTGTCTTGTATTTCCTTTTCATTGAATATATCCATGATCATTTTCCCCAGGTCCTCAATGTTGTCATGAGACGAAGGTCCTGTCTCTCTCACAGACTTCCGCTCATCATCTTTTGACTTTTCTGGTGCTGGGAGGTCGGTGAAATAGTATTTGGCGTCGGCAGAGTGAGTCTCAGCTACAGGGAATGGTCTTTTGTCAGCATAGACCGTGTGTTGTCTTCCATCTTGGTTGTACTTGAATCATTAGTGAAGCGTGGAAGGAACCACCCCCTGATTGTGAATCTAAGGGCGACCAAGCAGGACGTTGTAAGAGGTATCAGTGTCACTTAGAGGGTCACCGATCTTGAGGAGAAGACACACCGCGCCAGTTGGCTTTTCTCCTGATTAGTTTAACCCTTACATGGTGATGTGGGTAGGAGATAGATCGTCAGACCCTAATCCTAGTCGGGTGAGAATCCTTCTTGGAATCAGGTTAACAGTTGACCCTCCGTCCAGCATAATCCGATTGAGAGGGTAGGCGTGCAGTTCACCATTCACGAAGAGGGGGCGATTATGGAATTTGCCTTCCAACTGAAGGTCATCTTAGGAAAAGGAGATCACTAGGCACCCTCTTAGAATGGCTGGGTCGACCTCAATAGATTCCACCTCAGTCTTGTACACCTCTGGGTTAGAAAGAGCTTAGACCAGAGCCATACGATAGTCTCTAGACAACAGGAGGGCATCATAGCTACTTAAAAGGGCTGAAAGCTTTCTCCAGTTCCCAATTACATCGTATTTTACTTTACCTTCATTTGTCTTATGTGTTCCTAATCCAGTCACTGGTGTAGGTTATAGGGTAGGCTTAGGATTAGGGTTTGGTTGAGTTCTGGTTTGCGACACTGACTGACTTTGTTCTGCCGGTGTGATTTGGGTTGATGGGATAGTAATAGGAATTTGTCTTAAGATATAGAGGTTTGAAGTTTGGGCTTACGAAAGAGTGAAGGATCAGGAAACTTGAGGACCTTGAGCTTTTGAGCTGTGGCTTATAGCCTCTTTCCCGATCTTAGACCCATTTTCCCCGTGTTGGCTGATACTTCCAAGATTTGCACCATGTGGGAGTCTTCTTTATAGGAGGGGCTTGAGGATGACTCGGTCTTGGATCGGGTTGATAGGGTGTCAACGGCTGTCGAGAATCCTGCCGCTTGTGCGAGCATTTCTCTAAGGCGCTCTTGCTACGGCATGGTGAGGCTGGTGTCTTCGAGCTCTCTGTTTAGAGAGTCGAAGTTTGAGCACCGTTGAGCTGCACCTGTAGAAGAAATAGAGGAGGGGGTAGGAGAAGAAGGGTTAGAACATTCCGGACAACTTTTTACGTCATCGCCGGAATTGGATACTTGCAGGGGGTATTTAAGATCATGCCTCGACTTTGACCGTTGTAGGGTGCTTTTAACGTCGTCACCCATTTTGGCCAACTCTTGAGATATTGATGACTCTGGGTCGTCTGCTTATTTGGACAATAAGATGAGGCAAGCTGCGCCTGGGATGAAGTCCCTTAAGGTTGGCAGCAGATGATGGGGCCTAAGGAATTCTTCCTCAATTGGTGGCTGAGGAGGTTGATTCCTTCAGCGAGTTGACTTAGGTGTTCACCGTCTCCTTTGGGATCCCTGAGGGGGTGTTTGGATCGCCCTGTTAGGTTGGTGAGTAGCCCTAGCTTAGTAGACTACCTCACATTTAAGGGATTTGAGTCTACTTCATCCATGGTAGACTTCCTAGCGCTGAGAGCTCGAGGGCTCTGAGGGATCCAGTACATGCTTGTGAGGGGCTTATAGCGTGGTTTCCTCTTGGATGGGAGCGAGGTCCCAGACGTGTTCTGGGAAAACTGCACAAATGATGATGCCTTGTTGGACTTTCTCCGTGACTTGTTGGACTTTCTCCGTGACTATGGCCTCGAACCCAAAGAAGTCTTTGAGTACGTGGTCTCACACTTGATGGTATGGGCACCACAGTTTTTCCTTGCCCCGGGCAAGATGCTTAGGCTGTCTGGCAGACTTGGGGGTGACGAGACCCTAGTGGAGCATTGCTTCGAAGAGGGCTTAGAGAGGGTCTTGCTCGGTGTTTCACTGGGCTTACGTTGGGAGGTCTTGTTCTATAGGAATGAGAGGAAAGTAAGGGCGTCTTGTCGGGTCACCTTGAACTTCCTAGCACTGCTGCATCTTCTCGGCCAAGAGCTTATGGAAGCCAGTGCACTCACTGATGTCATCGCCTCGTATCGGGTGGTATGCGCACCAGAGGTTCTCAGTCCCTGGAGCCAGGACTTTAGGCTGCCTTGTCGGCTTTAGAGCAGCGATTCCTTCTTCAAGCATCATGGATTAAAATGAATGAAGAATAGCGGGTGCCCCATCATCTTTCTGAATCGTGACTATGTGAGATGCCTCAGCTGCCTCGAATGCCTTTTTCAACTCTTCGAGCTTTATCTAACCCTTGTTGATAAGGGCTTCGATAGTGTCGTTGAGCTTATAACAGTTGTGAGTGGGGTGGCTTACTCTCCTGTGATAGGCGTAGTACCTCTCATTTGCCTCCTACTCCGATGGCTCTATAGTGGTGACCTATAGCAGCTAGATTATGTTCTGTGATAACAGAAGTTGGAGCACTGCAGGGGTCCACTCTATGTCAATGGGATAAACCTTATTTTGATGCTAGGTCCAGTAGTCATTCCGTTTACTTTTTTTAAGAGGCAGGACCATGTTGTAAGACTGCTGCTTGCTCCCCACCTGAGGCGTCTTTGCCTTGGAGTGGTCGAGAGTCTAAGGAGCCATCCCTTTAGTGTTAGTTATGGTGATGGCCGTGCTGATTACTACCTTTTGATTGCCCTGACTACTGGAGTGGGAGTTTGAGGCGGAGGGTTTCTAGCGAGAGCTACCGTGCTTAAACAATCCCTCAATATGAATTTTCTTAAAGATGAGTTCTGACATGGACAGTGGATTGGATTCCTCGACATGTAGGGCGATCTCGGGAAGCATGTTCCATATGCAGGTCTGGACTGCTTCCTTCTCAGTCATGGGGGTAGCATGGAAGGTTGTCATCTCTCTCCATCGGGTGATGAACTTGTCAATCGGCTCACCAGGTTCTTGCATCAGAATGAGGAGCTCGATGGTCTCCACATTCCTTTCAACTTCGTAGAAGCGTTGGTAGAACAACTCCTCCAATTCTTGCCAAGTACGCATCGAGTTTGGAGGCAACCGAGCATACCACTGAAAAGCTGATCCTTCGAGAGTCTCAACGAATTGGGAGAGGGGAAGTCATCCATCAGTTACCTTCTCCTGACAGGCTACTTGGAAGTGGGCAGTATGCTGATAAGGAGACGTACTACCATTGAACAGGGAGAGTTTACCTTTTTGGTTGTTTGGGGGAAACAACACCTGGTCGATGTACGAAGGATATGGCTTTTGCTACAATGGCGTCTCCTGTATGCCTAAGACCTGTTCTTGAGACTATGGACCACCATAGTATTCATGTCAGTTTGGGAGACCCCGTGAGAAGGAGAGCTATTTTGAGAGACCAACGAGAGAGTGTGCTCGGGAGCTGTGTCCTCACCAGTAGGGAAGTTCGATGAAGAATGCGCTCCATCTTTCCGAGGATGGCTTGCATCATTTCCTCGAACCTGTTGATCTGTTCCTCTTGAACGTGGATCGGGTCATTGATAACCATGACACTGACCGTTTCCTATAGGGAGTTAAAGTCAGGTGATGCGACAGACTGCAGAGGTTGGCGAGTCATGTGTGGCAAGTCAGTCTGGAGGGGCTCAACTTGCCTTGACTTGACCCGGGCTTTGTATGCCGATCTTGTGAGGACCAGTTCTTGACGGTCTTGAGACCATTGCTTTTGGGTGGTGATCACTGAATAATACTCTTGGACTTGCTCAGGATCCAAAATTTGTAGAGGGAAAAAAGGATTACAAGGTAGGAGGTCGTCAGAGGTGGTGAGCTCAACTGCCTTGGAGTATTCCCTGATCCGGATCTGTAGGCCTCTTTTCTATGTCATCCTGAGGCAGCTGTGGACCTCATTCTAGAACAGAGCCTGGGACTTGGGTTGCCCCATTTTCTTCGAAGAGGCGAGGGCCATGTTTATGAGCTGGAGCAGGGAGTGGGGCCCAAGAATGGAGGGCAGCTTGGGTTCTTGTCTTGGAGGTTGGAGGCCTCTGTTCGAAATCAAGCCGTTGCCCCAAAGTCCTTTGTGAGGCCAGGGTGCTCGGCTGACCAAGGGCTGGCTCAAGATGGTACTCTTAGGGAAGACCATTGAGTATCAAGGCTCGAGGTGCTTCCCTGACGACGAGAGAGCGACAGAGGGAAGAGGGGCCTGCTCGTGACTCCGCCTGAGTCTTGCTCCGAGACGGATCTGCAAAGATGGTGTGTGTGTGCACCTTTAAGGTTAGTCGTTCGACTGACTTGAGGATCCACCCGAGCTCGGTCAATGAGTTCAGCCTGAGGAGGCCAAGACCCACGAGCTTGTGTTTGTGGGGGACAAGGTGGGAACTTGTCCAAGGACTAGATTTCTTTGACCCAATATGCATGCAAATTGAGCAGGTAGAAGATTGGAGAGAGCCCACCACTAGTTTCCTAAACATGGCAGGCTCTCGAAAAATCATGCCAAACACAACAACGTATGTCGAAAGTCTACTAAGTATAACCTCTTTGAAGGACGGGCTCTCTCCAGACATTCATTTGATGGTATTCTTCTTAGATGTGTGGACGTGCAAGAGGCAAATAAGGCGTTAAAAGAAGTACACTCCGACATTTGTTGACTACACGAGTCCGGTCCTAAGCTCTATGAACGGACACACGATTGGGGTATTATTGGCCTTCCACGATTGCTGATTCCTTAAACTATGCTAAAAGTGCCCGGTATGCCAAATACATTCAAGCCTTGTTCATCAACCTCCAGAGCCTGGCCCTTTTCACAATGGGGTATGGACATTGTAGGACTCATTGACCCTCCTTCGGCAATGGGTCACGTCTTTGTTCTAGCTGCAACAGATTATTTCTCCAAGTGGACCGAAGTGGTCCCCCTTATGCAAGTCCTTCGGACAACAGTGGTCAACTTCATTCGACATCACATCATATATCGGTTCGGAGTGCCTGACCGAATTATATCAGACGATGGCCCTCAATTTAGAGGTCATCATATTGATCGCTTGGTCAACCAATTTGGTTTTGAGTGGAAGTACTCGACTATGTACCACCCTCGGGCGAACGGATTAGCATAGGCCCTCAATAAGACTTTGTGCAACGTTTAAGGAAGCCAGTATAAAAAACAAAGAAGAACTGGCATGAGAAACTTCCTGAAGCACTATGGGGTTATCGTACTACTACACGAAATGGTACTGATTCCACTCCTTATTCTTTGGTCTATGGGGCGAAGCACTTTTACATCTCGAAATTCAAATCCCTTCATTGCGTGTCGCTATACATCAAGGATTAACCGAAGATGAGAGAGTCAAACTTCGATATCAAGAATTGGATGCACTCGATGAAAAGAGGCTAGAGGCTCAGCAGAACCTCGAACTCAACCAAGGAAGAATGAAGAGGGCTTTTGATAAGTCTGTCAACGTCCGCTCATTCGCCCATGGTGATCTAGTTCTAGTCGTCAAGAGGCCTATTGTTATGCTTGACCTGTGTAAAGGGAAATTTGAACCAAATGGGAGGGTCCCTTTATAGTAAAAAAGGTCTCACCAAATGGAGGCTACATACTGGCACATCCTAATGGAGAGGAGGCGATGCCCCCAATCAACGGGCGATATCTAACGAAGTGTTATCCGTGATGCATATTCAAGAAAAGAGACTCAATGCAAAGCAAGTAAGATAGTCTGAACAAAATCTAACTCTTTTTATTATAGTAAAAACGAATTATAAGATACAAGCCAAAAAGACCATTATTAGGGAGATTACAATTCTCTTATATCGGAGGAAAAGAAAACAGTTGACACCAAAAGGTGTTGCTTTTGCATCTGAGGATAAGAGGACAGTTACAAACCAAAACCTGTAGCGTTGCTCTTGCATCTGAGGATAAGAGACGGTGACAAGCCAAAAGAAATGCCTTCCTCATGAAGAAGCAAACCAACCAAAGAAATGCTCTCCTCATGAAGAAGAAGCAAAACCACTTCGAGAAGTTAGCTTCAATTCATCTGACAAGCGCCACCAAAGAGGATGGTTACAAGCTAAAAGATGAGGCCAATCATTTCTGAGTCGGCAGAATACGATCCAAGAGAGGCTATTCCAAGCCAGTTTCATTACTGGGGGGCGTTCTTCGTGATCTAAGAGGGTGCCCATGCGAGTCAGCTCAAGTAAGTCCCGAACCCACCTTTAAATTCCTCTCCCACCGGTTAGTAACACCTGCCCCCTTTTTCGAATGAGGTTCCCAAGAGAGAGATCTCAAAAATTTCCCGGTTCTTCCCTTGAAACCCAAGACACGTGCTGCCCGATCGTCTAGATTCGAAGAGCGAGATCGAGGCATCTAACCACACACGTGGTGATAAACTTGAAAATGCAATCGAAGCAAGATTTCTAAGGACACAGCCGGTGCTAGGTCATTTAGAACACAACCAGTGTTGTGTCATTGAGAACACATGCGGCGGCGGGTTATTGAGGACACAGCAGACATTGGGATGTTGAGAATACAATCGGCATTGAGTCATTGAGAACACAGTCGGAGCTGGGTCGTTGAGAACACAGCCGGCATTGGGTCGTTGAGAACACAGCCGATACTGGATCATTAAGAACACATCTAGCAATGGGTACGGGTTAATGTTTAGGCCTCCGGCCTAAGCCCAACCCGGTCCTGGTCTCTGTTTGCTTGAGTTTTCATGGGCGGTGGTAAACCTTTATTCGGGCCTCAGGTTTGAGCCCGACCCTATCTGGCCCATTGTCGTTTAGCCTTTTAGGACGTGACTGAAATTCCTGATTTGTGGGGGGCATTTCAAGGAAGCTTTGCCTATATAAAGGGTAAACCCCATTTTCACTGTTTTTCAACGAAGATAAAAACAGCAAGTTTCACAGTGAGAGAGAAAGAACAAACTTCAGCACAAATTTTTGACAAGCACGCAAGGTCTTTAGTGAAGTTTGCCGGAATTTGTAGGGAAGAAGGAGAGGACTCCTGGTAAAAGAGAGAATATTGCCAGAGGTACACAAGGAGCACAGGGATTTTTCGTGCCGGGGTTTGAAGTAGGGAAGCAATTTTTCGCTAGCCAAGGTTCTAGCCATGGTACAAGAGTTATTGAAAAGAGGAAAAGAGTCCAAGTCACTGTTGTCGATGAACTTCAGCTGGTTTTCCAATAGTTTTCAGTAGTGGGAAGGAGAAAAAGAGGCGTCACAGTCGGTTTCCAGCTAGGGTTGTGGAAGTTTTCGGTGGGAAACTGAGAGGTCACAGGGTACTGACCAATCTCTTGAAGGTGAACAGTCGCTAAGAGACGAAGGTTTGTCAAATAACTCGTGTGAGGACATGTGTCTGTCCATGTCACAATCGTCAGTTGTTAGGCGGCGCACCGGAGCTCAAGGTGACACATGTGCGATCTATGGCACGTGCGGGAGATTTGAACATGAGCGGTGATAGTCCTTCGAAAACATAGTCGGCACTACAGGTTGCTGAACATAGTCAGTATTAAGCATTGGCAGACAGTCAACGCTAGGCATTTAGAACACAGCCGGCACTAGGCATTGGCGAACACAACCGGTGCTAGGCATTGGCGAACATAGCCGGTGCTAGCCATTGACGAACATAGCCGGCGCTTGGCATTAGCGAACACAGCTAATGCTAAGCATCTGAGAACGCAGCCAGCAGTGGGTTTTGGCAAACAGAGCGGGCACTAGCCTGCGCACAAGAGTGAGTCCTTGAGCTTGATAAGATGGCCGAGCCTTCTCACCGGATCCCTAATGTGAAGAACCTTTCGAGGGGAGGAGAGGTCAGCACCGGTGAATTTACTGGTGAGAGTCTAGTGAGGGGCAAGCCCATTTGGCTCATTGATGCATTGTGCAGGCCAGAGTGGCCTCTTAACGTCACCTTTGTTACTGAGAGGGGCAAGCCCATTTGGCTCATTGATGCATTGTGCAGGCCAGAGTGGCCTCTTAACGTCACCTTTGTTACTGACCCCATTTGTTTTGAAGTCCGGGAGGATGATGAAGGAAATGTTCATATCGAAGAAGGAGTGGCCCTTCTTCATTGCATGCATAGGAATGTGGCGTCCAATGCCAATGTACCCACTTTGGGGAAGAGAATGGTGAAGACCAAAGGGATGATGTGGTCTTCTTCTGGTTTCCATGTGCAGGGGGAGCATCAATATTTACCTTCCTAGACAAATGAGGTGCTAGGGTCACACAGAAGCATTCCTGAGCATGTTTCTTTCCTAGCAGCAGTTCAATGCTCAGCTAGCTATTATGATCGATGCTCCAATATTGTTAAAGTATTGTTAGAGACACGGAGTCATGTTAGCAACACATGGTTCCTTGGGCACAGGGAGGCAGGAATATCCTTGTTGGATCTTCATTTCATTGGCGGCCTTCCGGTCATTGAGGCAATGTATGGCGAGTTTGTGCCTCAGAACTCGGTCATTTTTTGTAGTGCTCGGCTAGGGCTAGAGGAATCGCCTGCCAATCTTCAGAGAATTTTTTAGATATACCAATTGTTTCATTCTAAGTCTAGCAACAGTTGGGTAGCCTTCACCGAATGGGTGAAATTCTTTTGCAGGGATTACCCTAAAGATGGTCGAGCTACTTCAAGAAAGAAGGGGAAGGCAGTTGTAAAGGGGATGCTTTCCATCTATGAATCTGAGACAAGTGATGATTCCGTCTTCTTGGCCACTTAGCTTGCCTTATTCTCATGCAAATTCGTTTCCTGGAGGGGCAGATGACATCTGACCAGCACTCTCTATGTAGCTTGCGATATGGCAAGGGGACGTCAGTACGCTCTAGCTCAACCAGTCCTATGCAACATCTACCACGGACTGCGAGCCATTTCCAGGGGGAAAGCTTACAAAGGGAAAGAGGGGGCCAATGGCATTGTTGGGGGAGAAGCCTTTCCTAGAGATTTTAAGACTCTGTTCCCCATCCATTATGTGTATGGGTGGCTAGGGGAAGGAGTTGGACGGCGCTTTGACGAGTATCAAGGAGCTCATGTTCATGTTGAGTGTTAGAGGGGGTTTTGCCCTATCGAACCCTGAACTGTGCCAAATTGGAAGGTTACTTCCCTCATCGCTTCGCCCATCAGTATGGGCTAGATCACCGCTGCCCTTTCTTTGTGTTTTTCGAAAAGCGCCGCTGCAGAGTAAACACCGGGAAAAAGGAAGAGCTTGGGACTCTTTGAGAATGCTGGTTACCAGAGCATGTACGGACCATGGTCCACATGTTTGGAGGTGACAGAGATTAGTAAGTATGTGCTACCCCACTTTGATTAAAGGGTCCGGGTAACCGAGGGCTTTGCACGCTAATGGAGGCTTAGCAGCTCGGGGAACTGGAAAGTTGATCACCCCTGGAAAGGGGAAAACAACAATTGGTGTCAAGAGGTTAGAGAGAGGACGATTGTCAATGCTCCCACTCTTGGAGAGGTTTTCGACATTGGGTATCCATGAAATTGGCAGACTCTTGGGATCCCTCGAGGGATTGCGGCTGATGACCCTTCATCGCAATTTCTTGCCATGAAGAAAAAGACTGGGAGCATCTTTGATAAACTCAACTCTATCTTTGAATGGAAGGAGGGCCGAAAGATCCCAGGTCATGAGGAGAGTCCACTCCAGAACTTGAACTCACTGATCGAGAGTGGTCCTCACAGTAGACTTACTACAGGCCCTTCTCAAGGAAGGAGTTTTGAAGCGACTACTCCTCCTCTAGCAGGAGGAAAGCAAAGGAAACGCTCTACCCCTACTGGTACTCGTGCACCGGCTTAGGCTAGTAGACCTGCTCGGAAATGTAGGGGTGTCAAACTTCCTTTGATTTTGGAATTAGAAGGTAGCTCTTCCTCCTCTAATTCATTAGCTGCTCCTTCAATGTCACCTTCTGCACTTTCTCGATCATCTTCTGCTTCTCCTAAACTATTTTCTACTTCTTCAGAGACTGAAGTGGATGAATCTAGCCCCTACGAGCCGATTATTATCACTTTTTATCGAGAGGTGACTCTAGAACTTGGGGTGGTGTCTCCAGATCCAAGGGTTGTTCTTGAATAAGATCCGATTCCAA
The DNA here is from genome assembly GCF_000471905.2 of Amborella trichopoda. The sequence continues at coordinate 913,089 of NW_006497023.1, forward strand.
TGGAGGTCAATGAGGTTAAAGGCCCTACAATCATTGCCCAAGGGGAGGAACCTAACACTAACATGGCCTCTGACCCTCAGGAAGTTACTGCCCCGATTGAGATAAGGGCTGCGGTAATGGATGATGAGGGGCTTACGCTTTTTGTTGTAGAAGTTTTGATTGTAGAGGATGCAAGTGGAAGAGGCCATGGCTGAGCCTGTAGCAGTAGTCTTAGAAGATAAAGGCCAAAGGGAAGAAGCAGCTCCTGAACTTGCCAATACTGACGTGACAGTTCAGGAGGGTGAGAAATAAGGGGGGAATACTAGCCTTGAACTTGTTGAGGCCATGGTCGAGGGTGAGAGACAATGGGAAGAGGTTTCTTTGGAGCATGCTGAGGCAGAACTGGTGGGCCCAACGAGCGAGGGTCAAGGTGACGAGGCTGGTATTGAGGAATCTAGGCAGGTGTAGGTAGGAGATGCCTCTAGATCTGAGATTCACAAAGCTCTGGACTTCACAATTGCCTCAGAAGAGCCAGTGAATCAGATAGCTATCACCACTACTTGCCTGGTCCTTGAAACCGAAGCCTCTTCAGCAATGGTAAACCTAATAGTATCATCCAGGCCCATTTTCAGCGGGGTTTCTGGTATAATTTCAGGAATGATTCGTGCAGGCCTTCTTGGTTTAAGGGAGCTTCCTCTCAATGAGCTGGGCTAGGCCTTGGCCAAACTCAGGGAACTTGCTGCTGCGACCATTGTTTTTTGGAGTGCGCCAGAAGTCCTTTCTCAGTTTGATGCTACTTTAAATGAGTTGGAGAGCTGGTGGTCGGGAAGACTGCATCATGAGGAAGAAACCATTAGGGTGGCTTCCTTGGAGGTATCAATCTCATGTCGTCGTGAGGGAATAGATTTCTGTGCTGAGAAAAAGGCCACTATGGTTGCTCGTCAGCTCGACCTCAAGATGGAGGGGAGAACTTGCTTCAATAGGATGAGTGGAATAAGGGAGGAAATGCGAAAATTACGAAAGGAATTCGATGATCTTCAGAAGGAGATGATTCAGAGAAGGGCTTTGGATATTTCTTTGGCTGAGGATCTATTAGAACTCACTTGCACCATCGAATCAGAAACCGCCTCCATGGAGCAGGACACTCAAATGGTGGGCGAGCTGAAGGAGCGTATCCAACATGCCGAGGCTTCTTTCGCCACATCAAGAGCAGAGATCAATATGATCATTGATCATTTTTAAGAGTGTCCTTTCTTTATTCGCACTTGTAAAAATTTTGAATTTATGAATGAAATGCTTGTTTTTCTTTTCTGGTTGATTTTACTGCATGATTTCATGCTGCTTTTACTTTGCTGCACCTCATATGCTCTTTTTGAGCTTGAACGCCTCATGAAATGTTTATTATCTCAAGGGGCTAATACCCTAGACCTTGTTTAGTCTTTTGGCGATTTGTTGTGGCTTCAATGACTTCGAATGGGGGAGCAATTGCTTCTTCTTCCCTTAACGTTTGATTGGCTAAGGGCTCATAATTCATTTTCCTCATCATTTGATGAGCTTTCTCACTATAAATACTTCAATCAGGAGGGGCTTTGGCCTCCATTTGAGTTGCATTCACTTCAAGCCCCGTTATAGCTCTTGATCTTAGGCACGAACTCCTTCAGATGTTTTGGAACGATACACATAACCTCCAATCTGGAGACTGCGAACTTCGCTTCTTAACTCTATTAGGGGATCATATCCCTGAGGGCAAGAAGGTTGTCCTTTAGCAAACTACTCTTCTCCCACCAAACTAGGGAAGTTCAAGACTTGTGGTTGACTATTGGACTGAATTTGCTCTACAGTGGGACGAGGAGCATCCTCTATGCTTACAGCAACCGGGTTTTGAAAAATCTTCTACGGTGGATGGAGCGTCGCTTTCGCTTTCAAGAGTGCAATAGGGACTTGCAGAACTTTTTGATGGTCTGGCGTATAGGTGACCTTTGGAGCCGGGAATTCTATCCCCATGACTTGCTCAATCTCAGAAGTGATCTCTAGTTCATCTTCTGGCAAAGGTGGCTTTAGACTGGAAGCAGAGGGGGAAGCTTCATCCTTAGGCGAAGATGGAGCTTCTTCAGGGGTAGTGAATAGCATGCTAAGATGAAGGGGAATTATAGGGAGAATTTTGCCTTGTCTTTCCTCTTCTTTGAACATGTCAACCAGTGTTCGCCTGATGTCCTCAACATCTTCATGTGACAAAGGTTCTGCCTTTCTTACAGACTTGTAGTCACCATCATTTGGCTTTTGGGATGACACAAAATCTGTGAAGTAATACTTAACATCAGCATATTGAGCTTTATCTACAGGAAATGGTCGTTTGTTAGCATAGACTGTATGTTGTCTCCCATCTCGACTATACTTGAAGCACTAGTGCAATGTGAAAGGAACCACCCCCTAATCATGGAGCCATGGGCGGCCGAGAAGGATGTTGTAGAAGGTATCTGTGTCGCTTACATGAAACTGAGTGTAGTCGTTTAATTCACCAATCCTGAGACAAAGGCGGATAGTGTCAGCCGGCTTCTTTCTTGATAGGTTGAATCCCTGAACTGTGCTATGCATAGGTGTCAGATCTTTAGAACCTAATCCCTATTGAGTGAGGATTGTCCTGGGGATAAGGTTGATCGGTGACCCTCCATTCAACATAATTCGGTTGATGGGGTATGCATGTAATTCACCAGTGACAAAGAGAGGAAGATTGTGAAATCATCCCCTGAGAAGGTGATCTCCATACATCTACTCAAGAAGGTGATCACCATACATCTACTCAAGATCGATGAGTCCACCTCAATGGGTTCCACTTCAGTCTCATACACCTCTGAATCGGGAAGAGCCTGGATGAAAGCCATACGATAATCCCTAGAGAGCATGAGAGCATCGTAGATTCTAAGAAGGCCTGGAAGCTTCCTTAAGTGCCCCATCACATCATATTTCACTTTTTCCTTGTCAGCCTTTTGTATTCATGGCCTTGCCATTGGTTTGAGTTGAGGAGCAAGTTTAGGTGGAGGAGGTGGCTGGGTATATGGACCAACGGCATCCCAAGGAATTGGAGGATACAGGAATTCTCCAGGGTACTTGGGGAATGAAGGAGCCCAGGGAGCCAGAGGATGGGTGTATTGTTTGAAGCATTGGGGTAAGGGAGAATTAGTGGACCAAGAATGTTCAAAATACCTAGCTTCTGAGGTGGAGGTTGGAGCGTTTTCCCCGATCTCAGACTCATTTGCCTCGTGCTAGGTGATGCTTCAGATATCTGCACCATGTGATAGACTTTTTAAGAATAGAAGCTCTACCCTCTTGATTATCTCTGCCTCTATCAAAGTCAGGCTCAGGGGACCACTGAGGTTTCTTTAGTTTTAACTTCTTGTGCTTCTCAGTAGAAAGAGATGGTTCTGCCTTAGCTCGAGCTGCTAGAGCATCAGCAACTATTAAGAATCTAGCTGCCTGGGCCATCGTCTTTTTCAACCGCCTCCATTGTGTCCTGCTTATATTGGTTCCTTCAAGTTCTTTGTCAACAGCGTCGAAGTCTGGACACTTCAAGGTTGTACTTGCATGAGACATAGAAGAGGAAGGATGAGAAGCATAAGAAGAAGAAGGAGAAGGGTCAGTAAGTGAGGGACTTTTAAGGTCTTTTCCCTCATCAAACCGATCTAAGTAGCTTTTTACGTCATCACCAGAGTTGGACGTGTGCAGTGAATCTTTTAGGTCTTTCCTTGCTTAGACCGTTGGGGAGTGCTTTTAACGTCGTCACCCTCATTGGACGTCCTATGAGGAGAAGATGGCTTGGGGACATCCTCTTGATATGATGAGAAAGGAAGGATGATCGTGTTAGGGATGAAATCCAGTAAAGATGACAATGGGGGAAGAGGCATGAGAAATTCTTGATCGACTGGAGGTTGAGCAGTCATCTTTCTCCAGCGAGCAGCCCTTGGTGCCCATCTTCTCCTGGTTTTCATTGGAAGTTCTTGATTCGTGTCGCTAGGCTTGTGAACTGCCCTAGCTTGGCAAATTGCTTCTTGCGTTAAGGACTTGAGTGTTCTTCACTCGTGGTAGACTCTCCATGGTTGGGAAGTTGAGGGTTCAGCAAGATTTGAATCATCATTTCCCTAGTTTGGTGTTGGGAGGCCCTCTCACACCATTGGAGCAATGACTTAGGGATCACTTTCTGGCACATTACAAGGCTTTTGGCATCCTTGTATTTCTTTGCGATTATGTCATGGAAATTGGAACATTCGCACAGGTCGTGGCCTCATTTCTGGTGGTATGGGCACCAATGGTCCTCAGTACCCTAAGCAAGGCGTCAGGGCTGCCTTGTCAGTTTTGGTGCGATAAGGCCTTCTTTAAGCATCATAACGAACAAGGTGCGAAGAAGATTAGGCACTTTATCTTCCTCTTGGACTGTCACTGCGTGGGACGTTTCTACCACCCTGAATGCCTTCTTTAGCACTTAAAGCTTTATCTGACCCTTCTGAATCAGGGCTTCAATAATTGCTTTTAACGTGTAGTAGTCTTCTGTGGGGTGGTTGATCCTTCGATGTTAAGCACAGTAATTTTCCTTGGTATGGAGTCCAGCTTGATTGGGGAACTTGGTCTCTGAGAGCTCGATCATATTCTGTTCCAATAATAATCAGAGTAGTGCAGGGACCCATTCCTTCTTGAAGGGGTAGAATTTATTCTTATGCCTAGTCCAATAATCATCCTGATTAAGGTTCGTAGGTGGGGGTACTCAGTTGTACGACTGTGTTTTACCCTTTAGAGAGGTCTAAAGTTTGGATGGGAGCCTTCTTTAGATTTCTTATAGTGACGGCCGCATTGATCACTCCTTTTTGTTGGTTGCCCTAGGTATTAGTCCGAGAGCTACCATTGCCCCGGTTATTTCATGAGCTTGCATACTGTTGTGGTGACCGACCGTGGTGGCATGACAAGCTTTCTATGTGGACTGATTTAGAGATCATCTTTGACATGGAAGTAGGATTGGAGGCCTCAACATGTAGAGCAATCTCAGGTCGCATGTTCTGCACACAGGTTTGAACCGCTTCCTTCTCAAGCATAAGATTAGGATGGCAAGTAGTCAAATCTCTTCATCTTGTTATCAATTCATCAACGGGCTCATCGAGATCTTGGGTCAAGGTGAGAAGCTGGATGGTTTGAACCTCTCTCTCGACCTCATAGAAACGTGGTGAAACAGTTTCTCCATTTCCTCCCAAGTATGTACTGAGTTTGGGGGAAATCGAATACACCACTAAAAAGTCGGGCAATCAAGGGTTTCAACAAACTGATGGAGATATGCTTGGAAGTGGGCAATATGCTGGTTTGGGGATGTGGTTCAATTGAACAAGGGCAACTTCCCTTTCTTGTAATCTGAGGGAAATGACACCTGGTCAATGTAGCACGTGGCAGATCGGTCAGCAAGGTATCAGCATGCCCTGACTGGACTCGAGTATTGTATGTCGATCTCATGAGGACCGGTTCTCGACGGTCTTGGGACCGTGGCTGCTAAGTGTCTAGGTCATCTTCTACAACAGTAACCACAATGTAAGGTTCATAGACTTCTTCTTCAGGCTTTGTCACCTGAAGAGGGTAAAAGGGGTTCAAGTGAAGAAGGTCATCAGATTTGGTTTCCCCGACCATCTTGGTTGCTACGCTAGTTAGAATTTGCAAACACCTATCGCATTTGGCTTTGAGGTTTTGATAGACCTCATGTCAAACTTGCGATTGGGAATGCAGCTGGTCAGCCTTTCTTGCGCAAGAAAGAGTTGTTTCTATTAAGTGAAGCAATGGGTGTGGGCAAGGTACTAGGGTCATCCTGAGCTGGGAAGGATGAAGGACTTGATCTCTCAGCAAGTCTATGCCTCGAGCTCTCTTATGTGCTCTAGAGACATGACTAAGATGATGGGGCTAGTTAAAGATGGTACTCTTGGGGAAGGTCATCGAGTACCAAGGTTGGAGATGCTTACCCAAAAGAGGAGGGGCAAGCAGGAGAAGGGTTGACTCATAAGGGTGCCTGAGTCAAGAGCGAGGGGCTATCTGTGACGGTGACTTGTGTACGCCCCTTGTAGAAGGATAACGTGTGACTTCGGAGTCAGCCCGGGCTCGAGCAAGGGGTCTGACCTTAGGGGGTCGAGAACTGTGAGCAAATGTCTGTAAAAGAACAGATGGAAGCTTGCCCCTTAGAGGGTGCGCTAGTGTGTGCTGAGTAGGAGGACAAGGAGTTCATCTTCCTTGTACTCGGATTGGTGCAACGGCAGTGTTGCCCTGAGTGGTGGGATACATATGCACAACGTGTGCAGTACCTAGCCCTAGGAGGCCTGATCTTGGACTTTGACCAGAGGTAACATAAGGGTTGCCCCGAGGTGTGGCTCTAGTGGATGACTCATGAGCCTTATGGTGTGTACGAGAGGTAGAGGCACCAGGGTCTCTGCCTCGATGTGTCGAGCCTCAAAGCATAGAGACTCATGGTGGTGCAATAATGTGGGGGGTAGCCTTGCAGCGACCCAACAACAACTTGCTTGCCTTTTCCAGAAAGGGATTGGGCAGCCTTCCGGCGTACCTCGACAATACGACCGACAAGTGACTTGTCGGTGACAGAGTGCATGCTGTGAGTGATGGCGTATGTGCCACCAATGCAGGGTGTCATGGCGAAAGTTCTACCAGAGCTTGGAGATGGGGAGTTAGGGACCTTTAAGTTCCTCCTCACACCAATCCAGGTTAAGATCTGAGAGCTAGACATTGGGTCTTTGCTCAAAAGGAAGGTTGAAAATGAAGTCGAGGAACTTGTTCTTGAGGAACGCTCGCAAATGCGGGGATCAAAAAATCCCCGATTCGGATAAAAGGCTTAAGAAACCCAACATCCATGTGGTGTGTGAGAAAAACAAAGGGAAAACTAGCCAAATCAGAACGACCCGATGAAGGGGTAGTAAGTTCCTAGTAGATTCACCAAGATGGTTAGGTACCTCCATCTCGCCCTCCGAATCAGAATGATCGGGCGGCATGCGTATCGAGCTTCAAGGGAACCCAGGACTTTGAGATCGCTCTCTTAGGAACCTTGCTCAGGAGCGAGGGTAAGAACACCAACCGATGAGAGAGGAATTTAAGGTGAGTTCGGGACTTACTTGGGCTGGCTCTTGTGGGCGCCCTCTTAGATCACGAAGAAAGCCCCCAAGTCAGAAAGGGTTCAGAATCGCCTCCTTGGCCTGTATTTTCTTGTTTCTGCAATACACACACATGGTTAATTTTAGAAAACAAGTGGGCTGAAAGAGACCCCATCTTGTCTTTGAGCGAATGTACACGGGTGTGCACATCTAAAAAAAGAAAGGGTATGAGGATAAGTGAAAGAAGATAGATCAAAGGAATTTTGACTAGGTGGCGAGACTAACACAGTAGCCAAATCAGCAAGTGATTGACCTGGCGTGGTAGCAAGACGGGCACGGTAACTAGACCGACACAATAGTAATACTACTAGACGCCAGAACGATCATTGGCCAGCCTGATACAATGGCTAACCTATCATGGCAGTAAAGCGAACACGGTAACTAAGACAAACCCAACAGCAATACTGCTAGACGACGAGACTACCATGGCAATGTTTGTCTCAGCCTCTCTTGGTCAAGTAAGAGTGAGAGAAGAAAGAATAGAAAGAAAAATAGACATGCACAGTACTACCGATGTCATGCACGTGAGAAGAAGAAAAGATGAGCAATGAGAGAGAAAAGAAAAAGAGGGGGAGGATAGAGAGAAGGAAAAGAATGAGGAAGAATGAGAGAGAAATGAGCAAGGGAACATGGATGGCGATGAGAGAGAAGATAAGAAAGAACATGGACGGTGATGAGCTTCCACTATCCATGACAGAGGAGAGAGAGGATAGAGAAAACATGGATGGTGATGATCTCCCACCATTCATGATAGAAGGGTAAGAAGAAAGAGCAAACATGGGCGGCGATCAGCCCCCGCCGTCCATGACAGAGGCATAAGAAGAGAGATAAAACCTAGACAGTGATGAGGTTCCGCAGTCCATAAAAAAAGAATGAAAGAAGAGAGAGAAGACAAGGACGGCGATAAGCTTCCACCGTCCATGACATAGAAATAAGAAGAAGGAGAAGAGATAGACAACGATGAGCTTCCGCCGTCCATGACAGAAGAATGAGAGAAGAGAGAGAAGACATGGACGGCGATTAGCTTCTACCGTCCATGACAAACAATCAAGAAGAAGAGAGAGAAAATATGGATGGCAATGTGCTTCCACCGTCCATGACAGATGATTAAGAAGAAAAAGAAAATATGGACGACGATGTGCTTCTATCGTCCATGACAGAGAGGAAGACAAGAGACGGCGATGAGCATCTACCATCCATAACAAGGGAGTGAGAGGGGAGAGGAAACATGAGTGGCGATGAGCCTCCGCCACCCATGACAGAGGATTAAGAAAAGAGAGAAAACATAGGCAGTGATGAGCATCTGTCGTTCATGAAAAAAGGGAAAACAAGGAACTTTGACAGGGACCCAGCCCGTCACTTAGGTTAAGGCCCGGATCACTGTTCGTGTCCCTGAAGCAAGAAGCCATAATGCTAGGTGATAGACTTCATCATGCATGAACAGAGAGGAAGGAGAGAGAACAAAGAGAGAATAAGAAAAAAAAGAAAGAGAAAAGAAAGATAAAGAAAAAAAAGGGAAGTGGATAAAAAAGATTAGAGAAGAAATAGGAAAGAAAGATCTAGATGAGAGGAGAGAGAAAGAGAAAGATGAGAGGAGGAGAGAGAAAGGGACAGATGAGAGGAGGAGAAAGAACGAGAGATGAGAGGAGAGAGTACGAGAGAGATGAGAGGAGGAGAGAGATGAGAGGAGGAGAAAGAAAGAGAGAGATGAGGAAGGAGAGAGAAATTTACCTTCACCAAAGGGTACCAGACCTTTTATTCTCTCTCCTCTCTCTCTAAGACGTGCCCACAATTTGAACATGAAAACACTCAAACTTTACTGATGAGTATTGAAAAATAAAGGGTTCCATGACAGTTGTGTTTAACATGTACTTATAGAATTGATTCCAAACATGGTATATGTCGAAAAACTACCTAAATTGATGATAATTATAATTTAATTGAATTAAAAAAAATTTTAAAATTGGGTGCTAAATGATGGTTTTGCCCCTGCCCAACAATATATGGAACTCAAAAACAGTCCCTATTGCTGCCCTAGAAATTGCATGATCTTTCGTGGATGATCCGGGGGTACTTTGATGCCTGTTCGACTGAAAGATGATTTTTCTCTTGTTGCGCGGGGCATGGCGATCTATTTGATACCAATTTCGAGTCACGGATCGTATTTTTAAGCCACGATCATGCGACGTGAAATTTGGATGAATCGTGAAAACTACAGTTCGATAGTGTGCTCGTTCCTTGATATTTATTCATGGTTTCTTCATTGGGTCACACTAAGCATACTGTCATGATCGCATGGCAACAAACGCAGCTCGATTTCATACCCGGACGAATATTTCGCAACTTTAGAGTTTTGGCCGGAATCTGGAATTTCGGTGCCAGAATTTTTAGTCACTTTATTGGCTTCGTGTGCAAAATCAGACCGTTCATCATATACGGAGTTCAGATTAGAGATAGCCCTAGACTTTATGCACACAATGGAACTAGTATCATGTCAATCCGATCTGTGAGCGCCGTGATTTGGCCGCTCAAGCGAGGCATGTTGCTGCTGATTTTTCTGCAACGTTTTTCACGGATCAACAACTTCTCTCTAGCTTTTCTCCTTGCTCGGACATCGTCAAGGGCCATTCCACATATCGAAATGCTCATCTTGATGAGACGAACACGCTCACAAAATTTGAACATGATCTGGCTTAGGAAGAATGAGATATGGGCCTCCAAATTCATTGTCCGTAATTGTAAAAATAGTCACCATTAATGGTGATTTGGTACAAGGAGGCCACACGGGAATAGTGTGCGGCCAATCCCTTTTTGGTATTTTACCCATAAGGGTTTTCGACTGTATCGGATCCAATGGCAGTGGTCCCACAATAATTTGATGCACCAAAAATATAGTTCTAGTCACGGGGTTCGTTTCAGGATGCTAGAGACTAATTATTTCAAAATTGTTTCTTTGTCTGCATTGCCTTAGACATGTCGGATTGCGACGAAACTTGGCAAGTGGCCTTTTGAAGTGCTTAGAAATATTGTAACCCATTCTGGGGAAATTCTGAGACTGTCAAGAATTCCACTATATATTACGCTTTATTGATCCTCTTTATTCCACATCAAGGACCAAGGTGCTGAAAAATGTCTTCAAACAATCAATGACTAAAGAATATGAGCTTCTCACCTACGATAGTCATGAATTGAATTATAGTCAAATTGTTTTGGGTCGATTACCAATATCTGTAGTTGGAGATTACACAATTCACACAATTATAAATTCGAATCAAACAAAAGTACCTATGAATAAACCCCTTGATACAAGAAAAATTAAAAATCATAATTTTAGGTTTAAGACTGATGGAATTAATATTCTACGACTAACAATTCATTGATTTTCAAACGGATCCATTTACTATATATTATTTGATTTAATAATCCTTTATACTGCAATGATTAAAGAGTCAAATGTTTTGGAAAATCCTCGTTGGGGGATGAATATATGATTTTGAATCAGATCTTTGGATCTTTCTTTCTCCCTCGTAGTAACAAAATCTCTGGATTTGCAATAATAACTTGGTATAACTACTAGACTACCATTAACTAAAATATTTTTATGGTTAACTAATTTGTGGTCTAATCCGACAACATGTTGCTTCCAACATAGGGATTGCTAAAAGTAAAATTCGGGAATAAGAACCAATTGTATGGGAAATACTTCAAAAAGTTATAGAAGGACATCCTGTATTGTTGAATACAGCACCTATTTTGCATAGATTAGCCATATAGGAATTCCAATTAATTCTAGTGGAGGGATGTGCTATTTGTTTACGTCCATTAGATTGTAAGGGATTTAATGCAGACTTCGATGGGGATCATAACTGCTCATATACTGCTGTCTTTGAAAACTCAAGCAGAAGCTCGTTTACTTATGTATACTCATATGAATCTCTTGTCTCCGACTATTGGAGATCCTATTTCTGTACCAACTCAAGATATGCTTATTGGCTTCTATGTATTAATGATTGGGAATCGCTGATGTTTTTGTACAAATAGGTATAATCCATGTAACTACAGAAACTATCAAAATGAAATAGTTGATGATAATAGCTATAAGTATATAGAACAGAAAGAACCTTAATTTTTGTAGTTTATGAAATGAGGTAATTTTGGCTAATTAAAATAAAATGAGATACTTTTCTGATAATAAAAAAGAAATGATACAATCTGTAGCTGACTCGCCTACCGAAAAAGAAGGAAACCAAAGCTTTGATCTAAGCCCCTTTACTAGTAAGGGCCAACTGCACTTGCTTAGTAATAAAAGAGCGTTTAAAACTCTTAAATAGCTGCTTCAAATAAGGAAAAAACTTGAACAACTGCCTTAAAGAGCGATAAAACATAGAACAATGCAACAAAGCACTTTCGCTTTCAACTGGTCCGGAGTCTCAATACCGCGCTCTCCAGATAGGAACTCTTTCTCTTCGGCACTTGAACTGTTACCACGTTCATTTTGACCTCCTGCGCCTTCAGCTTTTGTGCCTGTAGCAAATTCAAAGCTCGTTGACTTGGTGGAAGCATCATAAGAAGTTGACCTCATAGATTGAGTTCAAGTCCCCCTGCCCAGCCATAGCGCTTCGCTTCTGGTTCATTTTTGGTAATTACAAAAAAATGGGATATTTTCATATGAAAAATAAATTGAGGTACTTTATGGTATAATGCATGCATCATTTGCTAGCTTAAGGGTGGGAACCGAATTTAATTGTGTGTTGATCACTACTGCGGTGTATATTGCTGGGCTTTACTTCTCCTCAAGCTTTTTCGAGATGCTGGGAGCTTGTCTACTTGAGAAGCACATTATTTCTGGATGATAGATTGGTGAAGCGTTTTGAAAGCACAATCCATGGTAGAGGGCATCAGTACCATGCTAGAGGCAGTTACCTTCTGCTAATGAGAATCATGGAATTTGAGATAAGGCCAAAAACTTATAAGTCGCATATGGAGAGACATGGTATAGTGCCCCTTGATGATCTTAGTGTTGGAGCAGTGGATAGATGGAATTCAGTGTAAGTTGCATCAAGAGATTCAACATTTCAGAATGTAGTGCTAAATCAGGTGCAGCAAGAATTTGAAACATGATGAAGTCCTCAGCCATGCTGGCCAGATTGAGTAGTGGCCTGGATTTCTAGCACATAGCCAAAGTGTGGGACAATAATAAGAAGATTTCGTGGAACCACTTTAACGTGTTGTCAAGTGAAGCTGACACTCGACCAATTAGTTGTTCTAAGAGAAATCCTAGATATACTACAGATAAGAGAAATACATAGACATGGAGAGGCAAAGGAAGGGATGAATGGAATGTTTTGCATGAGATTGAAGTATGATGGAGAGATGAGATACCTTCTAATCTAGGAGACGCTGAGCTATCCTTTGATGTTTATACTCCTTGCTTGTTTGAGTGCATTTAAAAATGAGAGCTGAAATGCATGTCCTTGCTTGCTTTTTAGCTGTATCATGCGTTTCTGGGGATTTCTCCATTAGTATTGATGGGAATCCAGAAACTTCCAGGGTTTGATCCTTAATCCTCTGAAAAGAAATTTGGATGAAAAATCTCAGTTTATTGATATTTATATTATCATAATTGAAGTGCAAGTAGTTGTATTTCATGGGTGGCTTGAGATCAGTGTCGCCTTGACACTGATATGATTTCAATGGTTGACATGTGTCCACGATACGAGACATAGCCTAAAAGTTGAGGTTCTGCAACCTATGAAATAAAAAGAAATAAGAAAAGTTTAGAAAATAGATATTAGATAAATGTAAAATAGTTGAATATATAATATTAAATTTTGTTATGTTTAATAGCTTTGATTCTTGACCTTTGAAATATATTTGGGGTACCACAATGTCTCTTTCTTTTTTGGTACGTGGATCCTTCTGTAAGCTACATTCTTTCTAGTTGACAATTTATAGAGGAATGTTTTTCCTTTTACGTTTGTCCCCTAACATTTATTTATGTTGTCTTAATTTCCTTTCATTAATCAGTCTTGTACTAGGAATTAAGTTTCTTATCCATTTTATTTTTCAATAAGTGGCATAATTTTGGTGCAGATTTGTCATATTCTACCTCTTGACCACCCTGTGTAATGTATTTTCACAATTTGGCCACCTCGCAGAAGGAATGGGTTATGACATTGCTTGCCTCATATATCAGCTATGCTTGATCTAGGGTTGTTTGCAATCCTTGTAAGATTACCATTCCTTATGATTGCTTATCCTAGTGTCAACAGTTAAGTTTGCAAAGATTAAGGCCACCAAGCAGTCAAAGGGATATGTTTTCATACAATACTCATGCCAAGAAGATGCCATGCTGTGAAGCACATGGACAGGAAGGTCTGAAAACTTCTGTAAATTTGAATATGAATTTGTTGAACATTTCGTGTCTTGAAAGCTTAAATCCACTTTTATCTTAGTATTTGAATGGCAGGTTCATCTATGTGGAGATTGCAAAGCCTAGTTTCTCCAGATCTGATGCTTCACCTCCAGCCCCCCTCTGAAGCAAAGCTAATGGTCATAGGCATGAGAAGTGAAAGATTGTCTTCTGATATGCACTGTGCTGCAAATTTGTTCGATATTCATCTGAATCATGAGTATCATTTTCTGCTTCGAAATGGTTTCTGTAGTAAGTGCTTCAGTAGTGAACTTTCTGGTTCATCTCAAACCTTTGTTGTTCCGTGAATTTTATTTGTGGCTTCAAGAATCTGTAAAATTGTCTAGGCCTTAACATCAGGGTTGAAGTCATTTAGTCCATGTGTAAAAAATTATGCTACATGGTTAAACTGATATGTCCTTCCGAATATTATTTCTCTCTTTGCTGTTGAAATATTTAGGCACCTCTCTTTTACTTGTTTGTAACTTTGGGAGTGCTATTGCGATCCACTTTTTTGTCTTTTGAACCTAATCTTAGATGCACACACTGGAAATATATTTATGGTAGACACCTTTTAATGTTCCTCTATGTCTAAGAAAATATATCTTAACCAAGAGATGTCACACATACACACACAAAGATAGATAGAGAGAGAGAAAGAGAGAGATATTGAAATAATACGACCAGCAGAAATATGTGGAAGAACATGAGGGGGAGGGTAGGGTAGTCTAGACAACAAGTGTCACATTTAATTTGTGAAGGGCTGCAACCATTGCTGACCATCAATGTAAGAAATGTTGAGGAACGGAGCAGCCTGGCTATCATCGAGGATATGCGTGTACGAAACCCTCAATGTTGTATTGGCTCCACTTCCACTGTACTGGTACTCTCCATAAAATATGCTCCTAGTTTTCCACCAAGTAATAACAAATAAGTTGTAGCCAAGAAGAGAGAGTTCGAGATATAATGAATCATAGTTATCAAGACTGGACCAAATCATAGTTATCAAGACTGGACCGAACTGGCGGTCGACCGATTTAACTGATTTTACACTTTATGATGTTAAGGCCTTGGCCGGTTTGGTCCAAAGAAAAAATTGAGTTTGGCTAAAAAAACTAATCAAAATCAATGTGCTATAGCTTATATTTTTGAATGATTATATTTATTTGTCTTTTGTTTTGTTTCCTCAAATCTAGTTCTACTGGTGGTTGGATTAATTTTCACTAGACCAAACCCCCAGTCTGATCTTGATAACATTGATGCAAATGTCTATAAGATTCACTCATGCGTTTGATCCAAATGTCTAAGATGCCCAATAACACATGTCACAATCTTCAAAATTATCTCTCTCTCTCTCACACACACATACACACGCGTGCACATGCACATACACACATAGAGTAGAGTGTTGCCCATATGAATATTGGTAGTGCTATAACTTTTCAAAATTTTCTCTCTCACACACACACCCAACACATATGCATACATACACACACACAGTAGACTGCTGCACATATAATATTTGTGGAGCTATAACTTTTTAAATTAGTTCTTATAGTGATCTAGAATGTACTCATGTGAATAACTTAAAATATTTCTTCTACATCTACTACCACAAATGAGGAATTCTGTGACCATTGTGCGCATGGGATCCTTGAGTTTTTTTAGTCAATCAACGTGATCCTTTCGGACCCAATCGTCGCATATTATATCTTAGTATGTCGATCAATATTTCTCTCATTACAATGGGCTCCTTGTGGCTTATTCTCTTACATAAAGAGCAATAATTTTGATAGTTCTTGCATTAACATTCTTCTTGTGGCACTCGTTCCCCTTGTCTACACGAATTTAGTGCGGAGTTCTGCAAATTCTAAGAGGAAAATATGAAAAGGAAATTCTCATTGAAAAATATATCCTGAAGAAAGGAGTCCTCTCCAGATTTGCATTACAGTAAATACTAAGTAGTGTGAAAAAAGTTTACCAGTCCACCTAATTCACTTCATTGAACCAGTAAATGGACCATGACCCTTTAATTGATATGTTGAAGGTATCTGTCTACTTCATCACTGCACTGGCGAAGGGACTGTGACATGTTAACTTATGTGGTCAATGACTTGAATCTATGTTTTTTGGCAAGGGTCTGTAAATTCATGTGCATCTAGAACCATCGGCACTGTGTAGTAGCTACAGGTAAAAGTCGTATGTGGTCCTATCTACGCATGAAACTTCATATAATTATGCGTCATGTATTTTTGGCTCCATCTCAAACTCCTAACCATACTGCAGGTTTGTATGACATGGCCAAATATTCTATGCAGTTGATAATCATTTGGTTACAATAACAAGTTTCACATGTGCTTCTTGTGAAAGTTTCCCTTAGTCACAATGCTTGCTCTTAAAGTGTTACAATTGAAGGACTACATCTTTCATAACCTTATGAAATATTGTCTCAAAGATTGTTGTAGTCAACTGGTGCTTGGATTTGGTGGACACCCTTTTTGTCATACGTTTGCTCTAGGTTTCTTCTCCTGTATCATTTTATTCCTAAAATAAAATAATTGTATTTGTTGGTGGACCTTTCAAATTAATTTCGAGCAGTAGAGTTGTCTCTGTCGTTCCTCGTCTGTTCACCATGAGGCTCTAAGTATGTAAACCTCTCTATGTCAAATTGCTTTGCGGTTTGGAATGGGAACCTCCCTAACATCCAGTTGATCTGCCTGATGCTATAGGTAACAAGAGCTCTTAGAAAACGTAGCTATTCCTGGTGTTTCTTTAATATTTGATTATTAGAAGATCAGGTTACAGTTTGATTAGTTATGTTTTAGTTTTTTTATCATGGTAATTTATTTCTGTGGTCAATTATTTCAACAGTTGGCGAGAAACATTTCGATTTCAGCTTCATTTGAATGCATGTTTCACTGTTCAGAAACTGATACTAGAGCATTCAATGATTGCTGTAAGAGATATTCGTCTTCATGAAGTCATATAGCAATTAACAAGCATATGAAATGTTAGATGGAAATAGGAAAATATAGAAAATTAGCGCCAGTTCTAGTGTTGATTTCAGATGGAAGAATGGCAACTTACTGGTCTCGAGATGGGTCATTCCAATCATTCCAACCATCTGGAGATATGATTTCAGACATGGAGGTATAAGAAAATATGACAGTGGAGAAAGGGCGCCATGCACGCCCCAACCATGTGCGTCCTCGCCCACCAATGCTGCAGTTCACGAAGGAGAAGCCCGTGCTCTCATCCCCTGTTGATAGAGCTTGTGCCGAGATAGCCCCTGTTATGAGTTTTGCTCCACTTGGCACTAGGTTTGCCACTGAATTCAGTTGGCAGTTCTGAATCACAATAAAGTATTTGAATCAAAGAAACCATAAAATAGCATTTTGAAATTCCCTCTGTATCACTTTCAGCCTCTATGATTAGTAGATGGGAATGAGGAAACATGGGACAAGCCACTATGTGCTTTGGCCACATCATGTTCCCTCTCTTTCACTCCTATAAGAAGAAGTTTAAAATCTGGACCTATTAGCTCACTGCGTCATATTGAGTTTTATCTATTCCTGAACCATTTTAGAACAAAGTAGGAGTAAGGATTCTTATGGTTCATATTTACATCTATCCAATCAAACAAGACCATAACAAAGTAAAGAAAATATCTGGACCGATCTCATCTTTGTTCAAGTAACCTTTCGCATGTCCAATTCAGCATGGTGGTTGATTAGATGTTCCTGACTAATATGATTAACATGAATTGTGCATCTAATTGAAATTGGATGTATTGGGAAGTACCCCATCATCACCAAATTACCCTCACCCCTTTTGATTTTCATACCAAGATCCATTTACCTGATTCTACTGTCACTAGCACATTTGTAGTACATTTAAGGGCCGTAACCCGGCGCTGGTCCTGCCTAAGCAAGGTTAACAAATAAAGCAGTTTTCTAATAAATGAGTGGGGCTTTAGTATATGACACTACATTCCATTCATCAACCTAAGCGGATTGCCCATAAGAAGTGAATTAGTCACTGTATTAAGCGCCAAGGATATTTTGCACTACTAGTTCAGCTATAAAATGCAATTTAGCTGTTGTCCATTTGAAGTTCTTTACTTAGTGCCACTTCATATTTTATGTTAATCTGAAGAAATATCATAAGCATTGCATACCTTGTTTATGTGTTCCAAGTTGCATACATGATTATACAAAACGATGTACATGTGCGTGATTGTGAGATAGTACTATTCAAATAGAATTTATTTACATATATTCTTTCATAATCCATGGAAATGAGAGATTGAAGAAGATGTTTAGTATAGAATTAGTGTTGGGTGGATGAAGTAGATATATAGTTATGGGGTGTTATTTAATGAAAAAGATGGTTAAGAGATATTTATCTAATTTCAAAAGCATATCCACCTAGGTGAGATAATTGGACTCCGGGGAGAGTTCTAGAGAGGGAATTCAAGGGAAGACTCCTTTTGTGAAAAAGGAGTCGTGCTAGTTCTAGAGAGGGAATTCAAGGGAAGATTCCTTTCGTGAAATCGGTAGGGAGAGGGCTCCTACCCTTGGTAAAAATTGAGACTAAAATGAAGTATTGTAAATTGTCAAGGGCTAACCAATTAAGCCTAGGCTCTTTTTCCTAAACCTCTATTTGCTTTTTGTTTCTCTTTCTAAAAAACCCTAGAGTGGGACATGTAGCACTGAAACTCAACACGGTGAATCGGCAAAAACTCTTAGGCCATCTTCATCAAAGGCTACATTGTGGAATAGTAGCTTTAGTTCTAGTAATCATGAGGCTTGCCTGAGGTTACGAGCATCGAACTCTTGATCTTAAAGAACAACTCTTGAAATAAAGGTAGCACACGTATGGAAGCAGAGGAAATCGAGACCAATTGGAATACTGTAATTGGACTCGAAAGATATATATAACTCCTACCAGGTCCATGTTGTTTTGTACATGTTTTCTTTTGTATTTCATTGTGTAATAATTCGCCATCAGAAGTGCAGTATTCATGACAAGGATAGTAGGACTGTTAAATAGGTCATTCAAAGTTTGGGGTACCCAATAAGGCCCCTTGGGCTGTGCGTAGGCCTGGGTCAGGCATTAGAAGTTCGAACCACACCGATCCTTGCTTGGCTTACATGTCAGTAGAGCTGCCAATCGGACCGTCCTGAGTTGAGGCTAGGCCCAGATGAACCCCTGGTCAAACCTTATACCATTAAAAGAAATGGGTGGTAATTCAGTTTTGGACACGGCTTTTATGTGTCCATGTAGAAATGAGTCACCACTTAAAAATCTATTTTGAGATGGAGTTTTGGAACTAATTTTTAAGGACATGTAATATCTAAAATAGATATCATGAATATGAAAAAATAAATAAATTTTGAAAATTAAGGTTAATAATTTTATTACAAAAATTATAAATTAATAAATTACAAAAATTAATAAAGTTACAAAAATTAATAATTTTATTACAAATTTTATTACAAAAATTAATAATTTTATTAAAAAAATTACAAATTAATAAAATTACAAAATTTACAAATTAATAAAATTAATAATTTTATTACAAAAATGATTAATTTTATTACAAAAATCAGAGTCAATTGTTTTTAGATGGACCACCTATTTGCATCCGTCTTTACGATGGATGCTTTATACCTCGATACTGCAAATGTACAAACATACGATGGATGCTTTATAGACTGCAAATCTACAAACATGAAACAATTTTCCTTCAGGCTTTGTCTAATAATATGGAACAAAAAAAATGGTTCAAGAAACACTGAGAACGGCAAAAGTGTTGGTTTAAAGAACATGATTATTACATTCATGATTCAAAAACATGTGTTCATAAATAAAAAGGGTACCTATGTATTTGCGGCTGGAATGGATGGGTATAACTTTCACTTAAAACTGAAGAAAAATATCACTCTGTATTTTAAGTAATTAAATGTTGAATCAATATCAGTACTTCGTTGGTGCTACCGGGGGATTGCACCAAAGAGAATCTCCACGAAGAGAAAAATTTAAGGTAGTTTATAGATTTTTATTTTTTTCTTCCAAAAGCTTATTTTGAGGACAATAAAATATGGGCGTGGTTTTATAACGTCAGAACTTTAAACAATCCAATTACGGCGCACTTCCAAATTTTATCATAACGTGTAATTTTGGTGTAAAATATTCTTAAGATTATCTACAAATCTATTTTTATAAAATTTTAAACTTCAAAAATAGTTAAAATCAAGTAGATCTATAAACATATAAATATCTTGAAAATAGACTGTCTAGATAATGTGTTGACTATTTATGGGACTCAATATCTGTTTTTAAATCATACTCATATATCTTGATGTCGAGATGATCAATTAGAGAGTTTTTCAACATTAAAACAATGTTTTTCAATGGATTTTTAAAGTGTACCTTTAATTCTATATTTTAAAGTTGCAACCTTATAAAAAAAATTTCCATTGTCAAAATAGTTTATAGAAAAAATTTAAAAATAAAATAGTGTAGAGACACGACATTTTGATTGGAGCAATCTTAACTTTCCATTCAAAATAGACGGTTGGATAAGGGGGAGGATAGAACTTCTATTTTTTAAAAGAAGCATAGAAAGCTTGCCTTTTTCTAAATAATGGGTTTCAAATTAAGTTATGCTAGAACTATAGTGCCCATCCGTTGGCGATCTGGGAGATCCAACCTCAAGAAAACCGTTGCTATCCAGCAACCTCCCCTGGGGGGCACATCGTAGAAATTTCCCCACGGATTATGCTATGTCAAAGTAGTATTTTTAAAAAATATATTGATGGTGACCCATTGATATCGATCTGAAGTTGGAATAAAAAAGAAAAAGAGGAAAAACAACAAGAAGAAAAGAAATAATGATATTTATGCCTTAAATTGCTTAATAAGATGCCTGTGGTGGCTAGAGGGTTAGATTGCCGTCTACACAATGGATATTAGAATCCTCCCAACACAATTCTTTTTTGTTAACGCAAGTTTAAAAAATAAAAATAGAAATAAAAATTGCCTATATGGATATATTACGTACTATAAACAATTTAGTTGAGGAATCGGCACAACCAGCAGTTCTTAATCGAAATAAGTGATTTTTTAGTTCCTGTATCTTCCTTGAAAATCGGTTGTTCCATTGATGTTTTAGTGTTTATAACGGCACGCAATAGAGGAATCAGCCTAAGGCTTAAGTGGTTAGCCGTTGACGTCTAGCAACGCTACATTTCAAGTTCAATTCCTACCACTACAGTATGCAATGGTAATAGGTGTTATCAAGGAAAAAAGGAGTTAGAAAAGAATGGAAACATGAAGGAAAAAAGGAGTTCAAGAGAAGAATGAAAACTTTTTGAACAACAAAAAATAAATAAAGGTAAAAAAAGAAAGAGAAAATTGCATATATATTTGTTATAGTTTTCGTTATTACGACTCTTTTTTTTCATGTCAAAACAAAAATAATGAAGGAAAAAAGGAGTTCAAGAAAAGAACGAAAACTTTTGACCAACGAAAAATAAATAAAGCTCAAAAAAGAAAGAGAAAATTGCATATATATTCGTTATAGTTTTCGTTATTATGGCTCTTTTTTTTCATGTTAAAACGAAAATTATTAAGGAAAAAAGGAGTTCAAGAAAAGAATGAAAGCTTTTGAACAACGAAAAATAAATAAAGGTAAAAAAAGAAAGAGAAAAGTACATACACATCCATTATAGTTTCTGTTATTACGGCTCTACCAAATAGTTTCGGTTATTATCACCGTGTCCACTTTCTTTATGTCAAAACGGAAATTTAAAAAAACAAAAGACTTTACCCTTTTTCGATTGTTGAACAACCGAATTCAAAATGTTTTGGGTTGAAAATTGCATATATATCCGTTGTAGTTTTCGTTATTACGGCTCTTTTATTTCATGTCAAAACGGAAATTATGAAGGAAAAAAGGAGTTCAAGAAAAGAATGAAAAATTTTGAACAACAAAAAATAAATAAAGGTGAAAAAAGAAAGCGAAAATTGCATATATATCCATTCTAGTTTCTGTTATTAGGGCTCTGCCGAATAGTTTCGGTTATTATCACCGTATCCATTTTTTTCATGTCAAAACGAAAAATAAAAAAAAAACAGACTTTACGCTTTTTCAGTTTTTAAACAACTGAATTCAAAGTATTTTCGATTGTTCAACAATCGAAAACGGGGCCACTTTTGGTTTTTGAATAACCGAAAATTTAAAATTTTGAGTTCTTCAATAACCGGAATTTTTTTCTCTCTTATGGGTTTGTGTATCCTCTCTCTACCTCTCTCTACCTCTCTTTCTACATTACATGGGTAAAAATGGTTTTTTTTTTAAACTCTCTCTCTGCCCTTCACGCAACGTGTTTTTTTTTTTTTGGGTAAGTTCATAATCTGTGAGATTTCTCCTAAATTTAGGGGCTCAAACTAGTTGTTCCCTCGTTATTTTATCGGATAACCAGGCCTTCAAAGAGGTAGAGAGAGAATATGCCACAAGATTTCTCCTAATTTTTATTGTCATAATCTCTAAGATTTCTCCTAAATTTTGGGGATCAATATTCCCCTTTGATTTGATGGGATAATTATGACTTCAGGGAGGTAGAGAAAATACGTCACGAGAGAGAGAAAACTTTTTTCGGGTTCTTGAAGAACCCAATTTTAAAATTTTCCGCTCTTCAAAAACCGAAAATTTTAAATTTTATGTTCTTCAATAACCGAAATTGGTGTATTTTTTGTTATTGAACAACTGAAAATACTTTAAATTCGGTTGTTGAACAACCTGAAAAGGGTAAAGCCATTTTTTTTTCTTTTTTAAATTTCCATTTTGACATGAAAAAAACAGACACGGTAGAAATAACAGAAACTATTCGGTAGAGCCGTAATAACGGAAACTATAATATATATGTATGTAATTTTCCCAAAAAGGAATGTCATTGTTTTTTATAATAGAAATGGCCACTTCAGTTATTTGAAAATCTCTCGCTTCTCTGACTTTCCATTATAGTGTATTATTAAGCCCTATTTAATAGGGATGAGAATTGGCTTGACTAGGACCGTAAACTCGAATTTTGGACCCTATTTGGATCTGGGTAAATATCCGAAATTCAAACTCGGATCCAAAAGTGAGATCTGAATTAAAATCCAAATTGTATCCGAGTATCGATGGATCCGATCCGGATCCAGCCTAATTTTTTTAAAATAGAATTTTTTTATTTTTTATATATACTTTTTTTAATAATATATATAATCCAAATTCGAATCCAGATCCGATATATCTTATTCGGATTTGGATCCAGATCTGGATTTGATGTATACTATTCGAATACAAATCCAAATCTGAAGATCTAGGATCAAGTTTGAAGCCAGATCCAACCCAAATTCGATATATACTATTCGGATCTATATTTGGATCTGATCGGATCCGAATTCAGATCTGATCAGATTGTTCTCACCCCTAATATTTAAGAGGTGGACACATTCGTAAAGATACAAGAAATCCTATATGTTGATGGGTTGTAGCATGCAACGTTTAAGGAGGAAAGGTCCAGGGTAAAAGCATGAACAAATGTTTAAGGCACCATGTAAGGAATTATAGACGTGGTGCACCAACACCCTTCCATTTGATTCTATGCGGTCCACCAGCTTGATCATGGATGAATATAGAGAATGGGATAATAGAATGCACTAACTTAAAAAAATCATGTTAAAAACTTATTTGTTTAATTCCAATTTTTAAATATATATTGTTCTTAATCTAATGAACAGTCACCAAAAGAAAAATTTGAAAACTCACTCCAAAAGATGTGTTTTGAGCCCAACTAATATAGGACGTCCATTTTAATAAGATACTTAGATCTAAACCTTAGAAGAATTTGTTTTCTTTCCAAAAATTTTAGATATCTTTAGTATCACTAGATTAACAATCATAAAAAAAAGAAAAAATAATTTTTAGTTTGTAAAGGTCTAGATCTTGAAATTCACCAAATAAATAGTCGAGATTCATTGTTGGAGGGCACTCATTTCTTACTATATCTAAGGTGTAAATTGAATTTTATTTTTTTGATATTGATTATTGGGATGAAAAGGGTGTGTGCAAAATTTGGAGTCATACAAATGTATTAAATATGGTTTTCTAGAATTGTGGTTGCATTATATTACTATACAACCATTGCATGAAATCACTGCCCAAAGAGAATGAGCAGTGATGTCATGCAACGGTTTTATAATAATATAATGCACCATCTTACAAAAACCATGTTAAAAACCCATTTGTTTAACCCCAAGTTTTAAATATACATTGTTTTTAAGCTAATGAACAATCATAAAAAAAAAAATTTAAAAACATACCCCAAAAGATGTTTTCTGAGCCCAACTAATATAGGCCATCAATTTTAATGAGATACTTAGTTCTAGGACTTAGAATACAAACATAGAGATGAATTATTTTCCTAGATTAAAAAAAGACGACTGCATGAAAGATGAAATTTTAAAAGCACCTCCCAAGAAAAGAAAAGAAAAATACTCTACATAATGCTAACCTACAACGCTACAAATTTATGCATAACTACAACGCTTCAAATTCATGTGTTGTTTATTTAAGCACTGGATGCCTTCTTCATGTAAAACCTGCTGAATACAAAAATGGATATGATATCCTCTCTCTACCTCTCTTCTTCAATATGGTCAATATGGTCAATATATATATTATAAAGAGCGAGCATTTAGCATAATGTGCACAACTCACACGGACAAAATAGCTGAGGATTTTTTTATCTGAAATTTGGGTATCCAAGTGTAACAAGATGATTATTTTGAGTTCTTGAACTCCTCAATCTTGCCCTCTAAAAATTAGACGGTTCTTGTTCAATCTTGAAATATTATTTTTTGTTTATTTACTCAAAGGTGAAAGTTTTGTTCACTTGAGGTTGATTGTTAAAGTTTAGCCCAAATTTGGAGTCCAAAAAGTTTCTAAGATTGAGTTTTACCCACGGAGAAAATGCACACTATGCTCCTGTTGGAGAGACTTGTCGTTTCGCTATTTGAATGTTTGCCTTATTGTTTGGTGGGTTTCTACTTACTCAAAATCTGACTTTGTTTTGTAGGCTTTTAATTATCAATAATTTAGAGAACCTTGGCTTGCAACCTTTTGCCTCGTAAAGCATGCTTATTTCCTCTGTGGTTGTCACTCACAACCGGTTTTAATTTTCGGATTGGTGGGGTAGATCACTCATTACTAGATTTGTGTCGAATGGTTGGATCGACAATCAGGATCGAGTTTGAATTAATGGTCAATTTTTTTAAAAAAATAAATAAAATAAAACAAAAGTTAAAATAGGGGTTTATGGGGTACAAATTCCAAGGGATCTAGAAAACATTAAATATGATTAAAAAGGATAAATAAATAAATAATCTATTCTTCACAAATAAATTTATATGCTTTAAAAATAGTTTATAACTAATATTATATGTGGGTAATGTTTGAAATGTGGCATATCAAATCCTTTTTATCTCAAGAATTTATTTTTCAATAATAGTAAAAAAACCATATTGTATAGTATATGTGAAATCCCATGAAGTTGACACGAGGCAATGCCATATACTAAGATCCATATTTGGAGCTTTCATGGGATGTTGTACTGGAGGGAAAACCTGGTGATGCGTTTGGATTCTTTGTAAGAATTGTTTTTCTATATTATAGATGTACAAAATTATTTAATTTCTAAATATCTTTTAGCAAATTTTAGGAATGCTTGGATGACATCCTATCATATGAGTCATTAGTGCACTAATGACAGGTTTAGCTCATTACATAAGATTAGCAGTTTTGTGACAACTTGTTAATCCTAATTGACTGCACTTAAGGAAATTAAGGCAGGAGTTATACATGGATCTCAACTCCCATGGACCAAGAATGTGTGATTTACAAAATATGGTTATCTATAAAAAGCAGTTAAACTCTCAAGTAAAGAAAAACAGAAGGATGGAAAATGAGTAAATGAGATTCACCAAAAGGGACTCTCAAGGTAGCCTGTCACCGAATGACTTTGTCTTTAGGTTTTAGCATGGAACCTTAAATCTCACGTATGATTTAACGATGGATCCGAGTATAGCAAATTTTATTTATTTATTTATTTATTTATTATTATTATTTTTATTGGGGCTAACAATGGTATCAAAGCAAGGTTAACTCTCAAATACAACTTGCTTAATCTTTACTATTATTATTTCATTGACCTCATATAAGAAAGATCTATATGCACATAGCGTTCTTTTTGTGTATGCCAATAATTTTTTTTTAAAAAAGAGTTGAAATGAAATAAATAATAATAATAATCAGGAACATTTGTTTAGGTATTTTTACGACCTTTTATAAATGGTTTCCTTTTACTGGCCATAATGAGTAATTCTATCCCATTTTTCTTTTGTTCAAATTCATGTTTTTTTGTGAAGGGAATTTACATCTTTATAAAATAATGGGTTCCTCTTTTAACTTATCTCAAAATCTCTTCCTTAAGGAAACAGAAGCCTCCTACCCGCATTTTCTCTCGGATCACCTACAAAGACTCACCTCTATGATAACTCGTTAGATAGAGATCACCTATGATAACTCTGTGTGATCACCTACAAAGACACACCTCTATGATAACTCTTTGTGATCACCTACAAAGACGCACCTCTATGATAACTCGTTAGATAGAGAGAGAATAGTAAGAAAGAAGATGAGGAGCGAGTAAGGTGAGTTTTTTTTTGGGACTTTTTTTATTTGTTTTTTTCTTTTATTATAGTAATATGTAATGGATGAGCATTCTATAAGGCCTAGGCTTTATGAAAACAGAATAGAGGCTCACCTCAAATCTTCGTCCGGAAAGTACCTTTGGCAAAAGAAATCTCTATGATGGCTCTAAAATAAATTTTTAAAACCGATAATGAAATTCAAAACTCAAAAAAAGGTACAGATCTTGCGGATCTATGAACACTTACATTTTGGGCAAAATGAACGGTCTAGATAATTTGTTATAATACATATTATTTTTTGAACTTGAAATCCACTTTTTTTTTTTTATTTTAAATGTGGCGATTGAGGTGGTTATATGGGTGTAATGTGGAATACGTTACACCCCAATAGCCACTCTATCTTACACCCTCTTCTCCCCTATAGCCACCTTATGTATATATATCTATATATATATAAAGGACTGATTCTATTTTTGGATGATAAAAAAAAAAAGAGAAACCCTCAAAAAGACATTGAGAGATAGTGACACAAGAAGAAGCCAAAAAAAAAAAAAAAAACTCTAATTTTTTGTTTGTTTAACAAGAAAGAGATTGAAAATGAAATAGATCAGAGAGGCATAGATGAATCAAAGAGAGAGAGACAGGGCCTTGCTTCTCTTCTTTTTTGTTTTTTCTTTTTTTTTTTTAAAAGGGGAGAGGAAAAAGGATGGAGGTGAGAAGACAGAACTACCTTATCGAACCCCTCCTATACGGGTGACTCCTACGAAGAAATAGGTGAGAAACACTCAATATATCCTATTTTGCCACTCCTCCTACACGGGTGACTACTTTCCTTCTCTTGGAGTGGCTATAGGGGTGTAAGATAGGGTGGCTATTGGGAAAATAGGAGTCATACTTATATCCACCTTTTGTAATTGGGGTGTAATTGTTTTTTTGATTTAATGGAACACATTGCACCCCAATAGCCACATTACACCCCCAATGGTTACATCTGAAAGGATGTAATAGCTATTAGGGTAGATAACCTTCTTTTGATTTAAGGAATACACATTAAGGAATACACATTAAATCTACCACAATAGCCACCCCAATATCTTATGTTCCAACTTATTACAAAATAAAATAAAAGACTCACATTTTTTTTTTTTACAACTAGAATATTCAAGCCAAGATATTGTAAAGGTTTTTTAATGCTTGAATTACAATTATTGATGAGTTATGGGGTGAGGCTTTACTTATTAGGCTGGAACTCTATCTAACTATTTTTCATATATAATAAACAACATCAAAGTTTTAATCTCTTAACCTGTGCAAAATAATAAAAATGCTAAAATGCTAAAATGATCCAACAATAACTTTGTCGAATTATACAATTAAAAGTACATAGAATGATCTCAAAATTAATTGTTGACCAATTTATGGTTTAGTATGATAAGCTATACATGATTACTGAAGAGGGCTTCTTAAAGTTTTACTTTATAAAAATTTATAATATCTCTTAATTAATCATAAATAACTAATAAGGCATATTAATTTTTGTATTTCAAATATTTTGTTATTCATCTACCACTAATAAATAACTAATAAGGCATAAAAATTTATAATATATATTAATTAATCATACATAACTAAAGTGGAAAGGAATATATGCAAGCTGTTAAAGTGTCCCAGATCAAACAATGGGGGGAGTACACTTTGAATGCTTTCAAAAGCTATCGTGCTAAGCGTGGCATGAGGCACAAAAAGACAATACCATATACCCCCAGCATAATGGTATTGCAGAGAGAATGAATCGTACCATTATGGAAAGAGTTAGGAGCATGCTATCTGCCACCAAGTTATCAGCGCCGTATTGGGGTCAAGTAGTCCTCATAGCATGCTACCTAATAAATAGATCTCCACCATTTCCTTTGGATGGTGAAATCCTAAGGAGAGTTTGGACTAGAAAAGATATCTCATATTCACACTTGAAGGTGTTTGGATGCAAGGCATTGATGTATGTGCCCAAGGAACAAAGATCCAAGTTGGATGAGAAAACACTCATATGCATCTTCTTAGAGTACGTAGATGAAGAGTTTAGTTATAGGCTATGGGATCGTGAGAATAAGAAGGTGATCAAGAGTAGGGATGTGGTCTTACAGGAAGACCGTTCCATTGAAGACATGAATAAGTAAAAAAAGCCACGAATCTTCAATGGTTCAAAACCGGTTATAGTTCTTCCTATTGTGGTACATGAAGATGAGGGAGAAGTGGAACAAGAGGATGGGGCTCAAGAGTTTGACATGCAAGTTCCTAGTGATATGTGGTTAGATGCCTCGATCACGCCCTCTTGATTTAGGTGATATGGTGGTACGTTTCTCAGGTCACTGGTTGACCCGGGATGAGAGATTTCTCTCTCGGAACCTTGCTCGAGGGCAAGGGCAGGTATACTAACCAATGAGAGAGGAATTTTATGTGGGTTCGGGACTTGCTCTGGCTGGCTCGTGTAGTCGCCCTCTTAGATCACGAAGAAAGCCCCCCAGCTACTTGAGCTGGTTTGGAATCGCCTCTCTTGACCTGTAACCCTCTTGTTTTTCTACATATCACTTCTATGGTTAATTTGTAAAACAAGTGGGTCGAAAAGGACCCATCTTTGTCTTAGGGCAATGCACATTCATGGGAGATGGCGACGAAGTGCAAGGTTAGATGAAAGATAGAAAGGAGAAGAGAGCTTGACGAAGAGGCGAGGCTAGTATGACAACCGAAAGACACCGACTCGGAGTGGTAGCAAGACGGGTATGGTTCACAAGACCAGCACGACGACAGTACTACTAGAAATCAAGGTTGACGCGTCGGCACTAGGCTAGGCCTACCCTCAATTAAGTGAGAAGAGAAAGAGAAAGAATGAGGCTGTGAAGAGAAGGGGAAATCTTGATGTTAATAGACATCGCAGTGGGCAATGCATGGAGGCGGCGTATCCCTTGTGGATGGCGCTAGCTCCTGACAAGGCTCACGATGATGGTTTCTCTTAGGTCGCACAACAATAGACGTGGGACGCAGGGAAAATGCACCGGCTTCATGGAGGAAGCTCGCGGACCGCGATGGGCGTTGCCATGGCCTCTAACAGGCGGCGATAGGTATCGCCGTCTACTTTAGATGCGCAACAGAGGAAGACTCCTATAGGCCGCAACACACTTCGCCGTCTTGGTTCTTCATCGAGACGTCAAAGCTACGTTTGTGGACAGCAATGGGTAGCGTCGTATACAGACTTCACTTAGAGAAAGAGAAATACGAGAAGGAAGGAAAAAAGACTTGTGCATGGCCCGACCATCACCATGTGCGACCTGTGAGATCAAGGGCAAGGCATGCACGACATTGCCACTGTCGTGCACGACATCCGCGAGGGACTCAGAAGAAGAAGAGGGAGAAGAGAGGGGAGAAGGGAGAGAGAAGAAGAAAAGAGCAAAAAGAGAGAGAAGATTTACTGGTCGAAAGTTTCTCTCACCTCATCCTCTCTCTCAAGCGTAACGCTACAATGGTAAGAAAAAGAAACTTGTATTAAGTGAAAACTCTCTCTTGTGTATGTATGTATCTACATTTTCTCTTTCGTTTTTTACGTACAATGATGGTACATATATATATAAAAGTGCTCCAAACATGGGTGGATGATCAAAAGTAACCCTAATTGCTAGAAATTAAGATTAAATTGAATTAAAAGAAATTAGAAAATAGGGTGCAAAATAATAGATTGCCCCTTCCTAACAAGTTGTGGAATTTCAGAACAGTCCATGTGTTGCCTTAGGACTTGTGTGTTCTTGCATGGCTGATTCGGGTTCGTTCTGATGCCCAATTGATCATAAGATGATTGTTTTCTTGTAGGGCTCGGTATGGCAACCGACTTGATACCAACTTCGAGCCATGGATCGTGTATTTGGTGCACAATCATGTGACTTGAATTTTGAGTAGATCTTGAAACTACGAATTGATAGTGTGTTCATTCCTTGATGTTTTTCTATGTTTTCTTCTCTGAATCATACTAAGCATGCAGCTACGATCACGGGGCACCAAAAACGGCTCGATTTCATGGACGAACGAAGATTTTGCAAGTTTGAAATTTTGGCTGGAATCAAGGATTCCGACGGCGGAATTTGCAGTTTGTTCGTCGGCTTCGCGTGAAGAATCCAATGGTTTATCATGTACGGGTTTCGGGTCAGAGATGGCCCGAGACCTTACGCCAGTAATAAAATTAGTCTTGCATCGATCGGGCTAGCGAGCGACGTAATTTGGCCGCTCGAGCAAGGCACGACGCTGCTGAATTTCTTGCACTTTCTTCGCGGATTAGCAACTTCTCTCTAGCTTTTCTTTGCGTTTAGGTATTGTCACAGGACGTGCCACATATGAGTCGCTCGTCTTGACTAGACGAACATGCTCACCAAATTTGAACGTGATCTGATGTGGGACGGCTGAGATATGAGCATCAAAAGTCACTAGTCGCGACTGTCCCTTTAATGGTGTAGTGTTGTAGGGTTGCCACACGAGAATAGCGTGCGGCTCCTCCTGTTTCACTCTTTTGCCTATAACTTCTTCTTTGAGTGTCTGTTTGGGCTGAAACTTGACCCCTGAGGGTTTTCAATCATGCCGGATCCAATGGTGGTGGTCCCCACAGTAGTTTGGGATGCTGAAAATGTAGATCTAGTTATAGGGGTCCATTTCAGGGTGCTAGAAGCCGATTTGGCAATACTATTTCTCACTCTACACTGCTTTAGACATGTCAGAATTTGATGAAACTTGACACGAAATTTTTGAGAGACCTCATGAAGAGCTGGCCAGTTCTGGGGCTATTCTGAGACTATCGAAATTTCCACTACTGGCTAGGCCTTATTGAGCGGGGGCCTCATGTTGATGAAAATTAGCTTCCAAGAATACGTAATAAGGGAAGCAACATGTTCAAGAAGTGCCACCTACATTTGAATTGAGAAGGTCCTCTAGGGAACATAAACCCTCTCCCAGATACCTTGCATCATAGTATACCATATACACTGAAGAGGGTGAACTAAAAAGCTACCAAGAAGCTCACACAGAGGAATAACAAGAGGAGTGGGTTAAAGCTATATAAGAAGAGATGAAATCCTTGCATGAGAACCACACCTATCACTTCATAAAGTTGCCTAAAGGCAAGAAGGCAGAATAAGTGGATCATCAAGATAAATACTGAAAAGAAAAGCTCACATTCAAGGTACAAGGCAAGGTTGGTCGTGAAAGGTTTCGGGCAAAAAAAGGGTATCAATTTTGATGAAATGTTTTCACGCATGGTGAAAGTGTCATCAGTCCATGTGATGTTAGGTCTGGCTACAAGTTTGAATCTAGAGATAGAGCAGCTAGATGTCAAGATTGGCTTTCTCGATGATGATTTGGAAGAAGAGATATATCTGGCGTAGCCAGAAGGATTCAAGTTAACATCACACATAGTGTGCAAGCTAGAAAAGATCCTATATGGCTGAAACAGCAAGGCATACAAGAAGTTTGATTCTTTCATAAGGAGCGATGGGTATAAAAGGATAGTCTCATACCATTATGTATTCGTTAAGAAGTTCTCCGACGATAACGTCATAAATTTTTTACTATATGTTGATGACATGATAATTGTTGATGAGAAGATTAGCACGATTGTCAAGTTGAAAGAAGAGTTCAGCAATGAATTTTCCATGGACTTAGGACCAGCTCAACAGATCATTTGGAAAGTTATGGTTGTCATAAGAAATGTACATTCAGAAAATGCTCGAAAATTTCAGCATAAACAAGGCAAAACATGTCGGCTCCCCACTTGGAAGTCATTTCAAATGCCAAGTAGTGCCCTTCAAATGAGAATGAGAAGGAAGAAATATAAAAATTTCCCTATGATGGTGTGCACGAGGCCAAACATCGCACATGCAATTTGTGTAATAGGCAGATTTATCTCTAATCCTAATAAAGTACATTAAGCAGCAGTCAAGTGGATATTCAGATGCCTGAAAGGAATTTCCAAAGTATATTTGTGCTTTGGGAGAGGTAAAAGTGTATTACAATGGTACATAGATGCAGACATTGCTAGAGATGTCATTTCAAATGCTGGCTCCCCACTTGGAAGGCAAAACATGTCGGCTCCCCACTTGGAAGTCATTTCAAATGCCAAGCAGTGCCCTTCAAATGAGAATGAGAAGGAAGAAATATAAAAATTTCCCTATGATGGTGTGCATGAGGCCAAACATCGCACATGCAATTTGTGTAATAGGCAGATTTATCTCTAATCCTAATAAAGTACATTAAGCAGCAGTCAAGTGGATATTCAAATGCTTGAAAGGAATTTCCAAAGTATATTTGTGCTTTGGGAGAGGTAAAAGTGTATTACAATGGTACATAGATGCAGACATTGCTAGAGATGTAGACCCCAGGAAATAAATCTCAAGATACCTGTTAACTTTTGCAGGGAGATATTTTTCACGACAGTTCAAACTGCAAAAGTGTGTGGCTCTATCGACCATGGAGGCCGAGTACATTGTAGTTATAGAAGCTTGCAAGGTGATGATATAGATGAAAAGATTCCTCCGAGAGCTAGACTTTAAACATGACAGGTATATTGCCTATTGTGACAGTCAAAAGTGTTATCACTTGAGCAAGAACGCGAACTTCCATTCCAGGACAAAGCATATTGATGTGCATTACCATTGGATTCAAGATGTTCTAAAGAAGAAGTTAGTTCATCTAGATAAGATCCATACCTATACAAATACATCAGATAAGATGACCAAGGCCCTTAGCCAAAGATAAGAAAGAGCTATGCAAAAGCATAACTGACATGAGTGCAATTTGAGCACCTTATTGATTTGCAAAGCAAAACCTCCCCCATGGAACAGAAGGGGGAGATTGTTGGGTGCTCCATCCCATTTTGGGACGGGTGTCAAAGGAATTGTCTTTGCTAGAGGGGCAGTTTTGAATAGAGAAAAAGATGACTTGTTGACCAAGTCATTATCTCATAGAATTGGGAAGTCTCACGAGATTGTTATGGGTAGATATTTTCTCTTATCTCTTAGTTAAAAAGAGATAGAGATGAGGCACCTTATATATTGTTATGGGATACTCCTTCCATAATGGTCATTATACCATTGACCCATAAAAGTAAAAATGTGGGGTTTCATGTCTTCTCTCTTCAGTTTGTATGTTCCTTTTATTGGTGTATTAGAAAAATATTGGGAGCCTTTTATGGGAGAGAACAAGAAGAAGAAGGAAGAGAGAGAGAGAGAGAGAGAGAGAGAGAGAGAGAGACGTACCTG
>NW_006497023.1:973534-1050753 GCF_000471905.2 Amborella trichopoda
GAGAGAGAGAGAGAGGCTCCCTACCACCAAGAAGAAGATGAGACTACTGGCAAACCAAAACATTTGTAATAAATCGATTTTGCATTAAAAAGTCGAAGAAAAACTCGGGCTAAAAACATAGATCTCCATAAATTAGTTATGTAAGACAAACGCGATTATTTTGGATTTGGCTAAAAACAATGGAGTGAAAATCACATATATAAAGGTAACACAATATAAGATTACGAATCATAGTTATTGTATAGATACAGTAAAACCATTTAACTATAACTTTTATGTCTCGAGACATGGCTTCTAACCAAGGACTTGCTCGTACCTTCCCTCTCATGATAAGCATTGGAGAAGAAGCTATCGTCCATCTTGAAGAGGCAGCGGATTGGCGTTAACCTTTCTTGGAATATTTAGTCCACGGGAAACTCTTTGATACTGGGAAAGATAGGCTAGCCTATAAAAGGCGAGCGAAGAGATTCACCCACCTCAATGACCAACTATACATAAGCTCATACGACAGAATGTTGTTTTCTTAACCATCATTTCAAGGTACTCGCGAGGTTCTAGATTTATCCTCATCAAGTATGCTGTAAAGAATGCCATTTTCAGCTTGGTGACCGAGGGCTTGTGTTGTACCCTTTTTAGGAACTGTGATTTCGATGGAACGATCCATTTGTGTGTGCAACCTTGCACCTACTCCACTTACCAAGATTGGTGTATAACCAACATTTAGAAGGTGATTTTTGGCCTTGGTTAAGAGAATACTCAATATTTGAGTAGGTAAAGAAGGCTATGCTCTAGAAGATCGAAGAACACCATTAAAAGGATTGGCCACAAACTTAAGAAATTTGAGTCTTGATTGTGTGCTTTGACTGGGGTTACATGTGTTGAGATGGTTACGGAAATCGCCCCCATTTGAAATTTCCTCTTTTCTTGAGGAGTAATTTCGTCATTGAAAAAAGGTCTTTTATGAAGCCCATAAAGGTGCATTTTTGGACCGAGAGAGAGAGAGAAAGAAAAGATAAACTAAAGTGTGGAGAAGCTTAAAGATTAAAATTGAGGGTTTTACACAAACCCTAGCACCATTGTGGTCTCGTATTGGGTTGGGTTTTCATCGACATTTCGTCGCAGCAATGGTCATGGTCGGCGGTGATGAAAAGAAGAGTCGATTGATGATGGTATTGCAGTACGAAATATCTATTTGAGGCTTCTTTTCCATTGTATAAGGTAATCTCTACGAAACCCCAAACTTGTACATTTCTTCTATTGATAGTGAAAGCATCCTTGCTTTTTGTTCATGGGTGGAACCCATTTTAGGTGAACCACGTAAATGTTTGTGTACCTTATACTTTTACTTTTTTTGTGATTTGTTGCTATCCCATTTTACTTGTCCTTTCTTGTTTCCATACTTTTAACAAATGTATTGCACATATTATTATTCTTAGCTATTTTGTTTGGGTGTTGAATATATTGTTATAAGGTGCTCACAACATCAAGTAGGGATTTGGGTTATCCAAATTTGTCAACAACTAATATCAAAGCTCAACAAAGTGTAGTACTTTTGGAAAAATGGCAACTTGTAAGTTTAAGGTAGAGAAGTTTAATGAGAAAGATAATTTTGAAATTTGAAAATTAAAAATTAAAAATTTAATACATCAAGGGAAACACAAGATATTACTTGGAAAATATAAGAAACCGATAAATATGATCGATGATGGTTGGGAGGAACTTGATATGAAAGCACGAGCCACTAATTCGCTTGTGGTTGGTGAATGAAGTGTTGATTAATATTGTTGGGGAAAAGACGGCAAAAGATTTTAGTGGAAAATTGGAAATTTTGAATCAATCAAAATATCTCATAAGCTGAATTTTCTTAAAAAGAAAATTGTAGTCCTTGATAATGAAAGATGGTGCAAAAGTGTCGATATAATTTAATGATATCCTTGATCAAGTTGAAAGAATTAGTATGAGAATAGAGGATGAAGATAAGGTGGTTACCTTATTTTGTACATTGCTGGAATTCTACGATAACCTTGTTATTACATTGAGTTGTACTAAAGATGATTTTCTTGATTTGGACTCCGTGTGTAGTGCTCCCCTTTTCGATGAACTTTGAAAGAAGGCATATTTGGGAAGTTCAATGGAACAAAAAACGGCAGCTCTTGTGGCAAGAGGTCGATCGAATGAATGGTTTGATTAATCAAGGAATCATTCAAGAAGCAATTCAAAATCTGGATAAAAATCAAGAGGGCCTAATAACAAAAACATGTGCTCATATTATGGGAAAACTGATCATATAAGGAATAATTGTTTTAAAAGAAAGGTGGTGAATTCTTCCATTTGATCTTGCTTTATGAGAATATACCATTTGATCATGGTGAAGAACAGAACCATTGGCCATCATGATGAAGTTGTGCCTTTGGCACATCAGTGCTCTACTAGAGAAATTATGTACCTAAATAGCACACAGATTATGTTGATTTAAATACTTTACATGCTGTGATAGTCGAAAATGAAGAGCCGACATCATTTCATGAATCCTTTGAAAGTAATGGTATCGAGAATTGGAATATAGAAGAAGAAATATTGATCCCTCAAAGAAACAAGACTTGGGATTTGGTAAAGCTACCAAAAGTTAAAAAGGTTATTAGTTGAAAAATGAGTATTTAAGATAAAGAAGGGGCCTGGTGGCATGTTTGAAAATTATAGGGAAAGATTGGTGACAAAGAGGTTGTCCACAAAAGCAAGGAATTGACTTCAATAAATTTTTATACTGGCATTCAAGTTGGTCTCAATTCGTTTGGTGCTTACGTTAGTTTCTATACATGATTTAGAGCTTAAGGAAATAGATGTGAAGACGACAGTTTTGCATGGGGAACTCGAAGAAGAAGTGCATACGCAACAAATGGAAGGTTTCATAGAACATGGCAATGAAGGGCTTGTGTACAAATTGAAGAAGTCTTTGTATGGGCTCAATCAAGAATCAATACAATTGTTTAGAACATTTGATATGCTCATGATGGGCCTTGGGTACACTAGAAGTATGTATGACAATTGCATCTATTTAAAATTCTTTGATGAAGGTACATACTTGATTTTAGTCTTATATGTGGATGACATGCTTTTGGTTTGTAAGGATAAGGCTAGAATTGATGAGCTCAAGACTTATTTGAGCAAAAGATTTAAGATGAAAGATCTAGAGCTAGTAAGGCAAATCATTGGGATTGAAATTGAATAGCATAGACAAAATAGAATTTTGTCACTATCTCAAATGGGTTTTATCGAAAGGGTGCTTGAAAAATTTGTCATGAAAAATGCAAAGCCAATGAAGACACCCCGAGCGCCTCACTTAAATTGTCTTCAAGGCAAAGTTCGAAGACAAAAGAAGAACGAAAAAACATGGCTAAAGTGCCCTTTACAAATGAGATTGGAAGTTTAATGTTTGTCATGGTATGTACTAGACCAAATATTGTGCGTGTTGTTGGTGTTTTAAGTTAGTTTATGGTGAACCCTGAAAATATTCATTAGGAGGCAATGAAATGGGTGCTTTGGTACTTAAGAGGTACTACTAGTTATTCAATCACATTCGTTAAGGGCTCAATTTCAATACAATGTTTTGTGGATGCAAAATTTTTTTGTGATCTTAATAGAGTTGACTACCACATTTGTTTTTCGGTTTGCTAAATGGCTTGTTAAGTTGAATGTCAAGGCTCTAAGACACAATAGCGTTGTCAACTATTGAATTTGAATATATGGTGGCAATGGAGGCATCGAAAGAAGTCATGTGGCTTCAAGGATTGATAGATGAGATGGGTATTGTGTACAAGCCTATTGACCTATTTTGTGACAATATAGGTGCTATTCACTTGGCCAAGAACTCAGTTCGCTGTAAGAAGCCAAGGTACATATAAGTTCAATATCACTATATCCGGCAAGTTATTGAAAAGATCAAGATCGAAGACAACCTTGAGGATATGCTTACGAAACCCATTCAAGTAGAAGAGCCTAACTTCTATAGGTTTAAAGAAAGAAAAGAAGTGAGGGTTTGGTAAAGCACGGGTATGACTTTGCATCAAGGTGAAGATTGTTGGGATAGTGATGCAAATCACCCCCATTTGAAATTTCCTCTTTTCTCAATGGGTAATTTTATCACTGAAAAAAATACATTTTATGAAGCACATAAAGTGCATTTTTTGGTAGAGAAAAGATTATAAAGAAGTAGAAAAATTTGAGAGATTGTAGAAAAATTTGAGAGATTGAAATTGGGGTTTTAGCATAAACCCTAACACCATTGTTACTTCGTATTGGGCCGATTTTTTGGCATTTCTTCGCGGCAACGGTCTTGGTGATAGTGACAAAGAGATGAGTCGATTGATGGTGATATTGTGGTAGGAAATATCTATTTGAGCTTTTTCTTATCATTGTATGAAGTTATCTCTACAAAACCCAAAACTTTTAATTTTTTTCCATTGACAGTAAATACATTTGTGCCCCTTGTCCGTGAATGTAGCCCATTTTGGGTGAACCATATAAATGTGTTTGTGGCTTTTACTTTTACTTGTGTTGTGTGTGCTTTTTACTTGTACTTGTGTTGTGGTTTGGTGATATCCCATTTTACTTATTTTTACTTATTACACACATTATTATTTTTAAGCATTTTGTTTGGGCATTGAATTCATTGTTGTGGGGTGCTCACGACATTAAATAGGGATTTGGGTTATTTCGATTTGCGAACAACCTGAAACACCTTATTTCATACGACAATTAAGCCAATTCACAAATGATTTGGCAACAGTTTGACAAGGTTTTCAATCTTCGCTAGTGTGAATACAATTTTCGGAGAGTTGCCTTGAGTTTAGGTTGGATAAGAATTGCGTTAACAATTCATCTTGTACCCACAATTTTTGGGATCTGTCTGTAAAGATTGTGTAGGGTAGAGTACCTCCATAACCTTATAAATAAGGCTTTAGAGGATCCCAAAGCCATCAATTTTCACCATGGACAGCCTTGTAAGGAATCAAGTTTGAACATAGTTTTAGCAATACCCAGTTTTAACGAGACCCCCAACTCACACTATTTTGCAGGCTCCCTCTAACACTCATTTTTTATATAGATCTTGGATCTAAATTTGTAGAGATAAATAATCTATGAATAATAGAAATAAAAAATAAAAAAAATAAAATTTTACATATATATATATTTTTTAATATTTTAAAATATTGTCAGTAGGCTTGTGAGTCTGCTAACTCACAAAACACTTTTCCTTTAGCAATACGAGTAACAACAATACATTTGCAAATAAAAAGGTCAGTCATAATTCATATTTCATCCAAAATTATGGAGCAAAAAAAGACAAAAAAATTCATTAAAAATGGAGCCCTTGGTTGAGTTGTAAAGAATATTATTTCAAATCTAACTCAAAAGGAACGAATTAATGACTCGAGCATAAATGTATGTGTTGCTGAAAGGGCTCCCAAAAAATTAATTTTCGGATAATATAAATAAAATTATCATTTTGTAATGTATCAAATCAATAAGCTAACTAATCTTTGTACTTTGTCGGTGCTCAAAGGGAAGATATTTATGAATTGGGAGGACAAAATTTAAATCAAAATATGGGAGCTTTTGTTTTTTTTTTTTCAAAACTTTGCTTTTAAAAATAAAATACAAGAATATTTCATTTTCATCAAAGCAAAATAAGTTTTTTTTCTAAGTTGTTTTGGAAATTACTCCTTTTAAAATGTGTTTGAAAATTTTGGACCTTTTTTTAAATCAAATGGAGTATTATAACTAAGGTTAACACTCAAAAATGAAAAAGAAAAAAACAAAAGACATATGAGGAAAGAACCGTTGATAAAGTTTTTGATCGATGTGCTGAAAATTGTAGCATTATGTGCAAGTTCGATTCCATCTACTTAAAATTGCATCCTTACTTGTAAAAATAAGGTTGCACTAAGATATATCATCTATTTAAATTGGATAATTTGACACTATCTTAAAAGATATGCAACTTTTGAGCAATGTATTAAAATATATATCAAATTTATACTATCCAACTAAAATGAACGGTATAAAACAAACATGCGATCCTACATCTGTATGTAAGATTGCAATTTTATATAAACCAGTCCTTTTAAAATGCATAAAAAAATACATTCGTTTAATAAAATTTAAAGGGATATATGTTCGGCAAATATTGACAACTACAGCTCAAAACTCTATCGTGGATACATATTGAAAGACTAAAACACAGATCTACAAATCCATTTCATCCCTAATCTTAAATTTTGAGCTAGAGGGGTGATTCATATCTACCTAAGAAAGTGTGCAAGATAGACTATTTTTTGGGCTTCAAGTGCAGGAGCTATCCAGATCATGGAGAGAACAAGAATGGACTTGCAAAATCTCAAGTCCTTAATCCATCTATGAAACATAGACACATGTCTCTAGGGGTTTGGTCACATGCCGACAATTAGTAGTTGTTGACACATATGCCGATGCTTTGAACACGGGATTGACATTTCTAGAAAAGTGCAAGATACGCTGGTAGATTGTCCAATAGTGTGCCCCCGATTGTGAACATGTTTCAATTTTGGAAGTTGGCGTTTCTTTATTTAGAACATCCATTCTTTAATGAATAATATTTTATTTTGAAAAAGAATATTTTAAAATTAAAAAATAGTTTAGAATAAAACAAAATTATTTTTATTACCTTACCTAGAATTTAGATAAGTCACTTTTTCTTTAAACAAAAGAATGCTTTTATTCGTTTACTAGTCAACCTTCTATAGTTTTTCTTTCTCCGAGTCCAGATATCTACCTCTCCAAGCCATGGACTTTTGGATCTTCATCTCACCTCTTCTCCAAAGTTTCCCGTTTCTCTTATCATATTGCAGTATAAGATATTTTCAGTTGACTAAATTGTTTTGGCCGTTGATAAGATCTACCTCAGTTTTTTAATGAAGTACTTTAGATCATTTTACTTGCACTGTCTTAGCATTTGAGTTTTAAAAGTTTTGGATGCCCAAACTTTTTTTAAAGTTTGTAGTACTTTTGACTACAAAGTGCAGTGGTTGCCATTGTCTTAATTTTTCAATAGTATAATACTATAGGAAAGTTTTTATGCATAAAATTTTCGTTCATGAAGTAATATATTTTAGACTATTAATGAAATGTATGTTTTTTATGCTTTACTACTTGTTACGATATGTGAATTGTTATATATGTAATTACATATGTAAACAACAGATAAATTTCAATACATGTATTTATAAATGTTAGTAAAAATTGGTGGAGCATGGATGAGACCAAACTCGAGATCAAAGAGGAGGGATACCGTGAGGCTGGTGATCGCAGAGCTCGGACTTTCGATCCCTTCACTTTTAAATAGAAAGAGAGGAGAACTTTGCACATTTTTCTTGTTGTGTCTTCTTCTCTCTGGCTTCCTGTTTTGTTAGGGAGAAGAAGGGCTAATGGTTATATTTCTCCAACGGGTCTCTGAGAAAAGGTTGTCCCTAATCTCAGGGATATTCATCCAACGCATCCATATGAACGTTGGGGCATATGAACATTGGAGATAATTTTGGATAATGAGATTCTTCCAAACCCACAATTATAGGCTAATGAGGATGACCTTTAAAAGAATAAATCGTCGTGAGGTTTTTCTGATGCTTTCGCGGATATGCCTCTCATGGTAAATATCCATAATGAAAATTTTCTCGTTAATGCGGATTTCTTACTTATGAAAACTGACTGACTTAAACATTTTTAAGTCCCATTAAGCTAGTGTGTTTAGATAATAGTTCAACACTTAGACCATTTGTTAATAGATCAACGATCATATCTGATGAGGGCAAGTAACTAACAATTACTTTATCATTCTCAAGTACATCCTGAATGTAGTGGTATTGGACATCTATATGTCTTCATTTGGAGCTATTTACTCCACTTTGAATTAATTTATTTGCAGCTTGATTATCACAAAAAATTTGAATTGATTCGTCGATTATTTGCAGCATCAAGTTATCTATGAAGTGCT
This sequence comes from Amborella trichopoda, assembly GCF_000471905.2. The sequence goes on from NW_006497023.1 coordinate 981,564, forward strand.
TTATCCAGATAGCGAAAGTATAAGCAGTGCTACATACAATGTATTATGTTTCTTGTGTGTATCTAGCTACACACCCTTGTTCCTTGCTAGGCCAAGAAACAGCTACCCCTCCGAAGAAGAAAATATGTCATGAGGTGGACTTATTATCATCCTTATCCCCAGCAAATTCTGCATCTGAATATCTTATAGCTTCAAGCTTTATCTGCTTGAAAACACAATTTTAGATGGTTTGTTCTCTTAATATACCTTAGAATTTTGTTTACTGCTTTCCAATGAGTTATGCCTGGATTACATTGATATCTACTAACAAGTGCTACAGCATAACTCAAATCTCGTATTGTACATCTTACTGCATATACCAATCTACCATAAGCTTATGTATAGGGAACGTTAGGTTTTTCTTGTCCTTCTACTAGACAATCTTTCTTAGATAACTTTACTTCCTTTTCAACAAGAGTAGACAATGGTTTACAATTTTTCATTTGAAATATTTTGAGAACATAGTCAAGATATCTCTCTTGGTTCAAGCACAACATTTTTTATTTTCTATCTCTAATTATTTTTATGCTTAGGACATAAGATGCTTCTCCCATATCTTTCATCACAAACAGAGAAGAAAGCTATAACTTAGTCTTATCAATCATTTCTAAGTCATTTCCAACTATTAGGATATCATCTACATATAATGAGAGTATTGTGAATTTACTCCCACTATTCAAGACATACACACAATAGTCTCATCTATTTACTTCATATCCCATATGTAGGATGGCATCATGAAAAGTTAAGTACAATTATCTTGAAGATTTTTTTAAACTATATAAAGACTTATTTAATTTGTACACATTATTTTCTTGGCCTTTAATTATGAAGCCCTCAGGTTGTTTCATGTAGATGGTTTCCTTTAGTTCACCATTCAAGAATGCAGTCTTTACATCTATTTGGTAAAGTTCTAGGTCATAATATACAACGATTGCCAAAATATTCTAATGGAAATAAACGTTGCAACTGGAGAATAGGTGTTGACATAATCGATTCCCTTTCTTTGGGTAAAACCTTTTGCTACTAACCTAGCCTTGGGTAAAACCTTTTGCTACTAACCTAGCCTTAAATTTATCAATTAATCTATCAGATTTTAACTTTTCTTTAAGTAACCATTTAGAAGCTATAAGTTTCCTATATGAAAACAAATCACATAGATACCAAACTTTATTTTTCTTTATGGAATTTAATTCTTCCCTCGTGGCATTACGCAATTCTTGAGATTATTGTGACTTCATAGTATCATTGAAGTCAAAAGTGTCATGGATTTCATTTAGATCAATAAGTTGTTTATCTCCTAACTCATACAGACATAGAAATCATTAAGGTATGATAGAGGAGGTCTTGACCTCTTTTGACCACTTAACATTAGGTGTGTGGGTACTTCAACATCATCATGTTGATCAGGGTTATTCATATCCATTGTAGGTAGTGGTTCTAAGTCATTTAGGATATTAAGTGGATTATTATTATCCACTACAGGTATGTTTTCTTCAATAAAATTTTCGAGGAACTCAGCATCTCTGCTTTTAATGAGTTCCTTAACTTTAAGATAAAATCGAAATCCCTTTGATCCTTCGGGGTATCTCATAAAATTACAATTTAGAGTTTATTTTTTTTAACTTATTTCTGTGCTTATATGGAATTAGGACAAGCGCAATCGACCCCCACTTCTTTAAGTTGGATAGATATGGTTTTCTACCTGTCCACAGTTCATAAGGGTTAGAAATCTATTCCCTTGTTGGAACCCTATTAAGAATATACATGGATGTGCTTATTGCTTCTCCCCAAAAGGTCTTAGATAGATTAGCATGGGCAATCATGGACCTAGTCATTTCTAAAAGGGTTCTATTACACCTTTAAGATATTCCATTTTGCTGTGGTGTATAAGGCATAATGGTATGTCTTTGACTACTATATTCTTGACAATAAGTATTGAAAGTTTCAGATGTGTATTCACCTCCTCTATCAGTTCTATAAACTTTGATGTTCCGACCCAATTGACTTTCTACTTCCTTTTTATATATTTTAAATTTTTCTAAAGCTTCTAATTTGTGGTGTATTAGATAAACATATCCAAATCTAGAACAATCATCAATAAAAGTGATGTAGTATGACATCCCTCTATTAGTTTTAACATTAAGGGACCCATAAATGTCTGAGTGAATAAGAAGAGAGAGCAAAGGAGAGGAGAGACAGTGAGAGAGTGGAAGGAGAGAGACAGAGTAGAGGAGAGTATGTGAAAAAGGAGAGAGAACAAAGTAGATAGTGGGAGAGAGAGGGTGAGGGAACAAGAGGGAGAGAGACCAAAGGATTGAGAGTGAGGGTGAGGGAACAAGAGGGAGAGAGAGTAAAGGAGAGAGTAGGAGAGGGCGAGGAGAGAACGCTGGGAGGGAGAAAGTGTGGGAGAAATTCAAGACATCATATTATAGTAAGAATAAAATTCAGGACATCATATTGTGGTATTCTACTATCCTAACCCCGTAGACTAATACAATAAAAAGCATTAGATGAGAAGGTCTGGGTGATGGCCATCGTGATGTTGAAAATCACTTTTTAATAAGGTGGTCATAAATTAGGAATAGTAGGTAGCATTGGGAGTCGCGTTTAGTTCTCTATGTTTTTCCATTAGAGACTATGCTTGGATGTCATACACAGGATAATCTGTTCTCTCCATTATCTTACATGGAGAGAATGGATTACCTTGAAGTAGTTTTGTTCATGTATTTTCAAGTGGTTGCCCTTATTGCTTTCAAAATATTGTCCCACACAACATAGAATTCATTAAGTCGTACGAATTGGTTGTCGGGAAATTGGTTTTCAAACGATATTTGGGCATTGGATTAATTGGTTATAGTGTTGACATTTGCATATGTGGAACGATATTTGGGCATTGGATTAATTGATTATAGTGTTGACATTTGCATATGTGGTTTAGTTCTCACACTAAATAAACAACCGGTTTTTAAAGAAAAGATCTAATCTTATATATAGTTAGCCTAACTTCCTGGAGAACCCAAACTATAACGTATGCACCAACATCCTTTGACTACCACTGCATTTTGACGACCGGTACCGGTCTCGGTTAAACTTTACGGGCTTGTTTGAAAACTAACCAAAATTAATATTTTGGCCGATTTTGATGGGTAAGACCAACTGGATTTAACAGGTTCTACTACTAAATGAAGTTTGGAAAAAAAACTTATACAATGAATTATATCAATCTGTCTTCATTTTTTCTAAAATTTGCTGCAACTGGTTGGATTACTAGATGACCAATTTTGACCGGAACAAACCCTTCTTGGTTAGATGGTTACTCCAATCTAGATACGCTGGCCCAAACTCATAATGCATCAGTGTTACGGCCTACTACTAGAGGGTCTCTTTTCTAGTTTTTATCGGTATTTGTTATCTAAAATCAACCCTCATAGAGCTTAGCAGTCAGGTTCAAGGGATACTTTAAAGGCTTGCTTGCATGGGATATGATATGGCTTACAAAACCAGCAAGGATGGTGAAACCAGCTTGGAGTCCAGATCAACTCTTTATAAAGGTTCCTCTAAAATGATAAATTATAACAGCAATGCTAATGCTTCTTAACAGCAATGCTAATGCTAATGCTAATTATAACAGCAATGCTAATGCTTTATACACAGTAACCTGTCATCAAAGAGGGTGACTTACAAGTATATGCCCTTATTGATCCATATTATTGTTCTTTTCTGCTGAAGAGTCCCAACAGCATCAATAGCAGATCGCACTGTTGTGAAATTGCAGCATCCATTTCGGTCGACACAAATGATGGTAGAGCCATTCTCACCACCAGACGGTGAAAAGTCTGGGGGCAAGAAGTCATCACATACTGATTGTATTTGTGGTTTGTGGTTTGTGGTGGTGCTGGTGGTGGTGATAATAAGTGTCTATGCCGAACATGCCTAACAGGAAATTGCTTGAAATTTGAGTGATGGGATCGTGGTAAGAATTACCCAGAAAGCCTATGTAGCAGTATTTAATTAGTGTTATGGATAAGAAAGCAATGAAAAGGGCAGAAAGTAAGATGAAATAAGCTCCCTTTCATATTATACATTCTTCCTCGGCCAACAAGGAACTGTATTGGATTGGATATGAGAGAAGGGGTGGATGCAAGGTTACTATTCCTAGTTTATTTGATCTCAAGAGAGAAGAAGAAGAAGAAGCGGCAAAAGCAACCAATGAGTTTCAAAATGTAAAAGGGTGGAGTTGGATGAATTTGGGAGCAACCCAGAAAATTGCAATTCATACGTCCACACCAACTCTATTTCCTCCCTCTCTCTCTCTATACACTTCTCATGAAGTCTTTGAGATAATACCCTAAGCCGTACTGATGCTTATGTCTTATATGCATCGTTTGTGTACAAGGATTCTATAAACTTGTAAGAGTGATTTACATGCGGACCCTAAATTTTTTTTTAAAATATGAAATGTATGCGCTTTATTTACGTGTGAAAATTACAAATGTCCCAACCGGTTTTTTTTTTTTTTCCAAAATTGTCTCTTGCTCCAAAGTTACCTAAAACGGAACTTTATTGCTTTTTTTGTTTTACTTTTTAGTTAGTAGTGAACTGCTATAAAGCTTGAAGTACTGGCATACTAACAAAAAAAACTTAAATTAATAAATTAATTAAAATTTGGATTGAGGATTCTATCCAAAGACCAAGGTGTAATTCTGACATAAAAAATGAAAAAAAAAAGAAGGGTGGGTTGACCGACCTTTTAAATCACTCAACTTAAAAAAAACCTGTTCCTAAAAAAATGGTCCAAAACGTTATTTACCTTTAGAGGCAAGGTTGGTAGTTTCTGGTGCCGGGCAAAAGACAATAGTGTTTGTTGTAAGATCTAACACACCCGTTATCCCATGCTGAGAATGGTAAAACCCTTTATCCCATGTTTAGATGAAAATGGTAAAGATCTTGCCCAACGACCCCACTACCTTGCTTTAGAAATATGTCTATTATCAAAGAATGTGGTTAGCATGAGGCTAGCCTGCATACTATAGAAATGTAGAAATGTAGGTTTGGCAATAAACATATTTTTTAAATATAATTTGATTTTAAGTTTTAAAGAATTTATAATCTTTAATAGGGAGATCATGAATATGAAAAAATAAACAAATTTTGAAAATTAAAAATAGTAATTATATTAAAAAAGCATTTAGACAGTTAGTTAAAATTGTTATTAGATGGACCACCTATTTGCATCCATCTTTAAGATGGATGCTTTATACTTCTTGACCCCATAGTGTAGAAATGTGGTCCAGCCTGCATGAAACAATTGTGCGTTATTAAATAGTCAAAGAAAAATTTCAGCTTTTACCTATTAATCTCTGCCTTAAGGAAGCAAATGTCTCTTATAAGCTCATTGAATTAGTCCCTGACCCCTAGTTGATGGGAGACCAACCCATCACAGGTCCAGGTCCAAACCAATCGCTAGATCCGGTGGGTCCCCAAGTTCAAATTTAAAAATTTGACTTAGTGGGTCGGGTCTAGGTCTTGGTCCTATACAACCTTATGAGGGGCAAGCCTTGTCCAGTTAAATGCTGTTGACCCAATCTAATTTGTGTGCCTGTGCATGTGTAGATTTGGTTTCTATATGAGTGCACAGCAATATGCATGCATGGGTGCAAATTAGGTACCAACTTGGAGAAAGAAAATGGGCCTTCCCTATCACCTGGTCGACCTTTAAGTTTATTTTTTTTTTTTGCCTAAAGTCAATTATAATAAAGGCCATCGCATCCTGCTAGACGTGTTCTGCTCTAAATACAAACATGTTTCTCTCCCTAAACAAAAACACAAAGTACTTCTTGTCTTTCACTAAGCACAAATACATAAAAGCTAGTCCAATGATGTCAAAATATCCAAATTTTTATATAAATTCATTAATAAAAATTTGAAGATCGAGTTTATGAAAATAAATAATGCGGGCTGAACTGCATGACTATATATGCAGTCCAAAAAATATAAAGCATCCATCTTAAAGATGGATACAAGTAGGTGTTCTATCTAAAAGCAATAGAAACTAAGGGTCTGAATGTTTTCTTACTAGAATTATTATTTCTAGTTTTTAAAATTTACTTATTTTTTGATATTCATGATCTCTATGTTAGAGATTACATGTCCTTAAAACTTAAGTCCAAATTCCATCTAAAAAATAGATCTATTAATAGGCCTGAATTTCTACATATGCAGGCATGGCTGCATAGAAACCGGGTCCTTATGAAAATGAATGAAAAAGTGGGGAAAGGCTACCTCTAAACTGGTGCCGACAATCCTGATAATACATAAATCGAGTGAGAGATAGAAAGAGTATATTGAATTAGGACAAGCAGCGTCGCTCAGCTCTTTCCAAGCGTCAATTTGTAGAGAGAGAAAGAGCATAAAATTTTTAAGAGTGAAAAATACATTAAATTGTTTAGAAAGAGAAACTATATCAAATTTTTAAGAGAGAGAAACTATCTCAAATTTAATGTTTTAGAGAGAGCATCTTAAAATTTTTGAGAGAGAAACTTTCTCAAAAGTTAAGGTTTAGAGAGAGAAAGTATCTTAAAATTTTGAGAGAGAATCTATACTAAATTTTTGAAAGAGGAACTACTTAAATTTTTTTAAAGAGAAATATCTCAAAACTTTTAGGGAGAGAAACTATCTCAAATTTTAAGTTTTATAGAGAGTATATTAAAATTTAGAGATAGAAACTATATTAAATTTTACAGAGAAACTACGTGAAAAATTTTAGAGAGAGAAACTATCTAAAATTTTAATTTTTAAAAAGAAAAATATCTTAAAACTTTAGAGAGAGAAACTATATCAAATTTCAAATCGAGAAAGTACTAGAAATCTTTAGAGATAAAAGTTTTTTGATAGAAAAACTATCTCAAATTTTAAGTTTTAGAGAGAGAAAATATATTAAAATTTTAGAGAAATAAACTACTTCAAAATTTTAGACAGAGAAACTATCTCAAAATTTAAGTTTTAGAGAGAGAAAGCATCTAAAAATTTTAGAGAGAATAACTATATCAAATTTTAGAGTGAGAAACTATCAGAAATTTTAGAGAGAGACAAATTATATCAAAAAAATTTAAATGGAAAAGCTATCTCAAAGTTTAAGATATAGGGAGAGAAAGTATCTACAAATATTAGAGGGATAAATTATCTAAAATTTTTAGAGAGAGAAACTATCTCAAAATTTTAAAGCGCACTATTTCAAATTTTAAGTTTTTGAAAGAGAAAATATATTAAAATTTTAGAGAAAAACTTGTAGACACCCCCCTCAAAATTCTAACTAAGGGATTTCCTAAAAACCTTTGATTCTGAATCCAAAGGACCAAAAAAACATTGTAGACCATAGGTGATATAAACTCAGTAAAATTATCCCAAAACTTATCCCAATACCCTCACATTGCCATCTTAGACACCCATGAGCCATGTGAACCCAAAAACTGACCCGACACTGATCGGACATCCAAAACCTTGAAACCGAGGCCCTAAAGTCAAAGCCTTGCAGACGACCCTTAAAAAATATCTCAAATTTAACCAAGTTTAGTCATAAGCTTTCCAATGGTTCAAGAATTGCAAGAATCAGACCTACAGTTTGAAAGTTTAAAGCTCGAGGGAAATTATTTAAGAAATGACAATTTCCTCCTTGCACAACGCTACAAGTGTTGGGCCTCGGGACGGGCCGTGTCGCGTGGTCCGAAAGCCCCAGGCACCCAAAGATGCAAAAAACACAATTTCCTCCCTGCACAATTTCCTCCCTGCACAACGCTACAAGTGTTGGGCCTCGGGACGGGCCGTGTCGCGTGGCCCGAAAGCCCCAGGCACCCAAAGATGAAAAAATACCTGAAATTAGGAAAAACCCTTTGAAAAATTCTAAACAATTAGAAAAAATCTTGAAAATTCTCTAAAATTCTCAGAAAACCTCAAAACTTAGATTCTTCCTTATGACGCCCCAAAATCCTTAGAAATCTATAGAAAACCTACTACAATTCCTAGAAAAGCTAAGGAAAACCTTGTCCAAATCCTAGAAAAACCTAGGTAGACCTTATCAAAAATTCTCAAGCTTTTTTTTTCTGCCTTAGGAACCTTAGATCTAGGTCAAAGAACCTTAGATCTATAAATTCCAGCAAGCAAAGGCTCCAAAAAGGAGATCTTGGCACCAATCAGAAAAGCCGCTTGATCCAAAGTCAAAACATTGGGTTTTAGGTCCCTAGAGCTAAGTTTTTATTTATCTACTGTATTTAATTTATTTCCTTCATTTACTTATCTGTTTTATTTTATTTTTGAAAATTCATTTATTATTAGATTTAGTTAAATTTTAGAAGCATTTTAAGTCAAAATATGGATTTGGCAGCTCACGCTGTCAGTGGACTTAGGAAAGAATCAGATCTTAATAAATCCCTGCATATCTTGATCCCAAAATTTAAAGATCCCACTTTCTCTAATTTTTCATAAAATTAACTCAGTTTTGAAAAGATTTTAGTAGATCTCACACAGAGATCGGTACAAATCAAAGCATAAACAATTTGGTGCCTACCATGATATCCATATTTTAGATTTAGAAAAAACAAAACTTCTTTTTTTCTCATCTTTAGTTTTCAACAGTAATTTTTATTTTAAAAAAAAGATAATTAAAAGAAGAAAAAAAACATAAATTTGCAAAGATTTCCTTGTATTAGATTGTATCTTCTCTTTTTAGAACTTATCTTTTTTTTTCTCTCTCCATAAAAATTAGGACTTTTTTTCTCAATCTTCATCTTTTTTTTAGAGCATATTTATTTCTTTAGATCATGCTTATCTCTTTAGAGCATCTTTATCTTTTTAGATCATTCTTATCTCTCTAGAGCACTTTATCTCTTTAGATCATCTTTATCTCTTTAGACCGTTCTTGATTTTTTTAATATCATCTTTTATCTTCTTCAAATGTATCTTTATTTTTTATCAAAAAAGCATTTTTAGAAAGAATCTTATCTCTTTTTGAAAATGCATCTTTATTTTCTTTCTTAAAATAGATAAAAACATGAAAAAAATAAAATTCAAAAAAGATTTTATCTTGTTTAAATTAGATTTTATCCCATCTTGCTATTTAACTTTATCTGGTAGTCTAATTTTTTGACCACATCTTGATTAGACTAGTTCTTCATTTAATTCATGCTTATCTTGCATTACACATTAGGTTGTTTTTTTGCATGTGCTTTTTAACAAATCAATGTGTGTTGATTTTTCCACACCACCATCAAAGTCTAAGGGAGATGCTACCCATCCTGGGGTGCACGTCCCATAATGTCCAAGTCTAAGGTTGACAATGCTCAACTAGGAGTGTACCACCTATCTCTGTCTAGCTTTAGAGCTGATGTTGCCCAACAGGTAACTCAACCCCCTTCATCATCCAAGTCCAAAGGAGATGCTGCTTGATTAAGGGTGCACATCTTGCAAATGTCCAAACCTAAGAGAGATATGGCCCAGCTAAGGCCACATCCCCAGCAAAATTCCAAGTTTAGGGAGATGCTGCCGAAGTTAGGTGGGAGATTCCAGTCCCACCTAACTCGCCCGACTTATGAGGTCAACTAGACCCGAGTTGATCTACCCAGGGCAAGAGTCCAAGTTAGTCAGGCCATGGTCCCTCAAAGGCCCATTCTAAGGGTCGCCAACTCAATAAGGTTTGTAGCAACCAAAATTATGAACTCATTAGGCAGGCTAACTTGCGAGACTTATAGTATTGCTGAAGATTAAGTTCAGAACTAAACAAGAAGCCACCAGGGAAAACTATAGATTCATAAATTTTTGTTTAAACTCAAGAGTTCATCAAGTCATGCCTCTATTCCTAAAGGTTCACCCTTACCATACTCTAAGGATTACGAGACACTTTCAGCCATGTGTCTTAAACACTTATTACGAGACACTTTCAGCCATGTGTCTTAAACACTTACTCGAAGTTAAAGCCTTCTTGAAACATACTGGCCTTGTCAAGCCACACATCCCATCTAGAGTGTTGTGTCGTTAGTTAGGTCAAAGTCAAGGGACCCCTTTAGGCCCTGAACAACAAAGTCATGTGAGTTCTACCCCATTGGAGGCCAACACCACCAATCTTCTCGTCCTCCACCGTCCATAAAACTGGCTCGACCATGGGAACGTCCATTCTATAGTTAGTTCAGACTTGACCCTCCTCAGTTCATGTATAATCACCCACCGATGCAGCCTCTTTAGGCAGGCCCCGTCCTACTCCATTATTCACAGATGTCCCATTCAGCCCATTTTCCAACTTAGTACCCACCGAGTCAGCCGTACCGGTCGGCTCCATACCCTCCAACAACACCACTGGTGGTCAATAATCCTTACTTGGGATAACCTGTGCATCAAGCCCCTGCTGTCAATTTCCAATTGGCGGCGTCAGCTTTCCAGCCTCCGACTCCTCCAATCGAGGTCTCTTCTCATAACTACTTGGCTTAGGCTTTTTTGCTAGTGTTGACACCTAACGGGACCCCAGCCATCTTGCTGATCCAGTCTACCCTTAGTCTGATGAAACCCATATCAACTGCATCTTTTGCACCACAAATTATGCCATCAGTTCTAAACAACCAACATACCTCTGAGGTTAAAACCCCTATGTCAGTTGAGTTTGCCCAATTGAAAGACGAATTATCCATATTTAAAGAGACCATGGCTAATATTAGAGCTCCAAATATACTCCCTCCATAATCTTACATCAAGAATGTTCTTGAGGATGTTGAACCCCTTTTTTTGGGTTTCAATTTTTCTCAGTTCGAAAACAAGTTCAATGGAAAGGTGATATTGAAAATGACATCATCGCTTATTTTTTTATTGTTCTTGCACTTGAAGAGAAACCGCACAGTCTTAAGGCCATGTTTCAATATATTCTCTTTGGTCAAACTTTAATGTGGTTCCGAGAGGTGATTACTAAATACCCAAATCAAACTCTCAATGAATTGTTTCAACGTTTTGTTGAGCAATATGGCGGGACACAAAAGAGACCAATGATTCTTGGGGAATTGATCTCCACCAGACACAATCCTAACAAATTGTTTATGAACTTTGTCAAAAGATTTAGAGATATTACATCCAAAGTCATTGAGATCACTCTTTCTGAAGACTCCAAGATAAGTATGGCCACAGAGAACACGTTCCTTGAGTATAAACTTTACTTTAGTAAAAGCATTCGACCTTTCTCTTTGGATTCAGTACTCGAAATGGTTTCACATTATGAGAGAGCAAAAGTAAAGGGCCCGAGATCGGTCACCTATCACAATGGGGCAAGAGCTAAATGAAACCATACTGGCGTAAGATCCAAATGAAGTCATAATGGAACAAGAGCCTGTTGGGTGTACTTTTATCTTAAATGAGGCCAGATACATTCCGATCAATACTTAACAAAGATCAAGTTGCTAATGGCCCATACTTTTCCCTTGAAAGGTATAATTGTTTAGTTCTAGTGCATGACTAAGAATGATCACTTGAAGAAATGCAGCAAACATACGATGGATGATCATAGAGGATCAAAAATGAGTATGGTTCTTAATAACATTGTTCAAAGTGTACCCTATTTTACTATATTTCAAGCAAAGCTTAGTCCGTGGATTTTTAGATTCAAAGAAGATTATCGAAGAGACAGTAGCAACCTACTCAAAAATGGCTTAACTTATCTCAATCTCAATGGAAGTGTCAAGCTGCCCAGAGATGGCTTAACCCATATCAGTCTCAACGGCAGTCATACATTTGCCCAAAGATGGCTTAACCATCTTAGTCTCAATGGAAGTCTCAAGCTACCCAGAGATGGTGTAACCTATCTCAGGCTCAACAGTAGTCTCTGCTTGAACGTAATTTTCAGCACCTTGGTCCCTGATAGGAAGCAGGTCAATACAGCCTACAAAACAGTGGAAATTCCCGTCAGTCTCATAATTCCCCCAGAATTGGTCAAGATCTTCATCAAAACTTCAAAAGACCACCTACCAAAGAAACAATTTCAACGAAATTGGTCTATAGAAACTTGAGATGGACCTTGTAACTAGAGCTATACTTTTGGTGCATCAAACAGCTATGGGACCACTACCATTAGATCCGATACGATTGAAAAACCCCTGTGGATCAAGTTTCGGCTTAATCGGGCACTCCAAAACAAAGTTATAGGTAAAATACTGAAAATGGGTAGGCTACAGACTATTCTCGTGTGGCCTCACTGCATCAAAACACCATTAAAGGTGGCTGTTTTTACAATCACATGCAGTCACTTTCGGGGCCTATATATCATTCATAAATAGTCGGATCGCTCCCAAATTCGGTGAGCGTGTTTGTCTCATCAAGGCGAGCAATTCGATATGTAGTATGCCCCGTGATGACGCCCGAGTAGAGAGAAAAGCTAAATGAAAATCGCTAATCCTTGAAGGAAGTTGCAGAAAATTCAGCTGCATAACACCTCGTTCGAGCAGCAAGATCACGACGCATGCATACTCAATCGGCACGAAACCAATTGCATTATGTGTGTGAATTCTGTGGCTATCTCTGGTCTGAACCTCGCATACGATGAATGGTTGGATTTCATACACGAAGGCATCAAAGCTTTTGTAAATTAAGGCCGTCGGATGTCAAGATTCCGTCGAAAAACTCAAGATGACAAAATCTTCATTCGGACACAAAATCACACTACGTTTCTTGCAACATGATCATGATGTCATGCTCAATGAGATTCAATGAAGAAATCATGAAGAAACATCAAGGAACAAGCACACAATCGATCCGAAGTTTTCAAGATTCATCCAAAATTCAAACTGCATGATCATCGCTAAAAAACATGATTCATGGCTTGAAGTTGGTGTTAAAATGATCATCATGTCGAGCCCTACAATAAAATAATAATCTTTCGATCAAACGAGCATCTAAACGACCCCGAGTCAGTCACGAAAGATCACGCAAGTTCTCGAGCAGCAGTATAGACTGTTTTGAAATTCCACATATTGTTAGGCAGGGGCAAAACAATCCTTTTGCACTCATTTTTAGAATTTATTTAAATTCAATTAAATTGTAATTATCTTCAATTCTAGGTAGTTTTTGGGCGTACACCCATGTTTTAGTCCAATTGTATAAAAACAGGCACTGACTCATTATACAAAGGACGGATTCATTCTTCTTGGATCAATCATTAAAATTCTGATTTTTGCTTGAGCTTGTGGGTACATCTTAGAGAGAGAGAGGAGAGAGAAGAAATGGGCTGATACCCTTTAAGTAGGTAACCTTCTCTCTCCTCCCTTTTTCTCATCTTTATCTCTTTCTCTCTGCTTCCTTCTTTCTCGTCTCTATCTTTATCTCTTTCTATCTTCTTCTCATCTCGATCTCTTTCTCTCCCCTCTTTCTCATCTCTATCTCTTTCTCTCTCTTCATCTCATCTCTATCTCCATCGTTCTCCTCTCTTCTATCACAGCTAGCGAAGCCTAGTGCCTGCTGGATTACTCTCTCCTTTCTTCTATCACAATCGGCGAAGCCTACTATCGACTGGATTTCTCTCTCCTCTCTTCTGTCACAGTCGACGAAGCCTAGCAACGATTAAATTTCTCTCTCTTCTCTTCTATCACAGTCGATGAAGCCTAGTGTCGGTTAGATTTCTCTCTCCTCTTTACTGTCACAGTCGATGAATCTTAGTGTCGGTTGGATTTCTCTCTCCTCTCTTCTGTTACAGTCGGCGAAGCCTAGCGTCAGTTGAATTTCTCTCTCTTCTCCTCTGTCACAATCAGTGAAGCCTAGCACCAACTAAATTTCTCTCTCCTCTTTTCTATCACAGCGGGTGAAGCTTAACGTCGGCTAGATTTCTCTCTCTTCTCTTCTATCACAGTCGGTAAAGCCTAGTGCCAAGTGGATTTCTCTCTCTTCTCTTCTGTCACAGTCGGTGAAGCTTAGCGCCTGTTGGATTTCTCTCTCCTCTTCTGTTCCAGTTGGTAAAGCCTAACGTCGGCTCGATCTCTCTCTCTCTTGCTTCTCTCCCATCACAACTGATGCAAGCCTAGTGCCTACTGGTTCTCTCCTTCTCTTCTCTTCTGTCACAGTTGGTGAAGCGTTGCACCGGCTAGATTCTCCCTCTTTTTTTGACACAGTTGGCGAAGCCTAACACCGACTGCATTTTATCTCTCTCCTACTCTGTATAACATAGTTGGCAAAGTCTAGCATCGACTGCATTTTCTCTCTCTTCCTTCTAGCACAGTCAGCAATGCTTAGCGCCAACTGCATCTTCTTCCCTCTCTCTCTTTTATCCTCTTGTCTTTCATACTCTTCTCTTCCTTTCTTTTGCCTCCTTCTTTCTATTCCCTTCTTCTCTTATTTCATCATAACCATCATTCTGCTACTCTTTCGTTCGGCTAAGAGGGATTGAGGTTAGCCTCTCATGGTAGTCCGGTCGTCTAGCCGTAACGATGTTGTACCAAGATTACTTGGCCCGCTTTATTACCACGACAAACTAACCATCGTGCCTAGCTAGTCAGTACTGGTAATGACGTTTAGCAGTAATCCTGTAAGCCGATCTTCGTTACCGAGCTCGTTTTGCTACTACGTCAGGCTAATTACTCACCAGCTTAGTCACCGCTCTATCTCTCACTGTGTCGATTCTTCTCTCCCCCGTCTTTCTTCTCTTCTTGTTTTTGAATGTGCATGTTTGTGTACGCTCATCAAAGAGGGAAAGGGTGAGGTCTGACTTACCTGTATTATAACCTTTGCCATATATGTGTGTGATTGCAGAAAACAAGAAGAATACAAGCTAAGGGAGGTCATTCTGAGACTGTTTTATTATTGGGGGAACTTTCTTCGTGATCTAAGAGGGTGCTCACGCGAGCCAGCTCGAGTAAGTCTCGAACCCGCCTTTAAATTCCTCTCACATCGGTTAGAACACCTGCCCTAGTTCTCGAACGACGTTCCCGAGAGAGTGATCTCCAAAAGGTCCCCGGTCTTCCCTAAACACCCAAGGCGGGTGCCGCCCGATCCTTAAAAGGATCCGGAGGGCAAGATCGTGGTACCTAACCTGCTTGGTGACTCCACTGGGGAATTACTACCCCTCAGTCGAATCATTATTGTTTGGCTAATTTCTTCTTTTATTTTATGTTTTCATTATCCTTTCACATTTTATTTATGGCTTGCGGGTTTTGAAACACATTTATCTAGATCAAAGATTTTCTTATACCCGCATTCGAGAGTGTCCCTAGGGAACAGGTTCCTATGACTTCGTTCCCAACCATCTTTTTGAGCAAAGACCCCTTGTCTAGCTCCTAGATCTTAACCTGAACTGGTGTGAGACATGACTTAAAGGTCCCTCACTCCCCATCTCTTTGCTCTGGCGGAAATTCCACCAAAGTGCCCTACATCGGCAGTACTTCTGTTCCCCCACACAGCATGCACCCAGCCACCGACAAGTCACTTACCGATCGTGTTCCGGAGGTATGCCGGAAGGCTGTGCCCAATCCCTTTCTACAAAAGGCAACAAGCTGCCATTGCTTCTATGGGTCACCATAGGGCTACCCCCCACATTTTTGCACCATTGGTCTCTATCCCTAGAGGCTCAGCACATCGAGGCGGAAACCCCACGGTCTCGACCCCTCACACACACCACAAGGCTCGTCGGTTACTCACTCGAGTCGTACCTCGGGGCAACCCTTCTGTTACCTCGAGTCCGTGTCCAAGTTTGAACCTTCTAAGGTCAGGTCCTACGCACGTTGATCACATGCATCTCACTATTCGGGTAACATCGTCATTACGCCAACCAAAGTACACAAGTGGCGACCTCCTCGTCCTCCTACTCTGCACAAACAAGCACACCTTGTAAGGGGTAGACCCACACCAATTCTCTTACAAACACTTACTCGTAGTTCTCGGTCTCTTAAGGCCAGATCACTGGCATGAGCTCAGGATGATCCCTAGGTCTCTCATAACTCTTCTTCAAAGGGCGCACACTCATCGCCATCACAGATGCCCTCTCACCCTAGACTCGGGCCCTCTCGTGACTCAATCCTGCTCCTGCCTACTCCTCCTTTATCAAGCAAGCACCTTCAGCCTTGGCACTCGAAGGTTTTCCCTGAGAGCTTCATCCTGAACCTGCCTCGTCACTTTGGTCGTGTCACTGAAGCTCACAAGAGAGCTCGGGGCAATGAACTGATGGAAGATCGAGTCCTTCATCCTCCATGGCCCATGATGATTCTAATTCCTAGCCCTCATCCATTTCCACACCTGACGGAGACAACTCTCTCCTATGCAAGAAGAGCGGACCAGCTGCAACCTAGATCGCAGTTTTGGCGTGAGGTCCATCGAAACCTCAAGGCTAAACGCGATAGAGGTCTACAAATTTTTGCTCGTATATTGATCAGGTCCCGTTTCCCTCAGATTATAAGAAAGGGAAGTTTCCTTTATTCAACGGAACCACGTCCTCAAACAAGCATATTGCCCACTTCTTGGCAGCATGTCGAGAAACAGCGGTAGATGGAATTCTTCTCCGACAGTTCGTTGAGACCCTTGATGGTCTAAAACTTCAATGGTATGCCAGACTTGCTCCAAACTCAGTGCATACATGGGAGGAGATGGAAAAACTGTTCTATCAACGCTTCTATGAGGTCGAGAGAGAGGTTCAAATCATCAAACTACTCACCCTGACTCAAGACCCTGATGAGCCTGTGGATCAGTTCATATCAAGATGGAGAAACTTGGCTTCCTGCCATCCTAGTCCTTTGCCTGAGAAGGAAGCAATCCAAACTTGCATGCAGAACATCCAACCCGAGATCGCTCTACATGTTGAGGCCTCTAATCTGACCTCCATATCAGAGTCATTCTCTAAATCAGTTCGCACTGAAAGTTTATCATGCCACCATGGTGCAACACGACAACCATCTACAAGTTTAGCAAATAACCGGGGCAATGGTAACTCTCAGAATAACATACGTGGTAGCCAACAGAAATGGGTAATCAGTGCAGCTGTCATGGTTACTGATTCAAAGAAGGCTCCCTCCCAAACTCTGGACCTCTCTAAAGGGGTAAGCACGACAAAGGTAACACCTCAGGCTGGCAAGCAACAACAGTCATACAATCGTGTATTTCCACCAACCAACCTTGATCGGGGTGATTATTTCACCATGCATTGGAACAAGGTCCATCCCTTCGAGAAGGAATGGGTCCCTGTGCTGTTTTGGTTATTATTGGAATAGAATATGATCTAGCTTCCAGAAACCAAGTTCGTTAAGCAACCTGGCCTTGACACTTAGGCAAATTATTGTGCCTACCATCAGAGGATCTATAGATGACTACTACACACTGAAAGATACTATCCAGGCCCTGATTCAGAAGGGTCAGATAAAGCTTGAAGACTTAAAGAAGCCCTTTGGGGCATCCAAGGCCTCCCATGCCATAACTATCCAAGAGGAAGAAGACATGCCTGGTATCCTTTATGCCTTCTTCATTATAATGCTTTAGGAAGGCATAATCACACTAAAGAAGGCAAGGCAACCCCATCGTCTTGCTAAGGGGACTGAAGATCATTGGTGCCCGTACCATCAGATAAAAGGCCATTACTTGTCAGAATGCATAAGTTTCCTTGATATATTTGTAAAGAACTTATGGGAGTGTCAAGAGTTTTACAATCTTCCTGTAAGTGATCCCCAAATCACTTCTCTATCGGGGTAAGAAGATCTCACAAAGCAAGACCTTCCTATCACTGACTCTAACTCGACGGAATGCTCGACTCCATAGCCATGGATAGTCTACCATGGCCGAAGCAGACTTAAGTCCTTAAGGCGAGAATTAGTTCACCAAGCTAGAACTGTTCACCATCCCAGCAAGACGAATCACATATCACCTCAGAAAACCAGAAAGAGACGGGCACCAAGGGTTACTCGCCGAAGAAACAAGATCGCTCAACCCACAGTCGAGCAGGAATTTCTCAGGCCCCTTCCTCCACTGCCAACTTTACTGGACTTCATCTCAGGCACGATCCTTTTTCCTTCTTCATCCTGTCAAGAAGATGTTCTCGTGCCATCTCCCACTCAGCACATTTCTAATGAGGGTGACGATGTTAAAAAGCACTCCCCAACGGTCTAAGCAAGGGAAAAACCTAAAAAAACCCCTGCATACGTCCAATGAGGGTGACGACGTTAAAAGCACTCCCCAACGGTCTAAGCAAGGGAAAGACCTAAAAAAACCCTTGCACATGTCTAATGAGGGTGACCACGTTCAAAGCACTCCCCAATGGTCTAAGCAAGGGAAAGACTTAAAAGACCCCCTGCACATCTCCAAAAAGGGTGATGACGTTAAAAGCAGTCCCCAATGGTCTATGCAAGGGATAGACCTAAAAGACCTCCTGCACCCGTCCAACCCTGGTGATAATGTAAAAAGCTACCCACCACGGGGAAGATAAATCTCAGATCAGGGAGGACACTGCATCCTCCACCGTAGAAGTCGGAAATCATGAAGTTCACCAGTCTGCCACTGCTCCCTAATCCAAAGACTAGTCTGCCTATCTTAAGCTCCCTAGGCTCCTTTCTAATCCCAGTACTTCAAAAAATCCACCTATCCTCCATAAGACCCCTTTAATCCCATACACTTAGTCTCTTCCAAAATTTCAAACTTCCGTTATGGTAATCAAGTCAGCTAGCCGGCCAAAATAAACCTTCTCTACCCAAACCTGCTCCTCAACCAAATAGACCACCCAAATCAATGTCAGAACTAGCAGCACAAGCCCCTGATCTAGAAAAGGTGAAATATGATGTGATATGGCATTTATGGAAGCTTCCAACTCTACTCAATATATACGACACCTCATGCTCTTAAAGGATTACCAGATAGCTTTGGTTCAGGCTCTCTCTAACTCAGAAGTGTATGAGACCGAAGTAGAACCTATTGAAGTGGACCCGGTAATTTTAGAAGGATGTATGCCAATCACCTTTTCAGAGGACGATCTACAGCTGGGAGAAAAGTTTCATAATCGCCCTCTCTTTGTTACTGGCGAATTACATGCATGCCCCATCAACCGAATTATGTTAAATGGAGGGTCGGCAGTCAACCTTATTCCAAGGAGGATCCTTTATGGTCTATGCTGACAAAAGATCGTTCCCTGTGGCCGAAACTCACTATGTCGATGTTAAATATTACTTTACGGATCCGATGTCGCCTCAAAAACCTAATGATGAAGGACACAAGTCTACAATCAAGACAACGTCTTTATCTCATGCAGATGTTGAGGGTGTTGGGAGAACATTGGTCAACATGTTCAAAGTGGAAGAAAGGCAGGCCAGAATTTTACCCTTAATCACTCTTCATTCTAACATCCCAACCATCATCCCTCAAGAAACTCCTTCATTTGAAAAGGAGGCTTCGCCCTCTGCCCCTAGCTCTGAGCCATCGTGGTCAGAAGATGAACCAGAAGTCATTCGTGAGATTGAGTAAGCCATGGGGATAAAATTCCCTGCTCCAAGGATCACCTATACGTCGGACTAGCAAAAAGTTTTGCGTATCCCCATAGCTCTCTTGAAAGCCGAAGCGGCACGACAACCGCCTCAAAATATTTTTCAAAATTCGGTTGCTATAAGTATAGAGGATGCTCCTCCGGCGGGTGACCAGCTGAAAGTTGGACTTTTCCTTGACCTCTTACGAGAAGAGCAGTTCGATGAAGAGCAACTTTCTTCCCCTCAAGGGCAGGATCCTCTAGAAAACTTAAGAACCAAAGTTCGCAGACTCCAGAGTCAATTGGAGGTCATGCATATTGCTTCGAAACATCTCAAGGAGTTCGTGTCAGAGACTAAAAGCTATGATGAGCTTGAGGTAAATGCACCACTAATGGAGGTCAAAGGCCCTTCTGACTGACTATCTATAGCGACCAGTCTCACCAAATAATGAGGAAAATGAACTATGAGCCCTTGGCCAATCATACATTAAGAGGAGAAAAAGTAACGACTCCCCATTTCGAAGCTATCCAAGACGCGGTAGCCCAGCATGGGGCTAAACAAGGCCTGGGGTATTAGCCTCTCGAGGCAATAAAAGTGTCGAGAGGCATCCACAAAAAAAAAACAGAAATCACATGAGGTGCAGCAAAAGTAAGAAGAGAATGAAGTCATGCAATAAAGGCAATCAAAAGAGAGAAGCACTTTATTCATCAGTTAAAACTTTTACAAGTACTGGCTAGAGGAAATGACATGTTCAGAAACTATCGATCATCTTATTGATCTTTATGCTACACGCTGCAGGAGAAGTCTCGATGCCCTAGACACTCCCCTTCAGTTTTGCCACTGTTAGATTCTCCTCTGTCATCGCCACAATTTTCGACTCAATTGTGCCATTGAGTTTGGACAAATCTTCAACCAAAGAGGCCTCCATGGCCCTCCTCTGAACCATCTCCATCTTAAGGCCCACGAATTCCTGTCTCAATATTCACATCTCCTCTCGGATTTCAATCATTCTCTTGAAGCTTATTTGTACCTCCCTCTTGAGATCCTACTGACGGCTAGTTATCATGGATTTCTTCTCGATGCAAGCATCTATCTTCTCGTGGCGGCGCAAGATCGACTCCTCCAAGTAGGCTAGCCTGCTAGTTTCTTCCTCATGATGTAGCACTCCCAACCGCCATCTCTCCAACTCATTTGGGGTTGCATCAAAATGGGAAAGCACTTCTGGTGCACTCCTGACCGCAGTAGTCGCAGCGAACTCCCTCAGCTTTACCAAAGCTTCGCCCAGCTCATTGAGAGGTAGCTCCCTCAAGCCTTGAAGGCCTGCTCTAAGCATGCCTGCAAACATGCTAGAAACACCATTAAAAACAGGCCTAAATGGTGATGCTGAGACCACTACTGCTGAAGAAACCTTGACCGCAAGTACCAGGCTTGTTGAAGTGATAGCCATCTGAGCCACTAGCTCCTCTGAAATAAGGGAAAAGCCTAGAGCTTCTTGCCCCTCGGACTCATAGGCAACCTCATTCTCAACCTGCCTAGGTTCTTCAATTCCAGCTGTGCTATCTTGGCCCTCTCTTATGAGGACCTCTACTTGCTCGTCATCCTCTTGAACTGTCACCTCAGCACTAGCAAGTTCAGGAACTACATTTTCTCTTTGACCTTTACCAGCCAATTCATCTCTAGCCATGGCTTCTTCCATTTGGTTTGCACCTTCAACAGCTAGAACCTCGGCAACGAAGAGTTCAACTCCCTCGTCTTCATGACCTATGCCGGCGGGGGCAGTAACCCCTTGGTGCTCAAGCATGACATCAACTTCAGGCTCTCCTCTTTGAGTCATATCCACTGCTTTAGTTGGAGCACTAAGCTCCTGATGTATGGATGCCATTGGTTAGGTGACTTGATCTGGCCCTCTAGATCCTTTGGGGATCATGCGGCGTGTGTCTCGAGTTTCGAGAGAAGACCCGGGACTTTTTTGAGATCTCTCTCTCGGGAACCTCATTAAAAAATAAGGGTAGGTGTTACCAACTGGTGAGAGAGGAATTTAAAGGTGGGTTCGGGACTTACCCGGGCTGACTCTCGTGAGTGCCCTATTAGATCACAAAGAAAGCCCTCTAGTAATAAAACTTGTTCGAAATCCCCCCCCTTGGCTTGTATTCTTCTTATTTTATGCAATCACACACATATATGGCAAAGGTTATAGGGTAAGTGGGTCAGACATCACCTTTTTCCTCTTTGATGAATGTACACAAGCATGCACATTCAAAAAGATGAAGAGATGAAAGACAAGGGAGAGAATAACTCGACTAAGCTAGAGGATCAGAGCGGTGACTATGGTGGTGGTGACGTGGTAGAAAATTGGGCTCAGTAACTAAGATCGGCTCACAGGATCACTACTAGATGTCATTACCATTACCAACTAGCTAGGCACGATGGTCGGTTTGTCGTGGCAATAAAGCTGGCCAAGTAATCCTGAAACAACAACAATACGGCTAGACGACAGGACTACCATGAGAGGCTAATCTCAATCCTTCTTAGTTGAATGAAGGAGTGGCAAAATTAAGGTATGAGGAATGAATAAGAAGAGAAGAAGAGAAAGAAAGAAAGGAGGGAGAAGAAGCGAAGAGAATAGTATGAAAGACGAGAGGATAAAGGAGAGATAGGGAAGGAAGGCACAATAGGGGGTAAACACTATTGACTATTTTGGAAGGAAGAGAGAGACTATGTAGTCGGCGCTAGGCTTTATCGATTGTGACTGAAAAGGATAGAGAAATCCAGTTGGCTCTAGGCTTCGCCGACTGACAATAGAATAGAGGGGAGTCCGGTCGGTGCTAGGCTTTGCCACCTTACATAAGAAGAGAGAGAAATCCAGTCGGTATTAAGCTTTACCAACTTACAGAATAGGAGAGAGAAAACTAATCGATGTTAGGCTGTCGATTTACAAAAGAAGAGAGAGAAAACCGACCGGCACTAGGCTTCACAGGTTGCATTAGAAGAGGACGGGTGGAGATAAAGATGAGAAGAAGAGAGAGAAAGAGATAGAGATGAGAAGAAAAGATAGAAAGAGATAACAATGAGAAGAAGAGAGAGAAAGAGATAGAGATGAGAAGAAAAGAGAGAAAGAGATAGAGATGAGAAGAAGAGAGAGATAGAGATAGAGATAAGAAGAAAAAAGAGGAGGAGAGAGAAAGAGATAGAGACAAGAAGAGAGGAGAGGAGAGAGAAAGAGGGAAGGAGAGGGAAAGAGGGGAGGAGAGAGAAAGTTACCTGCTTGAAGGGTATCGACCCCTTTCTTCTCTCTCCTCTCTCTCTCCAAGATGTACTCACAGGCTCAAACAAGAAATCAAAATTTTATTGATTGATCTAAGAAGAATGAATCTGTTTTCTGCACAATTAGGGAGTGCTTATTTATATAGAATTGGGCTAAAATGTGGGTGTATGCTCGAAAACTATCTAGAATTATAGATAAAGACAATTTAATTGAATTAAAAGAAAATCTAAAAATGGGTGTAAAAAGACTGTTTTACCCCTGCTTAACAAAGTGTGGAATTCTAGACCAATCCCTAGTGTTGCCCGAGAACTTACGTGATCTTTCGTGGCTAACTCGAGGTCTTTCTGATGCTCGTTTGATAGAAAGATTGCCGGTTTCTTGTAGGGCTCGGCATGGCGATCATTTTGATTCCAACTTCGAGCCATGAATCATGTTTTTGAGCCATGATCATGAGGCTCGAATTTTGGATGAATCTTGAAAACTTCAGATCGATTGTGTGCTCATTCCTTGATGTTTCTTCATGACTTCTTCATTGAATCACACTGAGCATGCCGTCATGATTACATTGCAACGAGCGTAACTTGGTTTCGTGTCCGGATCAAGATTTTGTCATCTTGTGTTTTTTGGCCGGAATCTTGATATCCACCTGCCGAAATTTACAGAATCTTTGACGCCTTCATATGTGAAATCCAACCATTCATCGTATTCGATGTTCAAACCAGAGATAGCCTCGGACCTCATGCACATAATGCAATTGGTTTCGTGCCGATCGGATGTGCGAGCGTCGTGATCTTTCTGCTCATACAAGGCGTGATGCTACTGTTTCTGCAACTTCGTTCATGGACTTTCATTTAGTGTTTCTCTCTACTCGGGCATCGTCACGGGGCTTACCACATATCGAATTGTTCGTCTTGATGAGACAAACATGCGCACCTAATTTGGGAGATATCCGACTTGGAAAGAGTAAGATATAGGCCCCGAAAATGGCTGCCCCATGACTATGAAAACATCTACCTTTAATGGCGTTTTAGTGCTGGGTGACCACATGGGAATAGTGTGCGACCTACCCCTTTTTAGTCTTTTACCCATAACTTCGTTCTGGAGTACCCAATTATGCCGAAACTTGAACCATAGGGGTTTTCGACCGTGTCAGATCTAATGGAGGTAGTCCCACAGTCGTTTGACGTACCAAAAGTGTAGCTCTAGTTACGAGATCAATTTAAGGATGCTAGAGACCGATTTCACTGAAATTGTTTCTTTGTGTTCACTTCCTTAAATATGTATGATCGTGATGAAACTCGACAGGTGGTCTTTTAAAGTGCTGATGACGATCCACCTTTTCTAGGGCCATTCTGAGACTATCGGGAATTTCCACTATTTTGTAGGCTTTATTGACCTGCTTCCTACCAGGGACCAAGATGCTGAAAAATACATTCAAACAGCTTGCCTCGCCGAATGTTATGCTTCAAGAGAAGCAAGGACAATCATTCAGAAAATTTCTTTCGACTTTTACTTTTTTTCTTCCTAGCCAAAGGACCACGTGAACGTCGAGGAGATTCACGTAATTGTTTCACTAGGCTGCTCAAACTTAGGGATGCATTGTTTACGGGTCCATCCGTGGAGACTTTAGGCGGAGAAGAGACATTTTTGAGGGATCTGGTATAAGTCCTCACCCTCGTGCGGACTATTGGTGATTTTTTATGGACCTCGTCAGTCAGAATCAGGCCCGTCAGGCAATTGAGTGCCACGTAGAAGGGCTTTGATCCCATTTGCTTTGGGTTCATTGGTTTTCTTTGGTAGGCATTGTTTGCTGCTACACCAGGTTTGGTTTTGAAATTCAGAGTACCACTATCATCTATCGAGTCCACTCGGGGGCAGGTTCTATTAGCCGATCCTGAAGGTCTGGTCGTGCCGGCTAGACAAGCTGATGTCTCTAGTAGGTTCTCCCCTTACTTTTTCAATTTCTTTCCTTTGTAATTTTTGTTTCTAGGGTGTATTTGTGACCTCATGGGAATAATGCTCTTCCTCATGAGACTTGTCTTGCCGTCTTGGCAAGTCTTCTGTCTTTTGAGTCCTTTTGCAATGGACTCAGGCTGACATAATCTTTTCCTTGAAGCGCATATTTTTGGAGTCCTGGTATTTATCACACCAGGGATTTTCTTCTTTTGAGTGACGGCTGAAGTCGCCTGTTGAGGTGAGTGCTGAATCAACTTCACTTGAACGGATTTTCACTTGAACTTGAAAAGCAACGCCGTAGAGACAGTTTTCACCAACTTCTTTTTATTTTGGGGCTCTTTTAACCATAACCTTTCGGCTATCTCCACCTTTTCATCCATTTTTACTCACGATGCTCTTTTGGTTTTCACTATGCCCGGTTTTTATTCATGGAACTCTTTTACTCATGGTTTCGTGACCACGCCCGTCCATCATTTTTACTCATAGCGTTCCCTTATTAAGGTAAACACCATGCCCGTTATTTTTTTTCATTTTTTTTTGGTGAAGGCGTGTTAAGCTCTTGCCTTCGGGACCTGTGCGAAACAGTTTAACGACATGGAATCTGGACGTGCACTATGGTTTAAGGTCAAACAGCTGGACCATGGGGGTGATGAATGACAGTCTATGGATGCCATGGAGTGAGTATGGTGGTGGTTTGACTCACTTGGGGAATTGGCATTAGGCTATCTATGAGAGATGGATGATGTATGAAATGTGAGTGGACGATGATGACCCACTAACTTACAACACGTATGGGTGGCGGGATGGTTCGCTATTTTGTGACCATGGGTGAGACTCACTGAGGAATGAGAAATGGTGATGAAGTGAATGAACTCTCTGGGGAGGTAATGAAGGTGGCGCGCACACACTGACAGGTAAGTTAGGGAAGGTGTGCGTGAAAATGCAGGTAAAGGTGCAAGTTTATGGTCATGCCTCCTGGAGCTGTGCAAAGCAGTTTATTGTCAAGCGGTCAAGACGTGCACTATAATTGAAAGTCATGTAGCTTGGACCATGCAATTTAAGGTCGTGCAACTAGACCTCCGCTACAGTTTAAGGTCATATAGTTTGGACCATGGTGCTGAGCCTTTTAATGTCATGCGGCTAGGACATGTACCATAATTTAAAGTCATGTAGCTTGGACCATGCAGTTTAAGGTTGTGCAACTAGACCTCCACTACAGTTTAAGGTCATATAGTTTGGACCGTATTACTGAGCCTTTTAACGTCATGCGGCTAGGACATATACTATAGTTTAAAGTTATGTAGCTTGGACCGTGCAGTTTAAGATTGTGCAACTAGACCTCCGCTACAGTTTAAGGTCATATACTTTGGACTATGGTTATGCAGTTTAGGGTCGTGCAACTAGACCTTTGCTACAGTTTAAGGTTGTATAGTTTGAACAGTGGTTGTACAGCACGGGCCGTGCAGTTTAAGGTTGTGCAACTATACCTCCACTACAATGTAAGGTCATATAGTTTGGACCGTGCAGTTTAGGGTCGTGCATCTAGACTGAGGCTGTGCAGCCATGTAGGTGAAGCTACATGGGGAATAGATCTGTAGATTGGCAATCTGACTCCCTAGGGATTAAATTGTTAAGACCATTCACAAACTAAGGACTCAGATATAAATGTTGTCTTGATGAAGGATGGTCAACAAAAGCGGACTTCACTAAGGATTAGTGGTAGGTAAGCATACTCTCTGGGGTGAAAGATGGCTTGGCGTGAAACAAACCCACCAAAAATTGAACCGGTAAAAATGACGCTAACTTCACTGGGGACAATGAGCTACAATACGGGTGTGACTCCTATGGGGTTGAGGGATATCTCCGAACTCCATTAGGGATGATAGGCCACAATTTGGGTACAACAGTCTGGGGATGACACGTCACGGCTTTGGTGCAACCCCACTAAAGATAAGTGGCAAGACGCACAAGAGTTCAACCTGAAGTAGGTGACAATAGGCCTCTTGAAATACGGCTGAAGCGAGGTGTAGCGCCAGTGGTTTCTTATGAGTATTCAACCGGCTCTGAGTTCTCAAAACACAACCAACGTCGGGTTGTTAAAGACTCAGCTGACGCAGTGAATAGCCTGTGATATTGTTTGAAGACAACCAGCGCTAGGGTCGTTCGGAAACACACCCAACATAAAAATCTACCAGCGCTAAGGTTGTTTGGAAACACACCAAGCGCTAGGTCAACCAGCGCTGGGGTTGTTTTGAAAACAAACCCGACCCTAAGTCAAACGGCGTTAGCTTGAAATTCACCCGGTGTTAAGTCAAGCGGCGCTAGGGTTGTTTTAAAATGCACTTGGTGCTAAGTTAACCGGTGCTAAGGTTAGGTCGATGAGAGTTACCTCGGGCCTCGAGTCAAAGCTCGACCCGACTCAATGTCGCTTGGCTTCCCTTGGACATCACTGGAATTCCCAATTTGTGAGGGGCATTTGAGGGTAGTGTAGTCTATATAAGGGGGTAAAATCCCATTTTCCCTCATTTTTCACCAAGGGTAAAAAAAACTTAAGTAGAATTTTTCTTTAACCGTGAGGAGAGGGTGCTCGGTTGAAGTTCTGATGAGCAGTGGGAATTCAACAAAAGTTTTGCAGGGAAGGTTTCTGGCCAACAGTGGGATCTCAGGCAGTTTTGCCGGGAAGGCCTTCGGCGTGCAAAATTTGCCAAGAATTTGGCGAAGTTGCAGGGAAAGTAGCGGGAAAGGAGAGTTCTCCGGAGAGTTTTTCAGGAAACGAAAGGGGTTCCAACTTCAGCAGTTATTTGGTAGAAGAGGCAAGAAATAAAACAGTGAGCATTTCCGCACATCTTGGGCTTTTTTTGGGGATTTTTCAAAGGTTTCCTGGGGATTGTGGTAACTTTTCGACGTTGTTATTGGTTTTTGTAGAGGTTCCCTGGGACTTAAGGGAAGTTTGCAGAAGTTTTCGGTGAAGTTCTAGTGTTGTCCAGGTGAAAACATAAGCGAGAAAGTTTTTAAGTAGGTTTTTCGGCTGTGTAGGATAATTTTCGGTGGGAGATGAACGGTCACGGGAGGTGGACCATCGTGGAAGGCGTAGGGTTGGGCGTACGGTTGGTGGAGGTGAACCATCGTGGAGGTGAACCATCGTGGAGGTGAACCATCGTGGAGGTGAACCATCATAGGGGAGGTGTATGGTACCTCCTGAAATTGTGCGACCATTACGGAGGTGGGAAAACTTACGCTTTGAAAATGAGGAGTCTCGAGAAGTGAACAGTCATGACAGGGCCGACGCTAACAGATGTGCAGTTGACGCTGGGTCAACCGGCGCTGATGGTTTGGTGTGCTGACTCAACCAGCACTGTCCCTCAAGAAAAGCAACCGACACTAAGGATTAGGAGCACAACCGGTGCTGGCTTCAATCGGTGCTCATTAGCACGTGTGGCTTATCATGGTGCAGAGAGTGATGCTCGCTTATGGCAGTAAGTTATGTGTGGGTTTTGTGGCTATGTTCATGGGCCGGCAAAAAGTGGTGAATGATGATAGGGCGTGGCTTGTCGTACCTGTTGAAAGCCAAATCTTCTAGGGTTACAGTGAGGTCCATATTGTTCTGTGGAAGGGTACCCACTATGAACAGGGTATGCTTTCTGTCATATGCCAATTCCTTGCCAGGGCAGCCAACTTTGTATGTTTTTTATACACATCGAATGAATCCCTTGTTGTATATTTGATATACATGTCAAATGAGATATCTGGCTTGTCTGTTTGACATACATGTCGGATGGACTGAGGCTAACTTCTTGGAGTGGATCTGCATTGTCTTCTGGCCTGTAACCATCCTCTTACTCGTCAGATGAATTAAAGCTAGCTTTCCAAGTAGTTTCGTTTCTTCTTCATGAGAAAAGCCTTTCTTTCGTGGGTTTTCTTCTTCCTTATGGGGCAGGCATTTGTTTTTGCCTGTAACCGTCCTCTTATCCTTAGATGCAAGATCAACACTGCAGGTTTTGGTTTGTAACTGTCCTCTTATCCTCAGATGCAAGAGACTTGTAAACTCCTTATTAAGGAGTTTCTTGTAACTTATAGCTCATTTTTATTACAATAAAAAGAGTTAGAATTTTGTTTGGAATATCTTGCTTATTTTCACGTTGAGTTCCTTTCTTGCGAATACGTATCACGGATAGTACTTCTTTAGGTATTGCCTATTGATGGGGGACATTGCTTCCCGTACTTCAGATTGTGCCAGTATATAGGCTCTGTTGTGCGGACCTTCTTGACTATACAGGGACCTTCCCACTTAGGCTCAAACTTCCCTTTACACCGGCTGTGCATAACAACAGGCCTTGTGACAGCTAAGACTAGATCACCGCGGGTGAATGAGCGGACCTTGACAGACTTGTTGAAAGCCCTCTTCATTCTCCCTTGGTTCAGTTCAAGGCTCTGCTGAGCCTCTAACCTCTTTCCATCGAGTGCGTCCAATTCTTAATATCGGAGCTTGACTCTCTCATCTTCGGTTATTCCTTGGTGAGTAGTGACTCACAGTGAAGGGATTTGTATTTAGAGAGGTAAGCCCACTTCACCCTTACAGACCAGAGAGTAAGGAGTGGAATCAGTAGCATTTCGAGTAGTAGTACGATAAGTCCATAGGGCTTCAGAAATCTTCTCATGCCAGTTCTTCCTTGTTTTTTATACTGACTTTCTTAAGAAGTTGCACAGAGTTTTATTGAAAGCCTTAGCTAATCCATTCGCTCGAGGGTGGTACATAATCGAGTAACTCCATTCGAAACCAAATTGGTTAACTAAGCAATTGATGTGCTGACTCCTAAATTGAGGATCGTTGTCAGATATAATTCGGTCGGGCGCTCCAAAGTAATATATGTTGTGATGTCACACGAAGTAGGCCATAGCTATCCCAAGAACCTGCTTAAGGGGGACGACTTCAGCCCACTTAGAGAAATAATCTGTTGCAGTTAGGATAAAAACATGGCTCATTCTGGAAGGAGGGTCAATAGGCCCTACGATGTCCATACCCCACTGTGAGAAGGGCCATGAGGTAACCATTGGGTGTAAAGGCTCTGGAGGCCGGTGAACCAGGCTCGAGTGTATTTGTCATACTTGGCACTTTTTAGCGTAGTTTAAGGAATCTGAGATCATAGAAGGCCAATAGTATCCCAACCTAGGCATTCGTTCATAGAGTTTAGGACCGGACTGGTGTAGTCCACAAATGCCAGAGTGGACTTCTTCTAACACCTTATTTGCTTCTTGGATATCGACGCATCTAAAGAAGAATGTCGTCAAATGACCGTCTAAAGAGAACAACTTCTTTGAGGACAGTATACTTGGTAGACATTTGACGTATGCTGTTGCGTTTGGTATGATCTTCCGGGAGCCTACCATGTTTTAGGAAACTGGTGATGGGCTCTCTCCAATCTCCTACCTGCTCAATTTCTGCACACATTGGGTCAAAGAATTCTAGTTCTTGCTTTCGACCCTTAACTCCTTGACTCTGTGCTATTGCTTATTCACTCTTGATTACTTTTTTGGCTGATAGAAATGCGCCAAATAAATAAGGAGGGCACTCGGGGAAGATATTTCTCTCGTCATCTACGTCGACCTCGGTACTTAGTTCGATGTGTCTCCATTCTGCCACCCAGACAAGCGTGGGCCCTTATGAAGATAATTGAATTGTAGCATTGAGTTTCGTAAGTGTGTCAACCTGTGAGTTTAGCCTCCTGGGGATGTGACTCAGAGATATGTTCTCAAACTGAGCCATATACGATTTTGCAGTATCGTGGTAAGGCTTGAGAGTGTCTTTTCTCACATCATAAATCCCTTTGAGCTGCTGTCGGATAACTAACTCAGAGTCGCCATAGATCTTGAGATGCTTCAAGTCGAGGTCAAAGGCTTTCTCCAGTCCGATTATAAGGGCCTGATATTTTGGCTCATTATGAGAACTGGCTTGAGCGAGAGAGAAATAATGTGGCAATAGTCCTCCTCTTGGCATTAAGAATACTACTATGGCACCCCCTCGATCTGATTGGAATGCTCCGTCGAAGTACAATTCCCACACATGGGTAAGGTCCTCACAGAACACTTCTTCATGAGGGAGGTTGCTTGATAGAGGAGATTCTGTCGGTACGGGGTGTGCTGCGAGAAAGTTAGCCAAGGCTTGGCCCTTGATGGCCTTTTGTGGGACATACATGATATCAAAATCCATTAGCAATAATGCTCACTTAACAAGGCATTCTGACAAGCATGGGCATATCATGAGAAACACTATAGGATCAGCTTTTGATATAAGTTTCACTTCATGACCAAGCAAGTAATGGTAGAGTTTTTGTACCGCGAAGATTAAGGTCAGACACATCTTCTCAATAGGCGGATAGTTCTTCTCGGCCCCTTGCATCCTGCGGCTGAGGTAATGTAACACAGTCTGTTTTCCCTCTTCATTGTTTTGTGCCAACAATGCTCCGAGTGACTCGTCCAAAGCAGTGACATATAGAATGGTGGGTTTTCCCAATACTGGTGTAAAGAGCACTGGAGGGTTGAGTAAATAATGCTTGATGTCGTCAAGGGCTACCTGACATGCTTCATCCCAAATGAATGGGGTATCTTTCTTTAGCAGGTGTGTAAAGGGTTTACAGCGACCTAAGAGGTTCAAGATGAACCTGTGAATGGCTTACCTTCAAGCCCTCAATGTCTGACGATGAACCCCAAACTTTTTCCGGAGCGGACGCCAAAAGCTCATTTCAGTAGGTTCATTTTTAGTTGATGAAGGCGCAACCACTTCAACACCTTTTCAAGGTCTCTCATGTGAGCATCCTTTTCTTTAGATTTTACCACCAAGTCATCTACATAACACTCCACCTCTTTGTGCATCATGTGTTTAAAAATGGTCGTCATTGCTGTTTGGTATGTGGCGTCAGCATTCTTTAATCCAAAAGGCATCATTGTATAACAAAAGACCCCTTTTGGAGTTAGGAATGAAATGGCCTCTTCATCTTCGGGCTCCATCCTTATCTGATTATACCTAGAGTATCCGTCCATGAAGGAAAATATTTGATAGTGAGCCGTAGAGTCGATGAGAATCTCGGTGAATGGCAATAGGAAGTCATCCTTGAGACAGGCGGTATTCAAATCTCGAAAGTCAATACACACTCTGATTTGACCATTCTTCTTCTTTACAAGAACTATATTTGCTAGCCATTTTGGGTGCTTAACTTCACGAATAAGGCCTGCTCGTTTGAGTTTGGTCACCTCGACATCTATTTGCATCTCGAGGTCAGACCTGAACCTTCTCGATTTTTGTTTGACGGGGTCTGATAGCCGGTTCGCTGCTGAGATGGTGAACCGCTACTTGAAGGTCTAAACCAGGCATCTCATGATAGTTCCAAGCAAAGACGTCTCGGTTTTCTTTCAAGAAGGTAGTGAAATCTTCTTTCTCTTCTAGAGATATATTCACTGAAATGAAGGTGGGTCTGGGATTCGCTTCGTCTCCAAGATTTATTTCCTCTAGTTCGTCAGCTGTGGCTTGACCACCTTCTTTCCATTCTTCTGGAGCCTCTTGCAACTCTTCATTGTTGCTTTCAAAGATCTTTCAATCAACCTCAAGTGTAGAGACCCATGATCCTGACATTTTTACCTATGATAGAGGTCCAAAGTGAATCATAATTTTTGCACTTTTCTCGAACCGAGGGACAGAAAAGTCAACCTCAAAAGTGGAAAACAGGTCAGGTTGGAGAGGCTTATCTCGAAAGTTAGAGGAAAATTGAGGTTCAGTGATAATGATGTGAAGAGTGTCTTCGTACGAATCACATAGTATTCGTACAGATGCTTGAAGTATTTGCTCCGAGCCAGCTGGTTCTTCAAAGACTTGTATCATGTGGCAAGCCTCCTAAGTGTAGAAACTTGGCCCTCTTGACTCTCTATGTCTCTGCTCAAAATCTGGCTCAGGGGGTCACTGGGGCTTTTTTGGCTTCGACTTCTTATGCTTCTTTGAAGAAGGTGGCTTTGCCTTGGCCTTAGTTGCCAGGGCATTGGCAACTATTAAGAATCCTGCTGCTTGTGCCAGGGTCTTTCTCAATCACTTTTGCTGCATCCTGCTTATATTGATTCCTTCGAATTCTCGGTCAAGAGCCTTGAAGTCTAGGCATATAAAGCTTCTACCTGTAGGGAACTTAGAAGAGAGAGAATGAGAAGCAGAAGACGAAGAAGAATAATGGTTAGAAGGTCGAGGACTTTTAAGGTCGTTCCCCTCATCAGACCGATCTAAACAGTGTTTTACATCATCACCAAGGTTGGACGAGTGTAGGGGACCTTTTAGGTCATTCCCTTGCCTAGACTATTGGGAAGTGCTTCTAACGTCGTCACCCTCATTGGACGTATGTTGAGTGGGAGATTGCATGGTAGCATCTTCTTGACAGGATGAAGAAGGAAGAAGGATCGTGCTAGGGATGAAGTCCAGTAAAGCTGGTAGTGGAGGAAGGGGCCTGAGAAATTCTTGCTCAACTATGGGTTGAGCGGTCTTGTTTCTTCGACGAGTAGCCCTTGGTGCCCGTCTTTTTCTGGTTTTTTGAGGTGATTTTTGATTCATCTTGCTAGGCTGGCGAACAACCCTAGCTTAGTAAACCACTTCTCGACTTAAAGACTTGAGTCTGTTTTGGCCATGGCTGGGGAATCAAGGGTTCCGCAGAGTCTAAATCATCGATAAGAAGGTCCTGCCTTGGGAGATCTCCTTGCTTCGATGGAGAAGTGACTTGGGGGTTACTTACAGGGAGATTGTAAAAGTCCTGACACTCTCGCATTTTCTTTGTGAATATATCAAGGAAACTTGTGCATTCTGATAAGTAATGGCCTCTTATCTGATGGTATGGGCACCAATGATCTTCAGTCCCCTTAGCAAGGCGACGAGGTTTCCTTGCTTGCTTTAATGTGATTATGCCTTCCTGAAGCATTATAATGAAGAAGGCGTAAAAGATATCAGGCATCTCGTCTTCCTCTTTGATAGTTACAGCATGGGAGGCCTCGGCTGCCCCAAAGGCATTCTTTAAGCGTGTAGCAGTCACCTGTAGGGTGATTGTTCCTCTGATGATAAGCACAATAATTCACCTGAGTGTCAAGTGTAGGTTGCTCAGGGAATTCGGTTTCTGAAAGCTGAATCATATTATGTTTCAATAATAACTGGAACCGCACAGGGACACATTCCTTCTCGAAGGGGTAGACCTTGTTCTTATTCCTGGTGAAACAATGACCCCGATCAAGGTTGGCCGGTGGCAGACCCGATTGTACGACTGTTGTTGCTTGCTAGCATGGGGTGCTACCTTTGTTGTGCTTACCTAAGTAGAGAGGTCCAAAGTTTGGGAGGGAGCCTTCTTTGAATCAGCGACCATGATGGCTGCATTGATTACCCCTTTCTGTTGGCCGCCCCTTGTGTTATTCCGAGAGTTACCATTGCCCCAGTTGTTTGCTGAACTTGTAGATGGTTGTCGTGTCACACCATGGTCGCATGATAGACTTTTTATGCGTACTGATTTAGAGATCAGCTCTGACATGGAGGTTGGATTAGAAGCCTCAACAAGTAGAGTGATCTCGGGTCACATGTTCCGCACGCAAGTTTGGGCTACTTCCTTCTCAAGCAGAGGATTAAGATGGCGAGAAGCCAAGCTTCTCCATTTTGATATGAACTGATCGACGGGCTCATTGGGGTCTTGAGTCAGGGAGAGGAGTTCGACGGTTTGAACCTCTCTCTCAACCTCATAGAAGCGTTGATAGAATAGCTTCTCCATCTCCTCCCACATATGGACTGAGTTTGGAGGAAGTCGGGCATACCATTTAAATGCTGGGCCATCAAGGGTCTCAACAAACTATCGGACAAGAAGTCTCCCGTTAGCCGCTGTTTCTTGACATACTGCCTGAAAGTGGGCAATAAGCTAGTTTGGGGATGTGGTTCTGGTGAATAAGGGAAACTTCCCTTTCTTATAATCTGAGTGAAATGAGACCTGATCAATATACAAGGGGTATAGCCTTTGATAAGGCATTGCATTCTGTATCCTCGAGATTGGTCTATTCTTTAGGCTATGGGTGACCATAGCGTCAATGTCTATTTAGGAGATGGGTTGAGGAACAGAATTGTCCTGTGAGGTAGAAGTAGGGGGCTTCCATGGAGGTGCACCATCAAAGTGAAGGAAATTGACCTCATGGATAGCCGACTGGAGTGTGACGTCGATAAGATCGATCTTTTCCCTCATCGCGCACACCATATCTTCAAAATTGTTCATTTGCTCTTCCTGCGCATGACGTAGCTTGCTTACGACCATTACGCTGACCGTTTCACTATGGAGGTCGACATTAGTGGCAATAGAGGGTTTACGAACATGAAGGGTCGTACGTGGGGTCAACAGGGGGTCAGCATGCCTTGAGTGAACTTGACTCTTGTATGCTGGTCGCGTTTGGATCGGTTTTCGATGATCTTGAGATTGTGGCTGCTGAGCGGCTGGGTCTTTTTCTACAATAGTAACCACAACACAGGGCTCATGGAGCTCTTCTTCAGGCTCCATCGTCTGAAGGGGGTAGAGTGAAGAGGGTCGTCCGAATTGGTCGTTTTGACTACCTTGGTCACCTCCCTAGTCAAAATTTGCAGACCTCTATTGCCTTTAGCCTTGAGGTTTTGATGGACCTCGCACTAAAACTGCGATCTAGGTCACTGCTGGTCAGCTCTTCTTGCATAGGAGAGAGCTGTCTCCATCAGGTGCGGCAATGGATGAGGGCCAGGAACTAGAGTCATCTTGGGCCAGGGAGGATGAAGGACTATATCTTCCATCAGATTGATACCTTGAGGTCTCTTGTGGGCTGAAGAGACACGACAAAAGTGACGGAGCTGGTTCAAGATGATACTCTTAGGGAATACCTTTGAGTATCAAGGCTGAAGGGGCTTGCTCGATGAAGAAGGAATGGGCAGGAGCAGGGTAGACTCATAAGGAAGCCTGAGTCGAGGACAAGAGAGCGTCTGTGATGGTGACGCCTATGTGCCCCTTGAAGAAGGGTCACGGGTGATCTGGGGTCAACCCGTGCTCAAGCAAGGGGTCTGACATGTGTCTACAAGAGAACAGGTGTAGGCTTGTCCCTTACAGGGTGTGCTAGTATGTGCACAGTAGGAGGACGAGAAGGTCATCCCCTGTGTACTTGGGTGTGTCTAAGTGATGGAGACCGTGGGGTTTCTCCCTCGACGTGATGAGCCTCTAAGGACAGAGACCAATAGTATAGAAATGTGGGGGGTAGCCCTATGGTGACCCACAGAAGCAACGGAACCTTGTTTGCCTTTTACAGAAAGGGACTTGGCAGCCTTCCGATGTACCTTGGAAACATGACCGACAAGTGACTTATCCGTGGCTGGGTGCATGCTATGTAGGGCAAAAGATGTGCTGTCAATCCAGGGCACCTTGGTGGAGTTTCCGCCAGAGCAAGGAGATGGGGAGTGAGGGATGTTTAGGTCCCACCTCACACTAGTCCAAGTTGAGGCTTGGGAGCTAGACTAGGCGTCTTTGCTCAAGAGGATGGTTGGGAAAGAAGTTGAAGCAACTTGTTCCCTAGGGACACTCTCGAATACGGGGATAAGAAAATCCCCGATCCGGATAAATGGGTTACACAACTCGCAAGCCATAATAAAATGTGAAAAGACAAAGAAAGCAGATAATAAAAGAAGAAATTCACCAAACAAGAACGATCCAACTAAGGGTTAGTAAGTCCCCAGTGGAGCCACCAAGCTGGTTCGGTCCCTCGATCTTGCCCTCCGGATCCTTTGAGGATCGGGCAGCGTGCATCTTGGGTTTCGAGCGAAGACTCGGGACATTTTTGAGATCGGCCTCTCGCGAACCTCGTTCGAAAATGGGGGCAGGTGTTACCAGCTAGTGAGAGTGGAATTTAAAGATGGGTTCGGGACTTACTCGGGCGGACTCACGTGGACGCTCTCTTAGATCACGACGAAAGCCCCTTAGTAATAAACCTAGTTCAGAATCACCTCCCTTGGCTTGTATTCTTCTTATTTTCTGTAATCACACACATATATGGCAAAGGTTATAAGACAGGTGGGTCAGACCTCCCCCTTTTCCTCTTTGATGAACGTACACAAGCGTGCACACTCAAAAAGAAGAAGAGAAGAAAGATGGGGGAGAGAAAAATTTGACTACGGGAGAGGATCAGAGCGGTGACTTGGCTGATGGATAGTTGGCCTGACATGGTAGCAAAATGGGCTCGGTAACTCAGACTGGCTCACAGAATTACTAGTAGACATCATTACCAATACCGACTAGCTAGGCACAATGGTCGGTCTGTCTTGACAATAAAGCGAGACAAGTAATCCTGGCACAACAATATTACGGCCAGATGACATGACTATCATGAGAGGCTAACGTCAATCCCTCTTAGTCGAATGAAGGAGTTGCATAATTAAGGTATGAGGAAAGAATAAGAAGAGAAGAAGAGAAAGAAAGAAGGAGGGAGAAGAAGGGAAGATAAAGAGTATGAATGACGAGAGAATAAAGGAGAGAGAGGGAAGGAAGGCACAGTTGAGGGCAAGCATTATTGACTGTGTTGGAAGGAAGAGAGAGAAAATGCAGTTGGTGCTAGGCTTTGCTGACTGTGACTGAAGAGCAGAGAGAAATCAAGTCAGCACTAGGCTTCACCGACTGATAGAAGAAGAGAGAGAAATCCAGTCGACAATAGGCTTCGTCGCCTGACAGATGAAGAGAGAGAAATCTATACGACGTTAGGCTTCGCCAACTGACAGAAGAGGGGAGAAAAAACTAATCGATGCTAGGGTTCACCGATTGACAAAAGAAGAGAGCAAAAACTAGGCGGCGTTAGGCTTCACCAACTGACAGAAGAAAGAGAAAACGAACGGGTGTTAGGTCTCGTCAGTTGTGACAGAAGAAAGAGAAAGCCAACTGGCGCTAGGCCTCGTCGGTTGTCACAGAAGAAAGAGAAAACCAACTGGTGCTAGGCTTCACCGATTGACAAAAGAAAGAGAAGACCACCTGACGCTAGGCCTCACTAGTTGTGACAGAAGGGAGAGAAAACCAAATGGCATTAGGCTTCGCCGGTTGCATTAGAAGAGGACATAGAGATGAGAAGAAGAGAGAGAAAGAGATAAAGATGAGAAGAAGAGGGAGAAACAGATAGAGATGAGAAGAAGAGAGAGAAACAGATAGAGATGAGAAGAAAGGAGAGAAAGAGAGGAGGAGAAAGAAAGAGATAGAGACGAGAAGAGAGGAGAGGAGAGAAATATAGGGAACGAGAGAGAAAAAGGGGAGGAGAGAGAAAGAGGGGAAGAGAGAGAAAGTTACCTGCTTGAAGGGTACCGACCCCTTTCTTCTCTCCTCTCTCTCTCTCTCTCCAAGATGTGCTCACAGGCTCAAGAGAAATCAGAATTTTATTGATTGATCCAAGAAGAATGAATCCATTTTTTGTACAATGAGACACTGCCTGTTTATATAGAATTGGGCTAAAATGTGGGTGTGCACCTGAAAACTACCTATAATTGAAGATAATTAGAATTTCATTGAATTTCAAAAAATTCTAAAAATGGGTATAAAAAGATTGTTTTGCCCTTGTCTAACAATGTATGGAATTCCACAACAATCTGTGCTGCTACTCGAGAACTTGCGTGATCTTTCGTGGTTGACCCGGGGTCATTCTGATGCTCGTTTGATCAAAGGATTATTATTTTCTTGTAAGGCTTGACATGATGATCATTTTGATACCAACTTCGAGCCATGAATCATGTTTTTGAGCCCTGATCATGAGACTTGAATTTTGGATGAATCTTGAAAACTATAGATTGATTGTGTGCTCGTTCCTTGATGTTTCTTCGTGACTTCTTCATTGAATCACACTAAGCATGCCGTCCCGATCAAGATGCAATGAACTTAACTTGATTTCGTGTCCGGATGAAGATTTTGTCATCTTGAGCTTTTGGCCGGAATCTTGACATCTGATGGTCGAAATTTACAGTAGATTTGACGCCTTCATGTGTGAAATCCAACCGTTCGTCGTACGAGAGGTTCGGACCAGAGATAACCTCGGACCTCACGCACATAATGCTATTGGTTTCGTGCCGATCGGGTATGCGAGCGTCGTGATCTGGCTTCTCGAATGAGGCATGATGGCACTAACTTTTCTGCAACTTCCTTCATGGATCAGCGACTTTCATTTAGTTTTTTTCTCTACTTGGGCATCCTCACGGGGCGTACCACATATCGATCTGTTTATCTTGATGAGACGAACGTGCTCACCAAATTTGGGATCGATCCAACTTGAAATGAGTAAGATATAGGCCCCCCATAGTGAATACCCGTGACTATTAAAACAACCACCTTTAATGGTGTTTCAATGCAGGGTGGCCACACTGGAATAG
The DNA here is from genome assembly GCF_000471905.2 of Amborella trichopoda. The sequence goes on from NW_006497023.1 coordinate 1,020,670, forward strand.
TGTGCGGCCTACCCCTTTTTAGTCTTTTACCCATAACTTTGTCCTGAAGTGCCCGTTTAAGAAACTTGATCCATAGGGGTTTTTGACCGTGGCAGATCTAATGGCGATGGTCCCAAAACCATTTGACACACGAAAATTATAGCTCTAGTTACGAGATCCATTTTAGGGTGCTATAGACCGATTTCGCTAAAATTGTTTCTTTGTGTTCACTGCCTTAGACATGTCTGATTGCGATGAAACTTGGCAGGTGGTCTTTTGAAGTGCTAATGATGATCTTGACCAATTCTAGGGCCATTTTGAGACTATCAGGAATTTCCACTGTTTTGTAAGCTTTATTGACCTGCTTCCTACTAGGGACCAAGGGGCTGAAAAATACATTCAAATAGCCACATCAACATCATAGCCCCAATCTGGAATAGTTGCTTCAGGGCCTTCATCCTCATTAGTCTCCATCTGAGCCGCCTTCGACTCAAGAATTACCCCTGAACTCATGGGCACCTCCTCAAGATCCGAAATCACCTCCCGATCAGAAACAATGACAATGAGCTCAGAGCGGTCGGAGTCTTCTGCCTTAATTTCTGAAGAGAAAGAAAATAATTCAAGAGAAGGAGAAGGTGGTCCAGAGAAAGCAGAAGGTGATACTGGAGTAACTCTTAAAAGATCAGAAGAGGAAGAGCTACTTTCTGATTCTGACCTCATAGGAAGCTTGACACTCTTGCGCCTCCAAGTATGCCCACTAACTAAAGGCGGTTCATGGGTATCGACAGCGATCGAGCACTTTTGTTTCTTCCCCCTGCCGGAGTAGGAGTGGCCACTTCAGATCCACCTCCCTAAGAATGCCCTCCAGCCAATTTACTATGGGGACCACTCCCTATCAGGGTGTTCAAATCCTATGGAGGACGCTTCTCATAATCAGGGACTTGTCGCCCCTCATCCCACTCGAAGATGGAACTAAGATTTTCGAAGACAGTCTCAGTCCTTGTACTCATTACAAGAAATTTTGGCGAGGGGTCATCAGCTGCTATCTCATGCAGAAGCCTTAAAGATCGCCAGTTTGAGGGATAATCTAAGACAAATACCGCATCAGAAACGGGAGCATCTGCCAGGCTCCTTTGCCTGGTATCCTGGTGCCAGTTATCATTTGCCCCTTTCGAAGGGTGATCCTTATCCTAATATCCCTTGCTGGTGATTCTCCATCAGCTCACATAGGCCTTGGTCGTTCGGGCCCTCTTGCAAAAGTGAGGCAATACATATTTACTGGTTTTTGTCATCTCTAGAAACATAGATCAAACGGTTCGTATATGTTCTAGCAGCTAGCACTCTCGGAGAGTTCCAAACTCTTATGTCTTCCCCTTTATCACCTTACTCTGGTGCTTTTCAAAAAACACCGAGAAAGGGTAGCCTTGATGAAGCCCATGCTGACGAGCGAAGCGGTAGGGAAAATACCCCTCTAACCTGGCACTATGCGGAGTCTGATAAGGTAAGACTCCCCCTCAGATGCTCAGAATGACAATGAGCTAGAGCACCGTCTAGCTCCTTCCCCAACTCATCAATGAAAGCACGGTCGGTGAAGCTTCTGATCAGAAAGGGGACTCGCCTCATGTTAAAAGAATCATTCCCAAATAGACCCCGAGCCTCCTCTGGGGCATGGAAGATGGCCCTCTGGTTGGCAATCCTCATTAAGAAGGGCCACAGTTTATCTCCTGAGCACTGATGTTGGACGTTGGTGTCAAGGAAATAGGACCCTAGCCACCCGTACATGTAATGCACAGGGAATGGAGTTTTAAAATCTCCAGGAAAAGTCTCTCCTCCTACAATGCCATTCCGTCCCTCTTTTTCCATGTAGGCTTTCCATGAGAGATGGTCCCCAAGCCATGGTACATGTTGCACAAGACTGGCTGAGCAAGGGCAAACTCACGCCCTCTGGCAATGTCGTATGCCACATACAGTACGCCTGGATGAATGTCATCCCCCAAGTCTAAAAGCACGAATTTGCAAAAAAATAAGCTTAAATATGCAGCCAAGAAAGCACAGTCATCGCCGGTCTCAAGTTGATTTACGAGAGGCGTATCCTTTGCGATTAACTTCCCTTTCCCTTTCAGAGTGCCCTGACCACCTTCAGGATAATCCCCACAAAATAATTTCACCATCTCCGTGAAAGTGACCCTGCCATTGTTAGACCTCGAAGATCTTTTGAAGACTGGAAGGCGACTCTTCATCCCCCAAGTTAGCATCACTGAAGATTATGAGTTCGAGGGCTTGAACTCGTCATACATAGCCCCGATCATCAGGAGACCTCTAACAAAATTAAGATATAGTAAAGAGATTCATGCTTCCCCATGTTCAAGAAGCCAGGTATTACTAACTGGGCTCCATGTCTCCCGCAATACCTTTATTGTATTGGAGCAACAGTCGTAGTAGCTGCTCAAACACTGGACCGCTGCTAATAGTGACGCACGTTCAAGAGTGCTTATGTACTATGCCAATACCTTGGTAGTCTAGGAAAGAGTATCCCTTCAGGTATTGGTGCTCCCCCTGAATCCGGAAGCCTTATGCTGACCACCTTAGTAGTCCCTATGCCTGTACCGTTCTCTTCCCTAAGGTAGGCAAGTTCTCCCTGGAAGCTATGTTCCTATGCATGTAATGAAGAAGTGCCACCCCTTCTTCAATACTAATGTTGCCGTCATTGCCCTCGCGTACTTTGAAACAAATGGGGTCTGTAATAAAAGTGACATTGAGGGGCCACTCTGGTTCGCATACTGGTAGGGTCAACCAAATGGGCTCACCCCTTGATAAAACCTCACCTGTAAAATCATAGGCACCAATTTCGCCCTCCCTTGAAAGCCTCTTCAAATCAAGAATTTGGTAAGAAGAACCAGCCATTATAAATGGCTTAGAGTCGCTAAGACACTGGATCAGCGTCGACTGAGTTTGCCAAACACTAAGCGCCAATTATGTTTCCTAAATACTTAACGCCGGCTGTGTCCGCTGATACTTAGCACCGGTTTCATAACAATGTCTAGCGCCAGTCGAGTCTGTTAGCACTCAGCGCCGATTGAGCTTATCGAGGCCCAGTGCCGGTTGAGTGCCAATGGCTAGCGCCAACTAAATCTTACGACAGTCAGTGTCGGTTGCGTGCCAATGGCTAGTGCCAGCTGAATCTGACGACACTTAGCACCGGTTAAGTACTAAAGGCTAGTGCTAGTTGAATCTGACAACACTCAGCCCCTGTTACGTGCCAACGACTAGGGCCGATTGAGTCTTTCAGTACTCAGCACCTGTTGCAATTACCAATACCTAGCACTGGTTGAGCTTCTCAAAGGCCTGCGTCGGCTATGATTGGATCTCTCACTCACCCCACAAAATCTAGTTATGGCACCTCGAATGCGCTGTGCCGACTGACAACCGTCTCCACATCCTTCAACACTGCTTGACACACTAGTGAATGTCAACCGTCACCATGTCACACTGTTCCCTTTGACACACGAAAGAGGTAACTGTACACCTTCCCTGCGACGGTTCACCTCCCACGATAGTTCACCTCTTGCAACCGTACACCTTCCACAATGGTCCCCTCTTGAGACCATTTGTCTCATGTTGGAACTTCTCCTACACGACCATAAACCCACTAAAAAACTTTTCCACCTGCTTTTTTGGCCGAGACGTCACTAGAACCTTACCGAAAACATTTGTAAACTTTCCCTTCGATTCTCGAAAAACCTCTGCAACACCGCTAACAACTTCTGGAAAGTTACATCAACCCCCGGGAAACCCCTTAAAACTCCACGAAAAACTCCCAAGATGTGCGAAAATGTTCACTATTCCACTTCCCGCTAACTGTAGTTGGAACCCCTTTTGTTTCCCAAAAAACTCCCCAAAGAACTCTCCATTCCCACAACTTCACCAAATTCCTGGCAAAGTCTGCTCGCTAAAGGCCTTCCCCACAAATCCACCGAGAATCCCACTGTTTGCCGAAAACCTTCCCTGCAAAACTTTTGCTGGAGTCCCACTGTTTGCCGGAACTTCAATCGAGCACCCTTTCCTCACAGTTAAGAAACGTTTTTCTTATGTTTTTTTACCCTTGGTGAAAAGCAAGGGAAAATGGGATTTTATCCCCTTATATAGACCACACTACCCTCAAATACCCCTCACAAACTAGGAATTCCAGTCGAGTCCAAGGGAAGCCAAGCGACGATGAGGCTGGTCTGGCTTTAACTCGAGGTTTGAGGTAACTCTCATCGATCCATGCCTAGTGCCTAGTGGATTCCAAACTACCCAAGCATTGGTTGACTTGGCGCTGGGTGAATTCCTAACAACCCTAGTGCCGATTTACTTACTGCCGGGTGGCTTTTGAAACGTCCCTAGCACCGGTCGACTTAGCACAGGTTGTATTCAAACGATATCAAGGGTCGTGCACAGCGTCAGCTAATTTTTTAACAACCCAGCATTGGTTGTATTTTTGAGAACTCAGCGCCGGTGGAACGCTCGTAAGAAACCACAATCGCTACACCTGTCACCGACTGTATTTTCAGCAGCTTATTGTCATCTACTCCAGGCTGAAGCCTTGCACGTCCTACCATTATCCCCAGTGGAGTAATACAAAGCCGTGACTTGTTATCCCCAGTGGAGTTGCACCCAGGTCGTTGCATCCAAGCTGTGACCTATCATCCCCAATGGAGTCAGGAGTAGGCCACTGCTCCTCATCCCCCTTTAGGAATCACACCCATATAGCAGCCCATCATCCTCAGTGGAGTTAGGGTCATTCTTACCTCTTCAATTCCCAGTGGGTCTGTTTCACACCAAGCTATCTTATCCCTAGGAAGTCAGGTTACCTGTTCTTCATAGAGTCTCATCATTCACCCCAAGGAGTATGCTTACCCCCCTAAGCCCTAGTGGAGTCCGCTTCTATTGACCATCCTTCATCAGGTCACCACTTCCATCTGAGCCCTCAGTTTGTGGATGGTCTTGACCATTTTATCCCCAGGGAGTCGGATTGCCATCCACAGACCTATTCCCAATGAAGCTCCATCTAAATTGTGACCCACACGATGGTCTAAATGTACAACCCTAAACCACATTATCCAAACTATACGACCTTAAACTGTAGCGGTGGTCTAGATGCATGACCCTAAACCGCATGGTCCAAACTATACGACCTTAAACTGTAGCAGTGGTCTAGATGCACGACCCTAAACTGCATAACCATGGTTCAAACTATATGACCTTAAACTGTAGCAGAGGTCTAGATGCACGACCCTAAACTGCATGGTCCAAACTATACGACCTTAAACTATAGTGACGGTCTAGATGCACGACTCTAAACTACATACCCATGGACCAAACTATATGACCTTAAACTGTAGAGGAGTTCTAGACGCACGACCCTAAACTGTATGGTCCAAACTATACGACCTTAAACTGCAGCGGTGGCCTTGATGCATGACTCTAAACTGTATAACCATGGTCTAAACTATACGACCTTAAAATGTAGCGGTGGTCTAGATACACGACCCTAAACTGTATGGTCCAAACTATACAACCTTAAACTGTAGCGATTGTCTACATACACAACCCTAAACTGAGTAACCGTGGTCCAAACTATACGAGCTTAAAATATAACGGAGGTCTAGATGCACGACCTTAAACCGCATGCTCCAAACTATACGACCTTAAACTGTAGCGGTGGACTAGATGCACAACCCTAAACTGCATAACCATGGTCGAAACTATATAACCTAAAACTGTAATGGAGGTTTAGTTGCACGACCTTAAACTGCACGGTCCTAGTTGAATGACTTTAAACTACATAACCACAGTCCAGCTGTACGAACTTAAACCATAGTCTACGTCCTCACCGCATGATGATAAAAGGCTCAGCACTATGGTCCAAACTATATGGCTTTAAACTGTAGCGGAGGTCTAGTTGCATGACCTTAAACTGCATGGTCCTAGTTGTATGACTTTAAACTGCATAACCACAGCCAAAACTATATGACCTGAAACCATAGTACACGTCCTTGCCACATGACGATAAACTTCTTTGCATAGGTCCAAGAGGCAATACCATAAATTCGCCCCCACATATGCGCACATGCCTTCATGTGCACTTTCATGCATGCCTTCCCTAACTTGCTTATTAGTGTGCACGCGCCACCTTCATTACCTCCCTAGTGTGTCCATTCACTTCATCACCACACCTCATTCGCCAGTGAGTCTCACCTGCACTCACAAAATGGTGAACCATCCCGCCATCAGTATTCATTGTAAGTTAGTGGATCACCATCGTCCACTCACATTTCATACATCATCCATCTTTCATAAGTAGCCTAATGCCATTTCCCCAAGTGAGTCAAACCACCACCATACTCACTCCACGGCCTCCACAGACTGCCATCCATCTCTATTACGGTCCAGTTGTATGCGCTTAAACCATAGTGTACGTCTAGGACGTAAGACATTAAACTGTTTCAGGTCCCTGAGGCATGACCTCCAACACGCCTTCACAAAAAAAAGAGATGAAATAATTGGCATGGTGTATACCTTAACAAAGGAACGCTATGAATAAAAATGACGGATGGGCATGGTCATAAAACCATGAGTAAAAGAGTTTCGTGAATAAACAAATCGAGCATGCTGAAATCTCAAAAGGGCATCGTGAGAAAAAATAGACGAAAATGCTGGACATGGCTGAAACGTCATGGGTAAAAGAGCCCCAAAACAAAATAAAAAGAAGTTCGTGAAAACCGTCTCTACGGACGTCTAGACAAAGGATGTCTAGACCAATAAACAGGTAGATGCAACACTCATCTCAATAGGTGACTTCAGCCCTCACTCAAAAAAAGAAAATCCCTAGTGACACATACCATAATCCAAAAATATGAGCTTCAAGGAAAAGATTCCGACAGCCTGAGTCTAAATGCAGAAGGACTTGAAAGACAAAATACTCACCAAGACGGCAAGACAAGTCTCATGAGGAAGAACATTATTCCCAAGAGGTCACAAACATACTCTATAAATAAATACTCCAAAGGCAAGAAACTGAAAAAGCCAGGGGGAAACCTACCAGACTTCAGCTCGCCTAGCCGGCACGCCTAGACCTTTGGATCAGCTAATAAACTTGCCCCCGACTGGACACGGTAAATGAGACCTACAGTGGTACTCTGATCATCAAAAGCAAACCTAGTGTAGCAGTAAACCGTGCAGACCAAATGAAAGCAAATGAACCCAGACCAAATGGGAACAATGCCCTTTAATATGTCTCTCAATTGCAAGACGGGCCTGATTCTGATTGACGAGGTCCGTACAAAATCCTCAGCTTCAGAATCACCAACAGTTCACACGACGGTGAGGACTTCGACAAGATCCATTAAAAAAGTCTCTTCTCCCCTAAAGTCTCCACGGACGGACCGGCGAACAATGCATCCCTACGTCATTACGTGAATCTCCTCGGCGTTCACGTGGTCCAGTGGCTTGGAAGAAAAAAAGTAAAAGCCGAAGGAAACTTTCTAAGTTATTGTCCTTCTAGCTTCTCTTGATGCAGAAAATTCGATGGGGAAAGCTGTTTGAACATATTTTTCAGCACCTTGGTCCCTAATAGGAAGCAGGTCAATAAAGCCTACAAAACAGTGAAAATTCCCATCAGTCTCAGAATGGCCCCAAAATTGGTCAAGATCTTCATCAGCAATTCAAATGATCACCTGCTATATTTCATCATGATCAGACATGTCTAAGGTAGTGAACACAAAGAAACAATTTCAGCAAAATTGGTCTCTAGCACCCTGAGATGGACCCTGTAACTAGAGCCATACTTTTGGCGTGACAAATAGCGACACCAAAAGATAAAGTTATGGATAAAATAATAAAGTTATGGATAAAATAACGAGAAGGGGTCGGCTGCACACTATTCTCGTGTGGTCTCACTGCATCAAAACACCATTAAAGGTCGCTATTTTTAGAGTCACGGGGCAGTTACTTTCAGGGCCTTTATCTCACTCATTCCAATTTGGATCACTCCCAAATTTGGTGAGTGTGTTCGTCTCATCAAGGAAAGCAATTTATATGTGGTACACCCCTTGACAACGCCCAAGCAGAGACAAACTAAATGAAATTTTCTGATCTGAAAGGAGTTGCAGAAAATTCAGAAACATCATGCCTCGTTCGAGCAGCCAGATCACGATGCTCGCATACTTGATCGGCACGAAACCAATTGCATTATGTGCGTGAGGTCCGAGGATATCTCTGGTCCAAACCTCGCGTACGTTGAAATGGTTGGATTTCACCCATGAAGGCGTCAAAGCTGCTATAAATTCTTACCGCCGGACGTCAAGATTTCGGCCAAAAACTCAAGACGACAAAACCTTCATCTGCAGACGAAATCAAGCTACATTTGTTGCAATGTGATCGTGACGACATGATTAGTGTGATTCAATGAAGAAATCACGAAGAAACATCAAGGAATGTGCACACAATCGATCTGAAGTTTTCAAGATTCATCGGAAATTCAAGTATCATGATCATCGCTCAAAAACATGATTCATGGCTCGAAGTTGGTGTCAAAAAGATTGCCATGCCGAGACCTACAAGAAAACAATAATCTTTCGATCAAATGGGCATCAAAATGACCCCAGGTCAGCCACAGAAGATCACACAAGTTCTTGGGCAGCAACGACGACTATTCTGGAATTCCACACGTTGTTAAGCAGGGGTAAAACATTCATTTTGCACCCATTTTAAGAATTTCTTTAAATTCAATTAAATAGTAATTATGTTCAATTCTAGGCAGTTTTTGGGCGTACACTCATATTTTAGCCCAATTCTATATAAACCGGCACTGCCTCATTGTATAAAGGACGGATTCATTCTTCTTGGATCAATCAATAAAATTTTGATTTTTGCTTGAGCTTGTGGGTATGTCTTGGAGAGAGAGAGAGAGGAGAGAGGAAAAAGGGACTGGTACCCTTCGAGCAAGTAACTTTCTCTCTCCTCCCATCTTTCTCATCTTTATCTCTTTCTCTCTCCTCCCTTCTTTCTCATCTCTATCTTTATCTCTTTCTCTCTCTTCTTCTCATCTCTATCTCCATCCGTTCTCCTCTCTTCAGTCACAATTGACGAAGCCTAGCCTCAGCTCTATTTCTCTCTCCTCTCTTCTGTAATAGTCGACCAAGCCTAATCTGGCTAGATTTCTCTCTCCTCTCTTCTATCACAGTCCGTGAAGTCTAGTGCTGGCTATATTTCTCTCTCTTCTCTTCTCTCATAGTCGGTGAAACCTAGCATCGATTTGATTTCTCTATCCTTTCTTTTGTCACAGTCAGTAAAGCCTAGTGTCAACTAAATTTCTCTCTCCTCTTCTGTCAATGTCAATGAAGACTAGCACAAGCTGGATTTCTCTCTTCTCTTCTGTCACAATCGGAGAAGCCTAGCGCCGATTCAATTTCTCTCTCTTCTTTCATTGTAGTTGTTGAAGCTCAACACCAGCTTGATCTCTCTCTCTCTCTTGCTTCTCTCCCATCACAACAGGCGCAAGCCCAGCACCTACTGGTTCTCTCCTTCTCTTCTCTTCTGTCACAATTGATGAAGCCTAGTGTCGACTAGATTTCTCCCTCTTATTTTGACACAATTGGCGAAGCCTAATGTCGACAGCATTTTCTCTCCTCCTTTGTATAACACAGTCGGTGAAGCTTAGCACCGACTACATTTTCTCTCTGTTTCTTCTAGCATAGATGGCAATGCTTAGCGCCAACTGCATCTTCCTTACGTCTCTCTCTTTTATCCCCTTGTCTTTCATACTCTTCTTTGCCTTTCTTCTCCCTCCTTATTTTTGTTCCCTTCTTCTCTTATTTCATCATAACCATCATTCTTCTACTCTGTCATTTGACTAAGAGGAATTGAGGTTAGCCTCTCATGGTAGTTCTGTCGTCTAGCTGTAATGTTGTTGGGCCAAGACTACTTGGCCCGCTTTATTACCATGACAGACTGACCAATGTGCTTAGCTAGTCAGTACAGGTAATGACATCTAGTAGTAATCCTCTGTGCCAGTCTTAGTTACTGAACCCATTTTAGTACTGGCAAAATGGGTTTGGTAGCTAGGAGAATTCGATACTGACAAAATGGGTAATTACTCACCAGCTTAGTCACCACTTTATCATCTCACTCAGTCGAATTCTTCTCTCCGCCGTCATTCTTCCCTTCTTGTATTTGAATGCGCATGCTTGTGTACGTTCATCACAGAGGAAAAGAGTGAGGTCTGACCCACTTGTCTTATAACCTTTGCTATTTATGTATGTGATTGCAAAAAAACAAGAAGAATACAAGCCAAGGGAGGCGATTCTAAACCAATTTTATTATTGGGGGGCTTTCTTCGTGATCTATGAAGGCGCACATGCGAGCCAGCCCAAGTAAGTCCCGAACCCACCTTTAAATTCCTCTCTCACCAATTGGTAACACCTACCCCCATTCTCGAACGAGGTTCCCGAGAGAGCAGTCTCAAAAATGTCCCAGGTCTTCCCCCTAAACCCGATATGCATGCCGCTCGATACTCAAAAGGATTCGGAGGGCGAGATCTAGGCACGTAACCAGTCTCAAGCTGCCCAGTTATAGCTTAACCCATCTCAGTCTCAACGGCAGTATCAAGTTGCTCAGATATGGCTTTATCCATCTCAGACTCAACGGCAGTCTCAAGTTGCCTAGAGATGGCTTAACCCATCTCAACCTCTACGAAAGTCTCAAGCTATCCAGAGATGGCTTAACCCATCTTAGTCACAACGGCAGTCTCAAGATGCCCAACGATGGCTTAACTCATCTCAGTTTTAATGGCTGTCTCAAGCTACCCAGAGATGACATAGCCCATCTCATTCAACAAAAGTCTCGAACCGCCCAACGATGCTTAACAATACCGCCCATGGTCACGCGCTAGATATTTATGACCCGATCATTTTTATATCAAGCACGCATCTTGGCATGACCCGAGATGAGAGAATTTCTAGACGGAAGATATGCTCAGAAGAAACATGAAAATTCATAATTTATATAAGAGAACATCCAATTCTTTGAAGGCCATAGCTCAAGATCCCGGTATCTGATTGTCAGAAATACCGGTCTGTTGCGCTGTGCAGCGAAGAGCTACACTTTAGTAGAAGCTTTGCGCATGAACGAAAGCCAGATGACATGAAATTTGAGGTTTCAGAAAGGCATACTTTTCCGATCATCGGAATCTCATTTTTCAGCAACCTCCGAAATTTGGAATATGCTCAAATCAAGACCAAAACAGATGACATTTTCTGCAAAATGATCGTGACAATGTCCTCTTAAAATTGTGATTAACTATGAAGTCTTGAAACATCATGAGTCATCCTACATTGATGTATGAAGATATGCAAAGTTTATGGACTTGGCCGGATTTCGGGTTCATCCTAAAAAATTTGTTTCAAGGCGATCAAATGGTATCAAAACGTTCACAATAATGCAAGCATCGATTCTACGATGATTGATCCCTTGAATTACCATCATAGGTGTCCAAAATATCTCCTGAAGATTGCTCATGGCAAGAGGCCCCCCTCATGGAGGGATTGTTTTGTCATTTGCTAAAACGTTCTTAGGGGTATTTTGGTCATTTGGTCCAAATACGGGATGATTATTTTACTTTAATAAATGTGTATTTTAGGACAACTTTTGGTAATTTTGAGCATTCCACCCTTGTTTAGCGGCTGCTCTATGTAGACAAACCCATGTCACTGGTATTATGGTCTCTTAGGTGGGTCTTTGAACTCTCTGTAAAATTTTAGTATTCATTTGCAATACGTGAGAATTTTGGATTGAATTTTAGTCTATTATTTTTTCTTTGCTCACAAGTTCAAGACCAAAGGGGGAGGAGAGAGAAACATTTGTTAGAGAGAAAAATACCCTTAGACCATCGTACACCATAGGCCACTCCCTAATCCATACATCGTAGTTCATTTCATACACCATACACTACCCCTTAGACCATCATACCCTACACCTCATCCCATATATGAAACCTTACCCCTAAACTTTAACCCCTTTTCTTTCTTCCTTCTCTTCTTTTTCTCTCATTCTCTCTTGTCTGAAGTCATAGACCCATGCCTAGGGCAAGCCTAGCTCCCTTCTCTATTTCTATCATCTCATTCTCTCCACTACTCATGCTCTACATGCAACAGTGCTTCCCCTCTCTACAACGCACTCGTACCCGCACTCTCTGCAGTGCACTCATACCTATGCTCTCTATATCACACTCGTACCCGTGCTCTCTACAGCCCACTCATACCTATGCTCTTTACAGTTCACCCGTACCCACGCTCTCAATAGCGCACTCATACCTGCGCTCTCTATAGAACACTTGTACACGTGCTCTCTACAGTGCACTCTCACCCGCGCTTAGCTCTGTGTGCCTTCACTCGCATTCTCCACAACGCACTCTCTACCCACCCTTAGCTCAGTGCACCTTCTTCACCCACGCTTAGCTTAGTGCACCTTCACCCGCGCTCAACTCCTTGCACCTCCACCCGTGCTCAACTTTGCGCACCTCCACCTACGCCTAATCCTACATATTTCCTACGCCATCATTCATTCACGTCATACCATACCATTACACCCACACCTAGCAATTTACATTAACCATTATTTCTTCCTTAAACGATACTCTTTTTAATCCGTCTCATTATATCACCTTGTTATCTCACCTTCGTTGCTGATTGCTTTTCTCATCGCTTAAAACACTTAACCCAGGGGGGTTCTAAGATAGTATTTTAGAGTTTTAATTATGGGACTGCTCTAACTACCTTCTCGTACAATGAATAGAGGTCGCAAGAGAAATTACTTCTCTGGCACCCATTTACTCGAGTTGTAGTCATCCTGAGTTAGTCTTCTTTAGAATTCTAATTCTCTTGCTATTATAATGTCACGACCCTGCCCTCTAACTTCTATCATGCTCGCCGGAGGGCAACATAGTGCGGGACTGCGACCAAAGGTAGAGAATGCCACTTAGGTGGGAGTGCGCTCAATGCTTTTAGAAAGACAGAATCAAAGAAAATCACGAAAGAAAACAAAAACTCCAAACACGACCATATAAAAACTAGTCAAACAAAAATAGAAAACATACATATATATATATAGATCTATATATAATTTCCATAGTATTACCAAATATCCAAGGCCCCAACAACGAAATACAAAGTTTCAGACAAAACAATCGTATGGTCAACTGCCATCTACACCTACAGTCAAAAGAAAGTTCTTCATCAAGTATGGGTTCTCCACCACCAGCCGCGATCACCCAACAGTCCTTGCTCGACCGACCGGATATCACTCTACAGAGATGAAAGTCAAGGAATGGGCTAAAAAGTCCAGTAAGTAGATCAAGAAACCATATCCCCTGCTTATGAGTATTATCTTATAATAATTAAGATGTCATGTAATCATGTGCCCAAGTCATATCTATCAGTGTATCATATATGATTTATAATGAATCCATAACCAATGAGATATCACACCATTCAAACATGCAAATCTTAACAGGTCAGTATTAACTCACTCCTTGGACCATCTACTCCTGAGGTAGAAGCCCTGATCATCTAGGCAAGCCAATCCCATTGTTTATGACTTCTACCATCACTCAGGAAGGAAAACAAATGACACCCATTTAGTAATGCCATTATATGCACACACACAGTCCCTAGCACGATTTGGGACTTTTGATAAGCTCGTGGCCTTGCAAGACCTGGTCTTCTACTCAAGCCCCTCTGACGAGAGAGCGTTACACTACCAACCAAAATGCCTAGTGTCCATACAGATTTGGGGGCACAACCCTTCTAAACTTTCACATTCACTTCCTAACTCCCATCCTATCATGGGGAGTTGGGGAAAGATTACAGCTATCGGCACCATCATTCACACAATAGGTACCCTACCTAAGTAGGCAGCTGTCAGCACCATCATTTACACAGTAGTGCTTATCCACATATCACACAGCTGACCAAACAGGTCTCACCACATACCACGTCTCAAAGGTCATTACACATGTATCAATAGAACATGTATCATAGTATGTACACTTATCACAACAAAACATGTTTCACTGCATGCTTTCATTTCATAACAGAGCATACTCCTATTTCATAATGGAATAAGCCTTATATTAAACTCTTACCATATCACCCCACACATTCAATGGACAACCCTTAGCATAGTGCTTCATTCCAAATCTGAGGCATAACTAATTTCAATCATACCCATTCACACTTTCATTAGCATTCACTAGGTCATACATATGTCATCCTTTAATCATGCACATTCACTTACCCTTAATAGAGCAGGAATTCAAGTGTGATAGTCTCACAAAGATGGACTTGACTTCCGATCTGTAAAGAGTTTTGACATGGTCCCAAAACCATTTTCGAAATGGACTCACTCATATTTCATTTAAAAGTGGTTTGAGCACATTTGGACATGATTTGGTCAGTGAACAGGCTAACACAAAACAGATAACAAATCTGGAAATTCTCTGCATTCACAATAGTGACCTATTCATAGAAAAAAGGGCATAATTTCCAATCCATAAGGATTTTTGACATGGTTCCAAAACCAATTTCAAAATAGACTCACCTGTATTTCATTTAGAAGTAATTTTAGCACATTTGGACATGATTTGGTTAGTGAACAGTCAAAAACAAGACAAGTAACAATGTTTGAACGCATTTTTCAGTACCTTGGTCCCCGATGCGAAATAAAGAGGAAGCAGGTCAATAAAGCCCACAAAATAGTGGAAATCTAGACAACCTCAGAAGGGCCCCAAAATGGATCAAGATCTTCATCAGTACTCCAAAAGGCTACTTGCCTAGTTTCATCGTGATCAGATCTATCTAAGGCAGTGAACACAAAGAAACAATTTCGAAAAAAAATTGGCCTCTAGCACCCTAAAATGGAACCCGTAACTAGAACTATATTTTTGATGTGTCAAATAGCTGTAGAACTACTGCCATTGGATCCAGCATGGTGGAAAACCCATATGGGTCAAGTTTCGGCTTAATCAAGCACTCCAAGATAAAGTTATGGGTAAAATACCGAAACGGGGTAGACCAGACACTATTCCCATGTGGCTACCCTGCACCAAAACACCATTAAAGCTAGTTGTTTTCATTGTTACAGGCAGTGACTTCAGGGCCTATATCTCACTCGATTTGATTTGGATCGTGCGCAAATTTTGTGAGCTCGTTCATCTCGTCAAGATGAGCGCTTTGATATGTGGTACGCCCGGTGATGATGCCCGAGCAAGGAGAAAAACTATAGAGAAGTTGTTGATCAGTGAAGAAAGTTACAGAAAATTCAGCAGTAGCAAGCCTCACTCTGGCAGCCAAATCACGATGCTCTCACACCTAATCGACACGAAATCAATTGCGTTGTGTGCATAAGGTCTGAGGATATCTCTGGTCTGAATCCCACATACGATGAACGTTTGGATTTCACACACAAAGGCATCGAAAATGCTATAAATTTTGTCTACCGAATTTCAAGATTCTAGCAAAAAACTCAAGACGACAAAATCTTTATCCGAACACAAAATCTAGTTGCGCTTGTTACAACGTTATCGTGACGAAATGAATAGTGTGATTCAGTGAAGAATGTAAAGAAAAAAATCAAGAAACGAGCACACAATCGATCGAAAATTTTCAAGATTCAAGTAAATTTCAAGTCTCACTATCGTGACTTAAACAACATGAGTCATGGCTCAAAGTTAGTATCAAATCGATCGCCATGATGAGCCCTATAAGAAAACAATCATGTTTCGATCAAACAGGCATCAGAACAACCCTGAATCAATCATGGAAGATCACGCAAGTTCTCGAGCAGCAACAGAGACTTTCTGGAATTCCACACATTGTTAGGCAAGGGAAAAACAATCTTTTTGCACCCATTTTCAAAATTTCTTTTAATTCAATTAAATTGTAATTAACTACAATTATAAGTAGTTTTTGGGTGCCCACCCATGTTTGGGCTCAATTCTATATAAACATGTAAAGCTAAATTGTAAAGGACCTTCGGTTCATTTATTCCATCATTCAATAAAATTTCAATTTCTTGCTTAAGTTCGTGGGTGTGTCTTGGAGAGAGAGAGAGGAGAGAGAATAAAAGGGCTGATACCCCTCGATAAGGTAACTTTTTCTCTCCTCCCCTCTTTCTCTCTCCTCCCCTCTTCTCATCTCAATCTTTCTTTCTCTCTCTTCTTCTCGTCTCTATCTCTCTTTCTCTCTCTTCTTCTCATCTCTCTCTCTTTCTCTCTTCTTTGCATCTCTATCTCTCTTCTTCTCATGTCTATCTCTCTTTCTCTCTCTTCTTCTCATCTCTCTCTCTTTCTCTCTTCTTTGCATCTCTATCTCTCTTCTTCTCATGTCTATCTCTCTTTCTCTCTCTTGTTCTTGTCTCTATCTATTACTCTCTCTTCTTCTCATCTCTATCTCTCTTTCTCTCTCTTCTTCTCATCTCTATCTCTCTTTCTCTCTCTTCATCTTGTCTCTATCTCTCTTTCTTTCTCCTCTTCTTTTAACACAGTCGACAATGCCCACCGCTTGTATCCTCTTTCTCCTCTTCTTCTAACATAGATGGCGATGCCCAACACCGCCTGTGTCCTCTTCTTCCTCTTCTTCTAACACAATCAGTGGTGGTCAGCGTTGCTTGTGTCCTCACCTTCTTCTTCTTCTAACACAGCCAATGATGCTTAGTGCCACCTGTGTCTTCTCTATTCTGTTTTTCTAACACAGCCGGTGATGCTCAGCACCCCTAGTGTCCTCTCCCTCCTCTTCTTCGAACATAGCCAGTGATGCTTATCACCGCTTGTGTCCTCTCTTTATGCTTCTTCTAACACAGCCGACGATGCACAGTGCCACCTATGTCCTCTCTCTCCTCTTCTTTTAACAGTCGACGATGCCTAGCACTGCCTGTGTCCCCTCTCTCTTCCTTGTTTAACACAGTCGACACTAACCTATTGCCACCTGTGTTTTTCTCTTTCTTTTCTTCTAACACAGTCGGCGTTAGCCTATTGCCACCTTTGTCCCTTCTTTCTCTCCCTTCCTTCTCTATTCTATTCTTTCTATTCTCTTCCTCTTGTCTTATTTTTTCTTCTTATTCTCTCTCTATAATCTCTATCATCGATGTTATTCCTTCATTTGATTAAAAGGGGTCGAGATTAACCTTCCATGGTAGTCCTGTCGTTTAGCAGTAACATTGTTGCGCCAGTCAGAGTTACTGTGCCCGCTTTACGGCAATGACAAACTAACCATCGGATCTAGCTAGTCAGTATTAGTACTATCACCTAGTAGTATTTCTGATGAGCCTGTCTATTTATCGAGCCCGTTTTATTGCCACGATAGGTCAGTTACCTGCCAGCTTAGTCACTATGTTGATCTCCCCACCTGGTCAAATTTCTCTCTCCCCCATCTTTCTTCTCTCATTCTTCTCTTCCTTTTTTTGGGTGTGCACACTCTCATACGTTCATCATATGTGTGTGATTGAAGAAAACTGGAGAATACAGGCTAAGGGAGGCAATTCTGAACTAGTTTTATGACTGGGGGGGCTTTTTTCGTTATCCAAGAGGGCGCCTACATGAGCCAGCCCGAAGAAGTCCCGAACCCACCTTAAATTCCTCTCTCATAGGTTGGTCCACTTGCCCTTGTTCTCGAACGAGGTTCTTGAGAGAGCGATATCAAAAGTCCCAAGCCTCCCCGAAACTCGAGACGCGTGCTGCCCGATCATCCTGATCTAGAGGGTGAGATCGAAGCAGTAACCAGCTTAGCGACTCCAATGGGGACTTACTACCCCTTAGTAAGGTCGTACTTGTTTGGCTAGTTTCTCCGCTTTGTTTTTCTATTTTCACACATCAGTTATGGCTTGGGGGTTCTGTAACCCATTTATCCGGATTGGGGATTTTTTTATCCCCGCATTCGCTCAGGAGACAAGTTCTTCGAACTTTATTTCCAACCTTCCTATTGAGCAAAGAGCCTGTGTCTAGCTCCTAGGTATTACCCTGAACCGGTGTGAGGTGGGACTTAATGGTCCCTCACTCCCCATCTCCCTGCTCTGGTGGAACCTCCACCAAGGCACCTTGCATAGGTGGCACACATGCCACCACTCACAACATGCACCTAGCCATCGACAAGTCACTTGTCGGTCATATTGCCGAGGTATGTTGAAAGGCTGCGTAGTCCCTCTTTACAAAAGGAAAGCAAGTTGTCATTGCTTCTGTGGGTTGCCGCAAGGCTACCCGCCACATTCCTACACCACCACAAGTCTTTATTCCTAGAGGCTCAACAGATAGAGGTAGAGGCTCTGAGGCCTCCAACTCTTGCACACACCATAAGACTCGTGGGTCATCCACTTGAGCCACACCTCAGGGCAACCCTTATGTTACCTCAAGTCAGTGTTCAGGATCAAACCTTCCAAGGTCAAGTCATGCACATGTTGTTCATATGCATCCTACTGCTCAAGGAAACGCCGTCATTACGCCAACCCGAGTGCACAGGAGACGACCTTCTCGTCCTCCTACTCAACACACACAAGCGCACCCTATAAGGTGTAGGTCTCCACCTGTTCACTTACAGACACTTGCTCGCAATCCTTGGCTTCCTAGGGCGACACCATTTTCTCGAGCCCCGGTTGACCCCCTGGTCACCCGTGATCCTTCTTTGTGGGGTGCACATGCGTTGCCGTCACATACAGCCCCTCACTTTCGACTCAGGCATCCTCACGAGTCAACCTTGCTCTTGCCTACTCCCCCTTCTACGGGCAAGCACCTCCAGCCTTGGTACTCAAAGACCTTCCTCAACAGTACCATTCTGAACCAGCCCCATCATTTCGATCATGCCTCTGAAGCCTACACGATAGCTCGGGGCAAAGACCTGATGGAAGATCGAGTCCTTTATCCTCTCCAGCCCAAGATGACTCCAATTCTTGACCCTCATCTTTTGTCGCATCTGATGGAGACAGCTCTCTCTCGTGTAAGAAGAGCTGACCAGCTACAGTCCCGATCACAATTTTGGCTCGAGGTCCACCAAAGCCTCAAAGTTAAGCATGATAGAGGTCTGCAAATTCCCCAAAGCAGTTGGGGAAACCAGCTTTGATAACCCTCTCCAAATGAATCCCTTCTACCCTCTTCAGATGATGAAGCTCGAAGAAGAGCTCCATGAGCCCTGCACTGTGGTTAATGTCATAGAAGATGACTCAGCCACTCAGCAGCCACGGACTCAAAACTGTCGAGAACCGATTCTAACACTATCGGCATGCCAGAGTCGAGTCCTGTCGGGGCATACTGTCCCCTGCTAATCGATCTACCACTCACGACCACAACTAATATTGACCTCCCTAGAGAAACAATTAGCTTTATGGTTGTAAACGAGCCTAGAGACTCGCAGGAAGAAAGCATGAACAAATTCGAGGATTTGGGTGCGCGATGATGGAAAAGATCAATCGTATACCCTCTGCCTCACAAGACAATGCTATCCCTCACCCCATTTCTCAGGCAGACATTGATGTTATGGTGACCCATAGCCTAAAGAACAGACAAATTCTAAGGATACAAGGAGCAACGCCTTATCAATGTCCATACCCTTCATACATTGACCAGGTCCCATTGCACTCAAATAACCAGAAAGGGAAGTTTCCTCTATTCAACGAAACCACGTCCCTGAACCAACATTTAGCCCACTTCTAGGTAGCATGTCAAGAACAAGCGGCTGATGGGAGACTCCTTCTTCGTCAGTTTGTTGAGGCCCTTGACGATCTAGCTGTTCAATGGTATGCTCGACTTCCCCCGAACTCGGTGCATACTTGAGATGAAATGGAGAAACTGTTCCATCAGGGTTTCTATGAAGTTGAAAGAGAGGTGCAAATCATCGAGCTTCTCACCTTGACTCAAGACTACGATGAGCCCGTGGATCAGTTCATATCAAGATGGAGAAATTTGCCCGCTCGTCATCCCAATTCTATACTTGACAAGGAAGGAGTTCAAACTTGTGTGCAGAACATGTGACCTGAAATTGCTCTACATGTTGAGCCCTCTAATCTGACCTTCATATCAGAGTTGATCCCTAAATCGGTCCACATAGAAAGTCTATCATGCCACAACGGTGGGTCACGACATCAGCTTGCAAGCTCTGGGAACAACCGGGGCAATGGTAGCTCTCAAACTAACACCTGGGGGAGCCAACAAAAAGGAGTGATAAGTGCAACGCCTTGTGCAGGGGACTAAGGACCGTTGGTGCCCGTATCACTAGATATGGGGCCACTACTTGTGGGAATGCACCAGTTTCCATGATATATTCGTAAAGAAAATGCGAGAGTGTCAAGAGTTTTACAACGTTCCATTAAGTGATCCCCAAGCCACTACTCCACCTGTGCAAGAGGACCTCCCAATGCAAGACCTTCGTAATAATGATTCACATCGTACTGAACCCTCAACTTCCCAGCCATGGATACTCTACCACGGGTGAAGCAGACTCAAGTCTTTAAGGCGAGAAGCAGTTCGTCAAGCTAAGACCGTTCAAAAGCCTACTGAGGTGAATCAAGTACCACCATGTGAAACCAGAAGGAGACAAGCACCAAGGGTTGCTCGCCGGAGAAACAAGATGGCTCAATCTCTAGTTGAGCAGGAATTTCTTAGACCCCTTCCCCCGCTACCAACTTTAGACCTTATCTCTGACACGACCCTTCTTCCTTCCCAGTCTCATCGAGAGGACCTCTCAAAGTCATCTTCCACTCAACGCATGTCCAATGCGGGTGACGATGTTAAAAGCACTCTCCAATGGTCTAAGCAAGGGAAAGACCTAAACAACCCCCTGCACACGTCCAATTCTGGAAATGACGTAAAAAGCTGCCCAAATTTGTCCGATGAGGGGAACGACCTTAAAAGTCCCCCACGTTCTGACCCTTCTCCTTCTTTTTCTTTTGCTTCTAATTTTTCCTCCTCTACGTCTCCTGCAGGTACAACCTTGATATGTCCGGACTTTGAGGCTCTCGACAGAGAACTTGAGGGATCAAACATGACCAAAACGCAATGAAGGCGGTTGAAAAAGACGCTGGCCTAAACAATAGGATTCTTTACAGTTACTAATGCCTTGATAACTAAAGCCAAAGCAGAGCTATTTTCTTCAAAGAAGCACAAAAATTTGAAGCCAAAGAAACCTCAGTGTCCTCCTTAGCCTAACTTTGAGCAGAGACTAAGAGAATCAAAAGGGCAGAGTTTTATTCTCAGGAAGCCTGCCACATGGTACAAGTCTATGAAGCACCAGCTAGCACGGGTTAAACACTGCAAGCACCCATGCAAATATCATGTGATTCATACGAGGACGCTTCTCACCCAACCATCGATGAACCTCAATTTCCGTATAACTTTCAAAACAAGCTCCTGCAACCTGATGTGTTTCCACATTTGAGGTTGACCTTTCTGTCCCTCGGTTCGAGAAAGGCGCATAGATCATGACCTACTCTGGAGCGCTATTGAAGGCAGAAGTGTTAGGGTTATGGGTCTCTGCGCTTGAGGTTGATGAAAAGACCTGTGAAAACAATGAGGAAGAGTTGTAAGAAGCCCTAGAAGAATGGGAAGAAGGCGGTCAAGCTACTGCTGACAAACTCGAAAAAAGCAATCTAGGGGATGAAGTCGACTCTAGGCCTACTTTCATCTTGAAAAATATGTCTCTCAAAGAAAAAGAAAAGTTCACTACTTTCTTACGAGCAAACCGAGACGTCTTTGCTTGGCATTATCATGAGATGCCTAGTTTAGACCCTCAAGAAGCTATTCACTGTCTCGGCATTGATCCGACTGTCAAACCCGTCAAATAGAAATCAAGGAGGTTTAGGCCTGACCTCGAAATGCAGATAGATGTCGAAGTGACCAAACTTAGATAAACAGGTTTCATTCGTGAAGTCAGGTACCAGAGATGGCTAGCAAATGTCGTTTCAGTCCAGAAAAAGAATGGGCAAATCAGGGTTTGCATTGACTTTCGCAACCTCAATACCGCCTGTCCAAAGGATGACTTCCTATTACCGTTTACGAAGATGCTCATCGATTCTACAACTCACTGCCAAATCTTTTTTTTCATGGATGGGTACTTCGGGTATAATCAGATACGGATGGGGCCTGAAGATGAAGAAGTTAGTGTGTTCTTAACTCTGAAAGGGGTCTTCTGTTACACAATGATGCCTTTTGGATTAAAGAATGTTGGTGCCACAAACCAGAGAGCAATGACGCCTATCTTCAAAGACATGATGTACAAAGAGGTGGAGTGTTATGTAGATGACTTGGTGGTAAAATCCGAGGAGAATGATGCTCACATGAAAGACCTTGAAAAGGTATAAAAGCAACTTCGTATTCATCAACTTAAAATGAAACCCGTTGAAATGCGCTTTTGGCATGCGTTCAGGAAATTTTTTAGATTGTCAGATATCGAGAACTTGAAGTTGTGCCAGTCAAGATCAAGGCAATCCAAGAAATGTCATCACCAACTGCATTGCGAGAACTGCACTCCCTTCAAGGGCAGCTGGCATACATTCGTCAGTTCATCTCGAATCTCTCAGGTCGTTGTAAACCCTTTACTCAACTCTTAACGAAAGATACCCCATTCATCTGCGATGAAACATGTCAGGCAGCTCTTGATGGCATCAAACAATATTTACTCAACCCTCCAATGCTCTTTACACCAGTGTTGGGAAAACCCCTCATCCTTTACGTGACCGCTCTGGATGAGTCACTCGGGGCATTGTTGGCATAAAATAATGACGAGGGAAAATAAACTACGTTATACTACCTCAGCCGTAAGATGCAAGGGGCCGAGAAGAATTATCCCCCTATAGAGAAGATGTGTTTGGGCCAAATCTTTGCAATACAAAAACTCTGCCATTACTTACTTGGTCATGAAGTGAGACTTATATCAAAAGCAGATCCTATAAAGTTTCTCATGACCCGCCCGTGCCTGTCAAGACATCTTGCTAAATGGGCATTATTGCTGATGGAATTTGACATAACTTATGTCCCACAAAAGGCTATCAAGGGCCAGGCCCTGGCACATTTTCTCATAGCACAACCCATGCCGGCAGAATCTCCATTATCAAGCGATGTCCCTGATGAAGAAGTATTATGTGCAGAGCTTCCTCATTCGTGGGAATTATACTTCGATGGAGCTTTCCAATCTGACTGGGGAGGCCTTGGAGTGGTATTCGTAACCCCTAAAGGAGGAATATTGCCACTTTCTTTCTCTCTCACCGAGGCCAGTTCTCATAATGAGGCAGAATATCAGGCCCTTATAATTGGGTTGTATATAGCTTTCGACTTAGAATTAGAACAGCTCAAGATCTATGGAAACTCTGAGTTGGTTATTCACCAACTCAAAGGGATATATGACGTGAGGAAAGACACTCTCAAGCCTTATCACGATACTATAAAATCATATATGCCTCAATTTGAGGACGTATCTCTAAGTCACATCCCCAGGAGGCTAAACTTGCAGCCAGCGCACTTGCGAAACTCGAGGCTACAATTCAATTGTCCTCATCAGGACCCACGCCTGTTTGGGTGGCAGAATGGAGACACATTTAACTAAGACTTGAGGTCGACGCAGACAATGAGAGAAATATCTTCCCTGAGTGCCCTCCTTATCCACTCGAAACACTTCTATCAGCTAAAGAAATAATTAAGACTAGACAAGAAATGGCACGGAGTCAAGGAACTAAGGCTCAAAACCAAGAACCAAAATTCATTGACCGAATATGCGCGAAAATTGAGCAGGTAGAAGTTTGGAGAGAGCCCATCACTAGTTTCCTTAAATGTGGTAGACTTCTGGAAGTTCGTACGAGCTCAACAGTGTACGTAAAATTTCTACCAAGTATACTCTCCTTGAGGGAGATGCACTCTTTAGACGGTCATTTGATGGTATCCCTCTTAGATGTGTGGACATGCCAGAAGCAAATAAGGTGTTAGAAGAAGTACACTCAGGCATTTGTGAACTACACCAGTTCGGTCTTAAGCTCTATGAATGGATACGCAGGTTGGGGTACTATTGGCCTTCCATGATTATTGATTCCTTAAGCTATGCTAAAAAGTGCCAGGTGTGCCAAATACATTCAAGCCTCGTTCATCAACCTCTGGAACCCTTACACCCTACAGTACCATCATGGCCCTTTTCAAAATGGGGTATGGACGTTATAGGGCCTATTGACCCTCCTTCGGTAACAGTGGCCAACTTCGTTCGACATCACATCATATATCGGTTCGGAGTCCCAGACTGAATTATATCAGACAATGGCCCTTAATTTCAAAGTCATCATATTGATCGCTTGGTCAACTAGTTTGGTTTTGAGTGGAAGTACTCAACTATGTACCACCCTTGGGTGAACGGATTAGCTGAGGCCATCAATAAGACTCTGTGCAATGTTTTGAGGAAGTCAGTTTCGAAAACAAAGAAGAATTAGAATGAGAGGCTTCCTGAAGCACTATGGGCCTATCACACTGCTACATGAAATGCTACCGATTCCACTCCTTATTCTCTGGTCTATAGGGGTGAAGTAGTTTTACCCCTCGAAATTCAAATCCCTTCATTGCGAGTCACTATTCACTAAGGAATGATCGAAAATGAGAGAGTTAAGCTCTGGTATCAAGAATTGGATGCACTCGATGGAAAGAGACTAGAGGCTCAGCAGAACCTTGAGCTCAACCAAGGGAGAATGAAGAGGGCTTTTGACAAGTCTGTCAAAGTCCGCTCATTCTCTCGTGGCGATCTAGTTCTAGCCATCAAAAGGCCTATTGTTATGCATGGCCGCCGTAAAGGGACATTTTAACCCAAACAGGAGGGTCCCTTTATAATAAAAAAGGTCTCACCAAATGGAGCCTACATACTGGCACATCCTGATGGGCAATGTCCCCTATCAATGGGCGATACCTAAAGAAATACTAACCATAATGCATATTCAAAGGAAAGAGACTCAATGCAAAGTATGCAAGACAATGCAAACAAGTTCTAACTCTCTTTATAGCATGATACAAGCCAAAAAGCCCATTATTAGGGAGGTTACAACTCTCTTATAACTGAGGAAAAGAAAACATTTGATACCAAAAGTGTTGGTCTGACATGAGGATAAGAGGATGCTTACAAACCAAAAGCTGTAGTGTTGCTCTGGCATCTAAGGATAAGAGGAGGGTTACAGGCCAAAATAAATGCCTTCCTCATGAAAAAGAAGCAAACCAACTAATGAAATGCTCTCCTCATGAAGAAGAATCAAACCCACTAAAGAAATGTCTCCTCGTGAAGAAGAAGCAAAACCACTTGGAGAAATTAGCTTCAGTTCATCTGACAAGCAAGAGGATGGTTACAGGCCAAAGGAAGAAGCCAACCATTTTCGAGTCAGCTTTAATTCATCTGACGTGTATATCAAACATACAAGGTAGACTTCTCGAGCAAGGAACTGGCTTATGATGGAGAGGAAACCCTGTTCACAGTGGATGCCCTTCCACAAAACAACATGAACTTCATTGTTGTGTTGGAGGACTTGGCTTCCAACGGGTATCATAAGCTAGGCTTTACGACCCGTCATCACCCTTTGCCTACCCAAGTTAGCGTCATGCATGAACATCGTCGCACATGCCTCCTCGCCATGCATAACAGTTTTCGCCTGTGACTCATTGTCGCACACGAGCAATGTCATGGGCATCATGACGCTGACCATGAACTGATAAACACCATCTGAGACCAGTGTCAACTGTGTCTTCCAAAGGCTAGTGTCGGTTGTGTTGCTAACTCAGAGCTGGCTGATTCTTCTGAGGTCAGCGCCGACTATGTTTTCTAAAGGCCAACACTGGCTGCGCTGATAACTCCCTATGTTGGTTGGTTTTCTTCATGATCAGCGCTGGCTGTGCTCCCAAAAAAGGGTAGCGCCAGCTATGTGTCTTAAACTCTAGCGTCGGCTATGATACTGAGGCCCGGCACCAGCTCCATATTCTAATTCAGTGCCGATTGTGTTCGTCGTTGCGGCTGGTCACCTCCCGATGAGTCCTCATTTTTTGCGTCTCCTCGATTCTTGAGACTCCTCATTTTCAGGGCCTAATATGTTTCGCCTCCTTGAGGATAACGTGATTTTCAATGGAAACCATCCACCTCCTGCGACGGTCAACATCTTGTGACCGTTCGTTTCGATTTCCTGCCGAAACTCCTCCTCCACTACCGAAAAGCCTCTGCAACTTCCCCGAGGTCATCGAGAAACCACTACGCCTGTGGAAGAACTGCTAAACACCATCGAAAAGCCCCTGGGCAGCCCACTGTTACGACTTATGCCTCTTCTTCCCTTCGTTAAGACCTGCAAAATCATGGTCAGCGTTCTCCTGTTTCTCAAAAAAACCCCTGTGCTAACTAGAAACTCCTGCAACTCCAATAAGACCTTGTCCCCTTCTTTGTGGGCCTCTCCTTGTTTGACCGGAACCTCCCCTGCTATTTGGCAAACCTCGAGCTAACTCTCTGCGGAACACCCACTGTTTCCCGGAGTTTCCACCAGGAACCCTCTTGTCACCATTAAAATTCTTTTTCTTAAGTCTTTGTACCTTTGGTGAAAAATTAATAAAAATGAGGGTTTACCCCTTTATATATAGCCGAAGTTTCCCTCAAATTCCCCTCACAAATTGTCAATCCCAATCGCGTCCAAAGAAAGCCAAATGACAAAAGGGTCGGGCTTAGACCCGAGGCTCGAGCAAATTTTTCCACCGCCCGTTAAATCCAATTCTAACAGAAGCCAAGATCGGGTTGGGCTCGGGTCGGAGCCCAAATACTAACCCACACCTAGCGCCGGCTATGTTATCTAAAAGACTCAACGCCGGTTGTGTTGTTGGTGACTTCAGCACTAGCTGTGTTACTAACTTTTAACGCCAGCTGTGTGCTCAGCGACCCAGCACCGGCTGTGTTCCAAAAATAGCACAGGCTGTCGTCAATGCTGGCTGTGTTTTCAACAACCCCAGCACCGGCTTACTGGTTAAGAAACAATGTTGACTATTGTCAGCGCCGGCTGCATTTTCAATAAGGCTCAACGCCTACTGAGTGTTCAAGAGGTGATGGTCGTTGCACCTGCCACCGGCTGTGTTTTAAAACAGTCTATTGTCACATAGCCCAAGCCAAAGCTATGTGTCTCCTACTACTGTTATCCCTGATAAAGTTGCACCTTGACTGTGACTTATTATCCCCGGCAAAGTGGCTCCCAGATCGTTCAAACTCGGCCATGAATTCTCATCCTCAGTAGGAGAGTCATACTCGTACTGCAGATTTTTATCCCTAGTGGAGTACGGGACATTTTTACTGCTACAACCACCAGTGGGTCTGCTTCACACCTAGTTATTATGTCCTCAATGAAATGAAAGACCCACATTTGTCCCCTTTTCCTCAACGAAGTCGGCCTTCCCACCGGAACCTCTTGTTGGCTTTAATCATTTTATCCTCAAGGAGTCACACTTGCCCTCTTAACCCTCAGTAAAGCTTGCCACTCCTTGTAAGGCCACCGTTTCCATCTAAAAAGCTCATTGCTGATGTAGGGCATTAACTATTTTATCCTCAGGGAGTCGGATTGCCATCAATAAACCTATTCCTCTTGAAGCTTCACCTACATGGCAACCCACATTACGATCCAAACTATATGACCATAAATTGTAGCAAAGGTCTAGTTACATGACCTTAAACTGCATGGTCCTAGCTGCATGACTTTAAACTGCATAACTACAGTCCAAACTATATGACTTTAAACCATAGTACACATCCTGGCTGCATGACGTTAAAATGTTTCGCACTACGGTCCAAGCTATATGACCATAAACTATAGCGGAGGTCTAGTTGCACGACCTTAAACTGTATGGTCCTAGTTGCATGACTTTAAACTGCATAACTACAGTCCAAACTATAGGATTTTAAACCATAGTACACATCCTAGCTGTATGACATTAAAAGGGTTCGCACTATGGTCCAAACTATACGACCATAAACTCTAGCGGAGGTCTAGTTGCACGACCTTAAATTGCATGGTCTTAGTTGCATGACTTTAAGCTGCATAACTACAGTCCAAACTATATGACTTTAAACCATTGTTCCTGGCTGCATGATGTTAAAACTGTAGTGGAGGTCTAGTTGAACGACCTTAAAGTGCATGGTCCTAGTTGCATGACTTTAAACTACATAACCACCGTCTAAGTTATATGACTTTAAACCATAGTGCATGTCCTGATCGCATGACAATAAACTGCCTTGCACGGGTCTCGGAGGCATGACCTTAAAATTCGCCCCCACATACGTGCACACACCTTTTTCTTCATGCACGTCACCCCTAACCTACCCGTTCTTGCGCGCACACCACCTTCACTACCTCCCTAGTGAGTCCTATCATTTCATCTTCCTCCATCATTCCCCAGTGCGTCTCACCTGTGCTCACAAAACGGTGAACTATCCCGCCACCTATACTAGTCGTACGCTAGTGGGTCACCATTTTTTCATCCACCTTTCATACATCATCTATCTGTCATAGGTAGCCTCGTGCCATCTCCCCAAAAAGTGAGCTAAAACCACTACCATACTGACTCTATGGCTTTCATAGGCTGCTATCCATCTCCATTACGGTCCAGCTGTACGACCTTAAACCATAGTGTACGTCCTGGTCGTATGACAATAAACTCTTTGCACGGGTCTTGGAGGCATAAACTTAAACACGCCTCCACAATAAAAGATGAAATTATAAGCCTGGTGTATACCTTAATAAGGGAACGCCATGACTAAAAATGACGGACGAGCATGGTTACGAAACCATGAGTAAAAACGTTTCGTGAATAAAAATCGGGCGCGGTGAAAACTTAAAAGGACAACGTGAGGAAAAATGGAAGAATAAGGGCGGACATGGCCAAAAGGTCATGGGTAAAATAGCCCCAAATAAGAAGGAAGTTGGTGAAAACCGTCTCTACGGCATCGCTTCCCAAGTCCAAGTGAAAATTCGTAAGGATGCTTAGGACCAATAAACAGGTTGATGCAGTGCTCCCCTTAACAAACGGCTTCAGCCCTCACTCAAAAAGAAAAATCCCTAGCATCACAATACCAGGGCCCCAAAAATATGATCTTCAAGGAAAAGATTCTGACAGCTTGAGTCCATTCGCCAAAAAGGGCTTGAAGGACAGAAGATTCATCAGGAAAGCGAGAAAAGTCTCATGAGGAAGAACATTATTCCCACGAGTTCACAAACACACTTTAAAAATGCTAAAGACCACTACGAAGGCAAGAAACAGACAAAGCCGGGGGGAACCTGCTAGAGACTTTGGTCCGCCTCGCCACAATTTCCTCTAGTCGACAGGCCCAGACTTTTGGGACAGTCTAACAAAATGCCCCCAACTGGACCCGACAGACATAACCCATAGAGGTATCCTAACCCTCAAAAGCAAACCTGGTGTAGCAGCAAACAACGCGGAACAAAGGATCTTCAGCAAACCATCCAGAACAAACAAACTGGGAAATCATTTCGACAAACGAAAAGACCCCCCAAGAATTCTATGTCAGCAATGACTTTGGATCTGCTTTGTAACGACCTTCACAACAGTGGGTAGGGGTTATGCCCAAAGATGGTCACCTCGATAAACTGAGGTACCCTACTCGTCAAGGAATCACTAATGCACGACGCAGATGAGCACCGACCAAGGGCTCTTTTGTGGTCTATCCAAGACAAAGAAACTCAGACCAAATGAGAACAATGCCCTTTGACGCGACACTCAATTGCCAGACGAGCCAGATTCTGACTAACGAGCTCTGTACAAAATCCTCAACTTCAGAAACACAAACAATCCACACGAAGGTGGGGACTTCGATAAGTTCCCTCAAGAGAGTTGTTTCTCCCCCTAAAGTCTCCACAGACGGATCTACGAACAATGCATCCTTAGGTCTGAGAATCCTAGTTGCACCATTGCGTGAATCTCCTCGACGTTCACGTGGTCCTGTGGCAAGGAAGAAAAACGTAATAAAGCCGAATAAAATTTTCCAATTGTTGTCCTTATTGCTTCTCTCGAATCACAACATTCGGTGGGGCAAG
>NW_006497023.1:1050957-1092306 GCF_000471905.2 Amborella trichopoda
GGGAATCTCAACAGTCTCAGAATGGCCCTAGAACTGATCAAAATCTTCATCAGCACACCAAAAATTCATTTGCCAAGTTTCATCGAGATCAAACCTATCTAAGACAATGAACACAAATAAATAATTTCAGAAAAATTGACCCTTAGGACCCTAAAATGGACCTTGTAACTAGAACTATATTTTTAGTATGTCAAATAGCTGTGAGACCACCTCCATTAGATCTGACACAATCGAAAACTCCTCTGGGTCACGTTTTGGCTTAATCAGGCACTCCAGGATAAAGTTATGGGTAAAATACCGAAAAGGGAGGGGCCACACAATATTCCCATGTGGCCAGCCAACACCAATACACCACTAAAGGTGGATGTTTTCAGAGTCACGAGAAGTGACTTTCGGGGCCTATATCTCACTCGATCTAAGTCGGATCCCACTCAAATTTTGTGAGCGCGTTCATCTCATCAAGACGAGCATTTTGATTTGTGGTACGCCCCTTGACGTTGCTCGAGTAGGAAGAAAAGCTAGAGAAAATTTGCTATTTCGTGAAGAAAGTTACAGAAAATTCAGCAGCAGCATGCCTCACTTCAACGGTAAAATCATGACACTCTCATACCTGATTGACACTAAACCAATTGAATTATATGCATAAGGTTCGAGACTATCTCTGGTCCGAACCCTGCGTACGATGAACGGTTGGATTTCACACACGAAGGTATCAAAGCTGCTATAAATTCTAACCACCGAATTTCAAGATTCTTGCCAAAAAACTCAAGAAAACAAAATCTTCATCCGGACACGAAATCAAGCTGTGTTTGTTGCAACGGGATCGTGATGGCATGCTTGGTGTGATTCAGCGAAGAAGAAACTGAAGAAAAACATCAAGAAATGAGCACACAATCGATCCAAAGTTTTCAAGATTCAAGCAAATTTCAAGGCTCGCTATCATGACTTAAAAACATGATTCATGGCTCGAAGTTGGTGTCAAATCGATCGCCATGTCGAGCCCTACAAGAAAACAATCATCTTTTGATCAAATGGGCATCAGAACAACCCCGGATCAGTCATGGAAGATCACACAAGTTCTCGAGCAGCAGCAAGGACTGTTCTAAAATTCCACACATTGTTAGGCAGGGGCAAACAAATCTTTTTGCACCATTTTTAGAATTTCTTTTAATTTAATTAAATTTTAATTATCTTCAATTCTAAGTAGTTTTAGGCATCCACCCATGTTTGGGCCCAATTCTATATAAACATGCAAAGCCAAATTGTAAAGGACCTTCAGTTCATTTCTTCCATCATTGAATAAGATTTCAATTTTCTGCTTAAGTTCATGGCTGTCTCGGAGAGAGAGAGAGGAGAGAGAAGAAAAGGGTCGATACCCATCGGTAAGATATCTTTATCTCTCCTCCCCTCTTCTCGTCTCTATCTCTCTTTCTCTCTCTTCTTCTCATCTCTTTCTCTCTCTTCTTCTCGTCTCTATCTCTCTTTCTCTCTTCTTCTCATCTCTATCTCTCTTTCTCTCTTTTTCTCATTTATATCTCTCTTTTTCTCGTCTCTATCTTTATTTCTCTCTCGTTTTCTTATATTTATCTCTCTTTCTCTCTCTTCTTCTCGTCTCTATCTCTCTTTCTCTCTCCTCTTCTTTTAACACAGCCGGTGATGCCCAGCTACGCCTGTCTCCTCTTCTTCTAACACAGCCGGTGATACCCAATTTCTCTTGTGTCCTATCCTTCCTCTTCTTCTAACATAGCCAGCGATGCTTAGCACCGCCTATGTCCTCGTCTTCTTCTTCTTTTAACATAACCACGATGCTTAGCACCGCCTGTGTCTTCTATCTCCTCTTCTTTTAGCACAACTAGCGATGCACAGCTTTGCCTGTGTCCTTTCTCCCCTCTTCTTCTAACTCAGTCGGTGGTGCCTAGCGCCACTTGTGTCCTCTCTTCCTCTTCTTGTAATACAGCCGACGATGCTTAGCGCTACTTATTGTCTTGTCTCTCCTCTTCTTCTAACATAGTTGGCGATGCCTTGCGCCACCTGTATGCTCTCTCTCTTCCTTGTCTAACACAGCAAGCGTTGACGTATTGCCACCTGTGTTTCTCTCTTTCTTTTCTTCTGACACAGCCGACGCTAGCCTATTGCCGCCTATGTCCCTTCTTTCTCTCCCTTTCTTCTATCTCCTATTCTTTTTATTCCCTTCTTCTTCTCTTATCTTACTTCTTAGTCTCTCTCAATGATCTCTATCTTTTTTGTTATTCCTTTGTTTGATTAAAAGGGGTTGAGATTAACCTTCCATGGTAGTCATGTCCTTTGGCAGTAACGTTGTTGTGTCAGTCAGAGTTATTGTGCCCGCTTTACTGCAACGATAGACTAACCATCGGGTCTTGCCAGTAAGTATTGATACTGTCATCTAATAGTAATTCTACTTAGTTAGTTTAGCTACCGAGCCCATTTGACTGCCATGATAGGTCAATTACCTGCCAGCTTAGTCACTGTGTTGATCTCCCCACGTGGTCAAATTTCCCTCTCCCCCATCTTTCTTCTCTCATTCTCTCTTCCTCTTTTTAGTTGTGCACACCCATGTACGTTCACCTAAGAGGTAGGGAGAGGTATGTTGACTCCCCTGTCTTATAATATTTTCCATATGTGTGTGATTGCAGAAAATAGGAGAATACAGGCAAAGGGAGGAGATTCCGAACCAGTTTATGACTGGGGGGGACTTTCTTCATGATCTAAGAGGGCACCCACGCGAGCTAGCTTGAGTATGTCTTGAACCCACCTTAAATTCCTCTCTCATTGGTTGGTCCACCTACCCTTGTTCTCCAACGTGGTTCTCGAGAGAGCGATTTCAAAAGTCTCGGGCCTCTCCGAAACCCGAGACACATACTGCCCGATCATCCTGATACGGAAGGCAAGATTGAGGTACCTAACAAAACAGTTCAGGAACTTCCCTGCATTCACAACAGTGACCTATTCATAGAAAAAGGGACATAATTTCCAATCCACAGATAATTTTGGCATGGTTCTAAAACCAATTTAGAATTATAATCACCGATATTTCATTTAAAATTTGTTTGAGAATATTTGGACATGATTTGGTTAGCGAATAGTCTAACACAATATAGGTAACAGTTCTTGAAATTGCCTGCATTCACACCAGTGATCTATTCATAGAAAAAGGGGAATAATTTCCAATTCATAGAGAATTTTGGCATGGTTCCAAAACTAATTTCAAAGTAGACGCACCCATATTTCACTTAAAACTTTTTTGAGTATATTTTGACATTATTTGGTTACTAAATAGTCTTATGCAAAAACATAGAATGTGCTTGGAATTTCATGTCACAGAGTTGGCATGTTCTAGCAAAAGTTTCATATCTTTCCAATCACAAGAAAGATCAGTATGAGATCTTTTACCCCCGTGAAACTAGACTCAAAGGGGTCCTTCCCCACAAAATTTCATAGTTAAGAGAAGTATTCTCAATGCTCAAATAAATGCTTAAAAGAGAGTCATAATTCTAAAAAAAAGAGTACATGCTTAGCAAAGTACTTAGAAAAATTTCAGCTGCAATTCCTACACCCATTTCCATAATCACACTTAAATTTCGCTATTTGATAAACAAATCAAGCCTGCATAAATCAAGACATGAGAGTCATGAGATCTCAATCCACTTACAGCACTCAAGAGGACCCTAAATTTCCCCACACAAGTCAAGCTTCCAAGGGTGGCTCAAGCTTGGAAGTTCTAAGTGTTTGAGAAGGAAGGACGTGGGAGAGAGAGAGGGCTAAAGCTTTTAGAGGTTTGTGAAGGGGGTATATTTATAGGCAAAGAAGGGGGAGGAAGCAAGCATGTGGCAAGCAAAGGGTTACAAGTGGCAAACAGAGGGCATGCAAGTGCCAAGTGGCAAATCAAGGGGCATGCAACAATCATGAGAGAGAGAGTTTCGGTCGTGCACGACAGTGATGCGCACGACGGTGTCACATGTGGCAGTGATGCGCATGGCAATGTCTCGCTTGTCAGTGACATGCTTGGCGGTGTCGCGCGAGGTAGTGACGTGCTCGGCTGTGTCACGCATGGCAGTATAGGTCGTGAGCATGTCAGTTAACTTTCTCTCTCCTATTGTCCATGACATCTCTTTTTCTTTCTCTGCCATGCACGGTGGCTCTCACTCTCTCTACCATGCATGGCGCCTCTCACTCTCTCTTTGTCGTGCACAACGGCTCTCACTCTCCCTCTCTTTGCCATGCATGGCCGCTCTCACACTCTCTCTCTATCATGCACAGTGGCTCTCACTCTCTCTCTTTCGTGCACGACAGCTCTCACTCTTGTGTCGGTGACTTGATGGTGCACTTTACACACCGAAAAGTCCTGGTCCTTACATCTAACCACCTATTCATTAGTCTTCAAGTCGTGATAGACGTTCTTCTCCCATTTCTAGACCATCCAGAGCCACTCAATCATTAAAAGGTACATTCCAGAGGATCATACTTGTGTGAACTTCATCGATCGTTTATTGAAGGAAGAGTACGAGACGAGATATTGACATTCGAGAGGGAGCCGTGTCCAACCTGAGCTGTTGAATAGCCAGAGGTCTTTTACGAATTGATCTAAGAGGGAGCTTGCCCTGACTTATCCCACAAACCCAAAGACAGCGAGGTAGGTGCACTAGTCCATATTTTCATCGTTAATTCAAAATCCTCTCACAAGTTGGACACGCCAATCTACAAGAGTGACACCACAAGACGCGCAAGCGACCCTCATGAGGCCATGCGGTTGTTAGAGAGGGGGCCGACCACCAGATCTGACGTAGGCACACCGACCAACCAGCGACTCCACTGAGGATAAGCCACCCCGTAGTTGGTTAAGTTCGCTCTTCAACGAACATCTCATATCACTCTTATTTAAAAGCTTCCATGGAGTTATTTTCCTCCTCTGCTATTCAAGTTGGGGATTTCATCATCCCCATATTCGTAAACATACCTTTGGGATGAAACATTCCTCAATCCTTTGCTCCCAAAAGAGGAGTGTGGTGGCGAATATATTTGTGCCATAAGAGGAGCTTCCCTGGATTGCTGATTATAGAACTGGTATGATGGCTTGAAGGCTGATCGGTTTGGGACCATTCCTGGGTTGGGCTATGTTTGACCAGGTTAACCAGATTGAGGGGCCCTAGGTTAAGTTGGGCTGAGAAGTTGGTTGCATGTCCTAGGCTAAGGTTCCCCATGGCTTGGAGAACAGCTTGAGCTATCCTATTTGGATCTACAGGATTATCTACCATTGATTGTTTCATCCCTAAAGGAACTGGGCCAGACTAGGGTTGGCTGCTAGCTAATACTAGGTTGATCGGGCCCTAAGAGGAGCTTGGTAACCCTACGGCTACTGTGGACATTAGAAGATCATGTTGCACTACCTCAAGGGGATGCTCTCTACCAGGTGGACTGAGAGCTATTAGTACATGAGGATCACTTATACTTAAATCATCAGCTTGACCACCATTGAAACCACAAACTCTATCTTGTGTTCAACATAAGGATGGGCGTAGCACTCCGGCAAGTTTGAGGACCACACCCGGCCTACTCCCTCGGCTGTTTAGGGTACTTCAGGAGGTACAAACGTGATGATCCTTAGAGCTAGATCGGTAACTTAGTTGGTTCCAAACTGATGACTAGGTGACCTAGCTACAGATCCAGGCTGAGGCTGGGCTCCATGGTCCCATGGGCTAGTTAGGTGTTGTCTCGATGGACGACCGGTTGATGTACCCAACCTTCAGTATGAGTTGGCGGTCGACTTAGTGTCTGACACTCCCACCACCATACTTGCATCGTAGTACATGTTACTGCTTAGGCACACAATTTTTTATCACATTTTTCAGCACCTTAGTCCCTAATGCAGAATATAGAGGAAGCAGGTCAATAAAGCCTACAAAATAAGTGGAAATTTTGATAGTCTCAGAATTTCCTCAGAATCAGTTAAGATCTTCATCATCACTTCAGAAGGCCACCTGACAAGTTTTATCATGATCAGATATGTTTAACGTAGTGAACACAAAGAAACAATTTCGAAAAAATTGGCTCCAGCACACTAAAATAGACCCCATAGCTAGAGATATACTTTTGGTGAGTAAAACATCTATGGGAACACCACTATTGGATCGGGCACGGTCGAAAATCCCTATGGGTCAAGTTTCGGTTTAATCGGGCACTCCAAGGCAAAGTTATGGGAAAAATACTGAAAAGTGGTAAGCCACACGCTATTCCCGTGTGGCCACCTTGCACTAAAACACCATTAAAGGTGGCTATTTTTATAGTCACGGGCAGTAATTTTGGAGCCTATATTTCATTCATTCCAAGTCAGATCGCACTCAAATTTGGTGAGCACGTTCGTCTCCTCAAAACGAGCGATTCGATATGTGGTACGCCCCGTGACGATGCACGAGCAGGGACAAAAACTAGAAAGAATCTGATTCGTGAAGGAATTTGCAAAAAATTCAGTAGCAGCATGCTCCACTCTGGTGGCCAAATCACGACGCTCATACACAAGATCGACACGAAACCAATTGCATTATGTGCATAAGGTCTGTGGCTATCTTTTGATCGAACCCCATGTACGATGAACGGTTGGATTTCATACATAGAGGCATCGAAGTTGTTGTAAATTTCGACTGTTGGATTCAAGATTCTGGCAAAAAACGCAATACGACAAATCTTCATCGGGACACGAAATTGAGCTGTGTTTGTGCAACATGATCTTGACAGTATGCTCAGTGTGATTCCCAGAAGAAACTGAAGAGAAACATCAAAGAACGAGCACACAATCGATCTTAAGTTTTCAAGATTCATCTTAAATTCAAGTCTCATGATCATGGCTTAAAAACATGATTCATGGCTCAAAATTGGTATCAAATCAATCGTTATGTCGAGCCCTATAGTAAAACAATAATCTTTCGGTCAAACGGGCATCAAAGCAACCCCGGGTCAGCTATGAAAGATCACGTAAGTTCTCAAGCAGCAGCAGGGATTGTTCTGGAATTCCACACATTATTAGACAGAACCAAAATAGCCTTATTGCACCCATTTTTAGATTTTCTTTTAATTGAATTAAATTGTAATTATCTTATACTCTAGGTAGTTTTTGGGTATACACCTGTGTTTTAACCCAATTCTATATAAGCATCCAAAGCTAAATTGTAAAGGACTTTGGGTTCATTTCACACACGGATCAATTAAATTTTAATTTCTTCTTGAGCTCCTGGGTGCGTCTTAGAGAGAGAGAGAGGAGAGAGAAGAAAGGGGTCAGTACCCTTCTATAAGGTAACTTACTCTCTTCTCCCCTTTTTCTCTCCTCTTCTTTCTTTCTCTCCTCTCCTTTTATCTCTCCTCCCCTCTTTATCTATCATCTTCTTTCTTTCTCTCTCATCTTTCCTTTCTCTCTCCTCCCCTCTTTCTCTCTCCTCTTCTCATCTCTAGCTTTCTCTTCTTCTCATCTTTATCTATCTCTTTCTCTCTCTTCTTCTCATCTCTATCTCTTTCTCTCTCTTTTTCTCATCTTTATCTCTCTTGTTATCTCTCTTCTTCTGATCTCTATCTCTCTTTCTTCCCCTCGTTTAACACAGTCAGCGAAGCTTAGCACCAACTGCATGTTCTCTTTCTTCTTTGTCTAACACAGTCGATAAACCCTAGCGCCAACTACATGTTCTCTGTCCTGTATATCTAACACAGTCAGCGAAGCCTAGAGCCGACTGCATGTTCTCTTTCCTCTTAATTTAACACAATTGCTGAAGCCTAGCTCCGACTGCATGTTCTCTTTCTCTCTGTCTAACGCAGTCGGCGAAGCCTAGCGTCGACTGCATGTTCTCTTTCTTCTCTGTCTAATACAGGTAGTGAAACCTTCGCCGACTGCATGTTCTCTTTCCTCTTTGTTTAATACAGTCGCTGAAGCTTAGCTCCGACTGCATGTTCTCTTTCTCTCTGTCTAACACAGTCGGTGAAGCCTAGCACCGACTGCATGTTCTCTTTCCACTCTGTCTAATACAGTCAGTGAGACCTAGCACCGACTGCATGTGCTCTCTCTTCTCTGTTTGATAGAGTCAGTGAAGCCTAGCGTCGACTGCATCTTCTCTCTCTTTTCTACCTAATAGAGTCGATGAAGCCTAGCGTCGACGGCATCTTCTCTCTCCTCTCTGTCTAATAATATCGGTGAAGCCTAACACCGACTGCGTATTCTCTCTCTACCTTATCTAACATAGCCAGCGATGCTCCACGTCGACTGTGCCCTTTCTCTCTCTCCTTCGGTAAACATGGTCGGTGATGCTCAGCACCGACTGTGTTCCTTCTCTCCTCTTTGTCTAAACATAGCTGACGACGCTGAGCGTCGACCGTGTTCTCTTCTCCGTCTTTACTTAACACAGTCGGCGATGCCTAGCGCCGACTGTGTTCTTCTCTCTTTCCTCATATTTTTCCCCTCCATTCTTTCTCTTCCCTCTCCTTCTTTTTGTTCTCTTCTTTTCTTATCTTACTTCTTATTCTTTCTTTATGAATTTCATTATGTTATTCTTTCGTTTGATTAAGAAGGGTCGAGATTAGCTCCCATAGTAGTCCTGTTGTCTAACCATAATATTGTTGTGCCAGAATTCTTGTGCCCACTTTGTTGCCACGACAGACTAACCATTGTGCCTAGCTAGTCAGTATCGAAACTAACGTCTAGAAGTAATTCTGTTGAGCTCTCTGAGCTACCACGACCGTTTTACTATCAGGTCATGACAATTACTCATCAGCTTAGTCACTGTACAGATCTCCCCACCTGGTCAAATTCTTCATTCCCCCATCTTTCTTATCTCATTCTTCTCTTCTTCTTTTGAATGTGCATGCTTGTGTACGTCATCAAAATGGCAAGCTGAGGTCTATTGTGCCACATGTCTTATAATATTTTTCATGTGTGTCATTGCATAAAACATGAGAATACAAGCCAAGGGAGGCGATTTCGAACTAATTTTATTACTGAGGGGCTTTATTCGTGATCTAAGAGGGTGCCCACGTGAGCTAGCCCGAGTAAGTCCCGAACCCACATTAAATTCCTCTCTCATCGTTTGGTAATACCTGCCCTTGTTATCAAACGAGGTTCCCGAGAGAGCGATCTCAAAAAGTCCTAGGTCTCCCCTGAAAACTGAGACACGTGCCCCCCGATCATCAGAATCTGGAGAGCGAGATCGAGGTCTCTAACCAGCTTGGCAACTCCACTGGGGACATACTACCCCTTAGTGGGATTGTTCTTGTTTGGCTAGTTTCTTCTTTTATTATCTGCTTTCAATATCTTTTCATACATACTCATGGATTGCCGGTTCTCTAACCCATTTATCCAGATCGAGGACTTCCTTATCCCCTCATTCAAGAGTGTCCCCAGGGAACAAGTTTCTTAAAATTCATTCTCGACCATCCTCTTGAGTAAAGACCCCATGTCTTGCTCCCAAGTCTTAACCTGGATTAGTGCGAGGAGGGACTTAAAGGTCCCTCACTCCCCATCTCCTTGCTCTAGGGGAATCTCCACCAAGGCACCCTACATCGGCAGTACTTTTGTTGTCACACACAGCATGCACCCAGCCACCAGCAAGTCACTTGTCGGTCATATTCTTGAGGTACGCCGAAAGGCTGCCCAATCCCTGTCTGCAAAAGGCAAGCAACTTACCATTGCTTGTGTGGGTCGCCGTAAGGCTTACCCCCAGATTCTTTCACCACCACGGGTCTCTCTCCTTAAAGGCTCAACACATAGGGGCCGAGACCCTCAAACCTCCACCTCTTTCACACACCATCTGACTAGTGGGTCGCCCACTCGAGCCACACCTCGGGGGAACCCTTATATTTCCTTGAGTTAGCATCTTAGATCAAACCTCCCAAGGCCAAGTCTTGCACATGTTGCTCATATACATCTCACTACTCGAGGCAACGCCATTACTGCACCAACCCAAGAACATAAGAGACGATCTCCTCGTCCTCCTACTCAGCACAGGGCACCCTGTAAGGGGCAGGTCTCCACCTGTTCTCTTACAGACACATGTTCGTAGTTCTCAGCCTCCTAAGGTCAGATCACTTGCTCGAGCTCGGGCTGAACCCCTGGTCATCTGTGATCCCTCTTCACAAGGCGCACACACGTCGCCATCATGGATAGCTCCTCGCCTTCGACTCAGGTGTCCACATGAATCAACCTTGCTCTTGCCTACTCGTCCTTCTGAGAGCAAGCACTTTCAGCCTTGGTACTCGAAGACTTTTCTCAAGAGTACCACCCTAAACCAACCCTCTCATTTCAGTCATGTCTCTGGAGCCCACAAGAGAGGTCAAGGCAACGACCTGATGGAAGATCGAGTCCTTCATCCTCCCCAGCCCAAGATGACCCCAATTCTTGGCCTTCATCCTTTGCTGCACTTGATGGAGACAACTCTCTCTTATTCGAAAAGAACTGACCAGCCACAATCTCTATCACAGTTTTGGTTCGAGGTCCATCAAAGCCTCAAAACCAAGCGTGATAGAGTTCTGTGAATCTTGACGAAGGGAGTAACCAAGGTTGTCGAGGCAACCTGTTCTGACGACCCCCTTCACTTGAATCTCTTTTACCCTCTTCAGATGACAAAGCCTGAGAAGAAACTCACCAGCCCTGCACTGTGATTAGTGTCATTGGAGATGACCCAGCCACTCAGCAGCCATGGTCCCAGCACCCTCTAGAACTGGTCCTCATGCGATCGGCATACAAAAGTGGAGTCCAGTCGAGGCACGTTAACCCCCTCCTGACCGATCTACCGTTCATGTCCCGTCAAGTCTACAAGCCCTCAGTTGCAACTATCACTGACCTCCATAGAGAAACAGTCAGTGTTATGGTTGTAAGCGAGCCTAGTGACGCACAGGAAGAGTGCATGAACAAGTTTTGAGGATATGGTGCGCACGATGATGGAAAAGATTGATCGTATAGACGTCGCTCGCCAATCAACTAACCATGAGGTCAAGTCCCATCACTTTGATGGCGCACCTCCAAGGCAGCCCCTTCTTTATGCCTCACAGGACAATTATGTTCCCCACCTCGTCTCTCAAGCAAATATTGATGCTATGGTGACCCATAGCCTGAAAAACAGACAAATTTCGGGGATACGAGGAGCAATGCCATATCAAAGGATGTACCCTTCGTATATAGACCAGGTCCTATTTCTCTTTGATTACAAGAAAGGAAAGTTCCCTCTATTCAGCGGAACCACCTCTCTGAACCAGCACATAGCCCACTTTCAGGCAGCGTGCCAAGAAAGTGCCGAGACTCCTTCTCCATCAGTTCGTTGAGACCCTTGTTGGCCCGGCCTTTCAATAGTATGCTCGACTTCCCCCGAACTCGGTGCATACATGAGAGAAAATGGAGAAATTGTTCTATCAACACTTCTATAAGGTCAAAAGAGAGGTTCAAACCACTGAACTTCTCAACTTGACCCAAGACCCTGATGAGCCTATGGATCAGTTCATATCAAGATAGAGAAATTTGGCCGCTCTCCATCCAAACCCTATACCTGAAAAGGAAGTAGTTCAAACCTACATGCGAAACATGCAACTTGAGATTGCTCTACATAGCGAAGCTTCAAATTCGACTTCCATTTCAGAACTGATCTCAAAATCAGTCCGCATAGAAAGTCTATCATGCCACCACGGTGGGTCACGACAACCATCTGTGAGCTCAATGAATAATCCGGACAATGGTAGCTCTTGGAATAACACCCAGGGCAACCAACAGAAAGGAGTAATCAGTGCAGCTATCACGGTCAATGAGTCAAAGAAGGCTCCCTCTCAATCTTTGGACCTCTTCAAAGGGGTGAGCGTAGCAAAGACAACAACTCAGGCGGGTAATCAACAACATGCGTACAATCGAGAACCCCCACTAGCCAATCTTAATCGCGATGATTACTTCACCAGACATAAGAACAAGGTCTACCCCTTTGATAAGGAATGGGTCCCTGCACTATTCCGGTTATTATTGAAGCAGAATATGATTTAGTTTCCAGAAACCAAGTTACCTGCGCAAGTCAGGCTCGATACTCAGGCGAACTATTATGCCTACCATAGAAGGATCAATCATCCCACGGATGACTGCTACACGTTAATGGATATTATCGAGGCCTTGATTCAGAAGGGTGAGGACTTAAAGAATGCATTCGAGGCAGCTGAAGCCTCCCATGCAGTAACCATCCAGGAAGAAGATGAAGCCCCTGTTATCCTTTACACCTTCTTTTTATAATGCTTCACGAAAGCATAATCACACCCAAGCCCACTAGATAGCCTCGATGCCTGGCTGGAGGGACTAAGGACCATTGGTGCCCGTATCACCAGTTATGGGGTCCCTATCTGTGGGAATGTACAAGTTTCCATGATATATTCGCAAAGAAAATGCGAGAATGTTAGAAGTTTTACAACCTCCCAGTAAGTGATCCCCAAGCCACTGCTTCATCGTTACAAGAGGACCTTTCAGCACAAGGCCTTCTTAGTAATGCTCCAGACTCTGCTGAACCCTTGACTCCCCATCCATG
Organism: Amborella trichopoda; assembly: GCF_000471905.2. The sequence continues at coordinate 1,063,500 of NW_006497023.1, forward strand.
GATAGTCCACGATGGGCCAAGCAGACTCAGGTCCTGAAGACGAGAAGCAGTTCGCCAAGCTACGACGGTTCATAGGTCTAACGAAGTAAATCAAGCACCACCATGTGGAATCAGAAGGAGACGGGCACTCAGGGCTGCTCTTCAGAGAAACAAGATGGCTCGACCACCAACTGAGTAAGAATTTCTTAGACCCCTTCCCCCACTACCAACTTTACTGGATTTTATCCCTTGCACTATCCTCCTTCCTTCTCATTAAGAGGACGTCCTTACGCCATCTTCTACTCAGAGCATGTCCAATGAGGGTGACGACGTTAAAAGCACTCCCCAGCTCTCTAAGCATGGGAAATACCTAAAAGACCCCCTGCACACGTCTGACCCGTGTGATGACGTAAAAATCTGCCCAGATCAGTCTGATGAGGGGAACGACCTTAAAAGTCCTCCACCCTCTAACCCTTCTCCTTCTTCTTCTTCTGCTTCTCATCCTTCTTCTATGTCTCCTGCAAGTATAACCTTGCTATGTCCAGACTTAGAGGCTCTTGAAAGAGAATTTGAAGGATCCAATATAACCAGGACGCAATGGAAGCGGTTGAAAAATACGCTAGCTCAGAAAGCACGATTCTTAAATGTTGCTTCGAAGAAGCACAAAAGGTCAAAGCCAAAGAAACCCCAATGGCCTCTTGAGCTCGACTTCGAGTAGAGATTGGAAGAATCAAGGGGACAGAGTTTTTATTCTCAGGAAGTTTGCCACATGGTACAAGTCTATGAAGCACCGGCTAGCACAGGGCAAACACTGCAGGGACCTGTGCAAATACCGTGTGATTCGTACAAGGACGCTTCTCACCTCACCATCGTCAAACCTCAATTTCCCTATGACTTTCAAGACGAGCTCCCACAACCTTATATGCTTTCTTGATTTGAGGTTGACCCTTCTGCCACTCGCTTCGACAAAGCTGCAGAAACCATGATTTACCTTGGAGCTTTAGTGGAAGCCGAGATGTCATGATCATGGGTTTCTGCACTTGAGGTTGATGAAAAGACCCGCAACAATAACAAGGAAGAGTTGTCAGAAGCTCCAGAAGAATGGGAAGAAGGTGGTCAAGCTCTCTTGATGAGCTCGAAGAAATAAATTTAGGAGATGAGGCTGATCCCAGACCTACTTTCATTTCGGAAAATATGTCTCCAAAAGAGAAAGAAAACTTCACTACGTTCTTGCGAGCAAATTGAGACGTCTTTGCTTGACACTACCATTAAATGCTCGACTTAGACCCTCAAGTAGCTGTCCACCGCCTCGGCATTGATCCAATTTTTAAGCCTGTCAAGCAAAAATCAAGGAGGTTTAAGCCCAACCTCGAGATGCAGATAGATGCTGAGGTGACCAAACTCAGACAACCAAGTTTTATTCGTGAAGTCAAGTACCCGAAATGGTTAGAAAATGTTGTTCCAGTTAAGAAAAAAAATAATCAAATCAAGGTCTACATTAACTTCTGCGACCTGAGTGCCGCGTATCCTAAGGATGACTTCCCGTTGCTATTTACCGAGTTGCTCATCAACTAAACGACTCACTGTCAAATCTTTTCCTTCATGGATGGGTACCCCTGGCATAATCAAATATGGATGGCGCCCGAAGATGAGGAGGCCACTGCGTTCTTGACCCCAAAAGGGGTCTTCTGTTACACAATGATGCCCTTTGGGTTAAAGATCGATGTGCCACATACCAAAAAGCAATGACGACCATCTTGAAAGACAAGATGCACGAAGAGGTGGAGTGTTATGTAGATGACTTGGTGGTAAAATTTGAAGAGAAGGATGTCCACATGAGTGATCTTGAAAAGGTATTCGAGCAACTACGCCTTTGAACCTACTGAAATGCACCTTTGACGTGCGCTCGAGAAAGTTCTTGGGGTTCATTGTTAGACATCGAGGACTTGAAGTTGAGCAAGTCAAGATCAAGGCAATCCAAGAAATTTCGTCACCAACAACACTGTGAGAACCACACTCTCTTCAAGAGCAGCTAACGTACATTCGCCGGTCCATCTCAAATCTTTCGAGTCGTTATAAACCCTTTCCACATCTGTTAAAGAAGGATACCCCATTCATCTTGGATGAGGTATGTCAGGTAGCTCTTGATGACATCAAAAAATATTTACTCACTCCTCCAACGCTCTCTACACGTGTGTTGGGAAAACCTATCATCCTATATGTGATCGCTTTGGAGGAGTCACTCGGGGCATTGTTGGCACAAAACAATGACGAGAGAAAAGAAACAACATTATACTATCTCAGCCGTTGGATGCAAGGGGCCGAAACGAATTATCCCCTATAGAGAAGATGTGCTTGGTCTTAATCATCCATAGTTTGAAGCTATTCCGACTAGTGTAGGCGACATTCAGAATGTCGCTAGATACCAGTGGTCCAGCCGCCTTGATTGTACAAGCAGTATGTAGTTGTAGTTTTGAATAGAAGGTTTGGTAGGATGGGGGTTGTTTAAGTGGGCTAACCTTTGAGATTTTCTCTCAATCTCAAACTTGTGCTCAAGACTAAGGAAATTTGGGCGCTAGGCTCAAAATCCTTAGAAATTTGGACCGTTTAGATGAGGTATTAGGGGTTTTTTATATGCCAAATGGACCAATGACAGCCTGTATGCTAGTATTGTGCAATTTTTGGGCCATCAGAACTTTGGCGCAACTTGGATTTGTGCTGACGCAAGTTGGAATGGCGCCCATGTCATTAATGCTGCCATAATGAAGATTAGTAAAAATTAAATGCTCATTAATGCGAGTTTTGTATAACCTGTCAGAATTTGGCGCCACTGGCAATGGCGCTGACAGCATTCTGACTGCTGCCAAGCAATTTTCAAGACACATGGCGTGCTTTGATTTTTTCATTTGTAGTTTGAAGCTATTCCGACTAGCGTTGGTGACATTTGGAATGTCGCCAGATACCAGCTGTCCAGCCGCCTTAGTTGTACTTGCTTCTGATCATCATCCAATAGAAAATCAACGACCCCACTCCGTACTAATGGTTGACATGTCAGTACGGGTCTGTCAAGGTGATGGGTATAGACTGACCTGTCAGTCCGTCACATCGATCACTTCGACTAGGCTGCGTCCCAGCTCTTGAAGGGCTAGGGACTTGGTGCTACTGGAAATGGCACTTGCAGTATTAGTAATGTCACCAAGCTTCTGATCATTTTTTGAGCTCAGCAGGGGCATTGTGTTTGGCGCCATTTGGAATTGAGTTGGCACCATTGGGAATGGCTCCAGACTTCTTTTCATTTATGGAGCTCATAGGGAGGCCTAGAGTCTGATGTTACTTAGAATGCAGATGGCACCAGTCTGGCACTATTGGGACTGGAGCCAGATTTCTGTCTTTCCCAGTTACCCATTTTGTGATTATGGTGCCTTCGGTATTCCACCATTAGACTTTTGGTAGGGGTTTGGTGCCTATTGAGATAACATCAAAGCCTTTCCTCCTGAATGCTTCATGGTTAGGCTACGTAGGGACTGTCTCGCCTTGTTTCACCTTTTGACGCCTTTGGTCCCAGTCAGAGTAATAAAGGTTTAGTGGAGGCTAAGTTTACGGAGAAGTGGTCCTGATGGAGTGAATGGTTTAAAATACCGGGCTAGTCTGCCTGGGACATTTCAACCTATCAGTACCCTTTCCAGTCGAGATCAGGACATCTACACTAGGATAAAGAGTTGAGCCTCAAGGAGTCAATTACATCAGTCTCTATAATTGATTCAGCAATTACATCAAAGAAGCGAGGAATCCAAATTTGATCAAGATCCAACACCTTTGCAAGAATTAAAATAAATCGAACCCTTAGAAATTCTATGGGGACCACCTAAGCTGCTCTCACGAGATTTCTTGGAAAACACAAGTATTTGGGATAAAGAACCCTAAGAAGAAGATAAGCGCAGGGGCGCGACTCCACTACCTAGGGCATCCCACATTTAAGAAGAAAAGAAGATCCAAGTGCAGCAGTCCCATCTACTAGTTTGATAGTGATCGTCCCATCTACTGAAAATGTTGCAGAGATTGTCTCATCCAACATGCCAATTAGTGCGGTTTCATCCAATGGAGAAGACCCTACAGGGGCAGCCCCACCAAACCAATTGATAGGGGCATTCTCACTTGATGGTGATAATATATTAAGGGAAATTGGTGAGTAAGGGCAATTGGTGATGACTACTAATATACCTCGAGGCGATATACTCCCCAAGAACAACATGAAGTTACAAATGAAAAAGAATCCGGAAAATGCATGGGGTGATTACTCACACTTCTCGTTCAAATAAGCCAAGTGGGGCATCCACGCTCCCCTTAGGCATCCCACTCCATAGCATTGGTAGCTTAAGGAGTCGAAAAAAGAAAAAGATTAGAAAACAAGAGAAAAAAATGAACTTAGCGAGCCAAGCAAGATATTGAAGGATTAGAAAGTTGAGAGTGACTCTGAGTTTGAAGACAAGGTTCGAGTGAAACAATTCACGAGAGAAAAACTCAATAGGGAACTCAGCAACCTTTATCAAAGAAGTATTGGATACCAACCAGGGCAAGGAAAATCCCAATATAGCTACAAATAGAACCTCCCTGCCACCTAGAGGAAGGAAGGTTGATTGAGTTCTCATCTAGGACCAAGTGCCACAGAAAGGATTAACACCACTGACTCTTCTTCTTCTCTTCCTCATTATTCATCTTCTTAAAAAATCAAAAAAGAAAAATAATAATTAATATAAATTTTTCCGGGATGAAAAATCGAAAGGAATCCCGAGCATCAGAAAAAAAGCTATTGGGGCGATAAAAAAAAAAAGGAACTTCTCGATCTTTTGCCTCTTCACCAAAAATCACTAGTAATTCTTTTCTTGCCAAGTCAGAATGGTGTGTAATTCTTTTCTTGCCAAGTCAGAATGGTGTCAAAGGTGAAAGAAATATGAAAAGCATTAGTCCAAATAAATTTGAAGAATCTCGACTATCTGAAGTTCAAATGGTAGGTAAGTGATGAAACAAAATTAGATGTCCAAGGAGATTCTGAGTACTCAGGGGCAGTAGCCAACATTATCCAATACATTGGTTTGCTCAAAAACTTCAAGAAAAATTCTACCTTGAATTGTGACATAAGAACCAAGATTGGAAGATAATGACGTACTTGGTGATTCCTCATCTTGAAAGTCCCAAATAGAGGCTCGCTACGCTCATGTTAAAAAAAATAATAATAGAGAAATAAATAGAGCTTCTTGGTAGCATGAGCCTAAACTTCTTACAAAACCTGTTTTTCAAAATTCTCTCCCTCTTTGAAACCTCCCCTACGTGTTTCGTGATGTTTTCAAATATTTTAATATCTTTGGTTAAAAATTAGCCTGGAACTTGTTTTTGTTTCAAAATTCAATCTATTTTCAAAACCTTCTAAAATATTTTCAAATATAGAGTTTCATAGAAGCTTGAATATGATATTTCTGCAGCCACGAAATCCTAAATTGCCATGCTTTCAAACCCTTAGAGAGAAAAAAGACCAACCCATTCGTTCCCAAGACCGAAAACCTAAACATGTGGACCCCAAGAATCAAAATCGGAGGCGAACAAGAAGTTCAATTAGCCAAGAATTTGTCATCCAATCATTTCTTCTAAATCAGACTCCTATTCGATTGGAGAACCAGACCTAAAAAAAAAGTCTAAAGTCAAAGATGACTATACTGATACCATCCAATGTAGCATTAGAGTGATTACAACAAGAAGTACCACTGGCTCAAAGATAACATAGTTCCAGTTGACTGTCACTTCGGATCCCGTTTGTCGGAGACTTTTCAACCCCACTAACTCAAAGATAGCAATGTCAGTTCAATCTCTTATGGATCAAAAACATTCATCGGCGTACCGCCTACCCAACGGGTAATGGTCATTCAAAAGAATGGTCCCTTTAAACAAAAGTTTCATTTCCATCGTGACTCAAGTATCTACTTCTTTGCCATTCACTTGGTGTCTACTTTCGTACCTATCTTGAGCCCATAATTCAACTTTCTCGACATTTTCATAAAATTAACTAAGTTTTGCAAATATTTGAGTTGATCTCACCCAGAGATTTCCTTTCCAAGAGACATGAAACAACTTCTAGGAAGTCAACAAAAAGATTATTCCTAACTGCCTAAAGTGAGAAGCAAAAAGATTCTGCTAAAGACCTTCCTCAGTGATATCATCAAGACTCTTGAAGTCATGTGTGGTTGGTGCAAACAGGAGCGTAAACATGGCCATACCAAATTTTAGAGAGAGAAACTATCTCATAATTTTTAGAGAGTATCCCAAATTTTGAGTTTTAGAAGGAGATAATATATCAATTTTTGTTACCAAACAATGGACATGAAAATGATGATAAAGAATTAATAAATTTTGTACAGTGTATCCAAACAAGCGATTTGAGGAATTCTTGATATTGAAAATCCATAGATTTTCTTGTATTTCAAATATCTAAAATTCCTAATTTCCTCCTATCCAAATGGGTTCTAACAATTTTTTCTCTGTTTGCTAAAATTGGGTTTTCTAGTTCTTGTACTAAAAAATTTCTCTTTATTAAAGGGAAATTTGTCTTGCATCACTTCTTTCCCTTTCTTTCTTAGGATGGATACTTGTTTCTCTCTCCTACCTGAGTGGAGATTTGTTTTAGGAGGGAGGAGATTCAAGAGTTTATGGTCATTTACAAATATTTGTGGATGTTTTGCAGATGAGAGAGAGAGACAGAGAAAGGGAGAAAGAGATAGCTTCTCTAGTTACTTTTGTTGGTGTTATTCTAGAGAGAGAGCCACGCAGCTGGCTTGGTGTCTGAAAATGGAGAACAACCATACATTGACATTCTATGGAGGAAACAATAGAGAGAGAGAGAGAGAATTTGCACTTCCAAGAAAAAATTATTCCAAGCAATCCAACAATGAAATTGCATTTTTTTGGTTTCTACCAGATGCAATACAAATAACGTACATCATATCCCAGGAAATGCCAATTCCAGTAAATACTAATTCCAAGAAACACTTTTCTACCGGATTGAGAAAGCCAGGGAACCAAACGAGCCACTCAAGTATTCAAAACCATGTTTTGTAGAGCCAGGGTATCTCACATAAACACATGTTTGGCAACTTTTTTGGATACATAATCATGTTTTTTGTAACCAAGAAAGAGAGCCCAAACTTGGATACACAAAATCAAGAAAAAAATTGAGTTATCCAAAACATGAATTTGTGTAAACATGAAAGAGCGAATATAATATTATAGAACTGATAATAATACCAGTTTCATACAATGGAGCTGCCCATTTTATTAAATACAATTAATTTTTCCACAACATCCCCACGAATTAGAGAGACAAACTACCTTAATGTTTTAAAGAGGGAAAGTATCTTAAAATTTTAGTAAGAGAAACTGTATCAAATTTTAAAAGAGAAACTACAAAAAATATTTAGAGAGACAAACTATTTAAAATGTTTTAGGTAGAGAAACAATATCAAATTTTAAATTTTAGAGAAGAACTATATTAGATTTTAAGAAGAGAAATTACCTGAAAATTTTTGGTGAGAGAAACCTTCTCAATTTTTTTAAAGAGAGACTACATCAAATTTTAGAGAGAGAAACGACATAAAATTTCATAGAGGGAGAAACTCTCTCATGAATTTAGGAAAGAAACCATCTAAAATATCAAGTTTTAGAAGGAAAACATATCTTAAAATTTTAGAAAGTAAACGTCTATCAAATTTTAGCGAGAGAAATTCCCTAAAAGTTTTTAGAGAGATAAACTATCTCAAAATTTTTAGAAAGAGAAACTATATCAAATTTTAGAGAGAGAAACTATATCAAATTTTAGAGAGTGCAACTATATCAAATTTTATATAAATAAATTTATCATATGTTACAGATAAAAACTATATCAAATTTTAGAGAGAGACTATAAAAATTCTTAAAGAGAGAAACTATCTCAAAAACGTTTGAGAGAGAAACTATCTCAAATTTCAAGTTTTTGACAGAGAAAGTATCTTAAAATTTCAGAGAAAGAAAATACTTGAATCTTTAAAGAGAAAAACTATCTCAAAATTTTTAAAGAGAGAAATTATATTAAATTTTAAGTCTTTGAGAGATTGAGTATATTAAAATTTTAGAGACAGAAACTACATTAAATTTTAGAGAGAAAAATTACTTAAAATTTGTTTAGAAAGAAACTATCTTCAATTTTTATGAGAGCTAAAAATTTTTAGGGAGAAACTATGTTCAATTTTTATGAGAGAGAAACTATATCAAATTTTAAGGTTTAGAGATAAACTATATCAAAATATAGAGAGAGAAACAACCTGAAAGTTTTAGAGAGAGCTACCTCAAAAAATTTAGAGAGAGAGGCTACATCAAATTTTTAGAGAGAGAAATTATCTTAAAATTTAGACAGTGAAACTATATATAATTTTAGAGAGAGAAATTACTAAAAAAAATTTAGAGAGAAAAACTATCTCAAATTTTTTAGAAAAACTATATCAAACTTTTAGTTTTAGAGAAAGAAAGTATCTTAAAATTTCAGTCAGAGAAACTATATCAAATCTTAGAGATAAAAACTACCTTAAAATTTTAGAGAGAGAAATTGTCTCAAAATTTTTAGAACGTGAAACTATATGAAATTTTAATTGTTTAGAGAGAAACTGTCTCAAATTTTCTAGAGAGAAAACTATCTCAATATTTCTAGTTTAATATGTGCAGTAGCAAACCAGGTAATAAAAAAAAATATCAAAATATCAAATTTACATAACCTGGTTACCATTCAAAGCAATCTATATAAGTCATGTTTGAGTAACAAGGTTTTAGCATAACTAAGGTTTGTCATAACAAGGTTTTGATTTAAAGCCTGGTTTTGTTAACCAATGGGGCAAAACAAGCCCTTAGTTCACATGAATAAGTAGTTTAGAACTTCAAATTCGGAACTACTTAATTTTAAAAAAAGTAGGTTCGAAATTTTTTGTTTCAAACTCACATGTCACTCAGGAAAAATAAAAAACTAACACATTTTTAGTGGAGTTCTAAACAATTAAAATAAATATAACAAAAAGAGAAGAGACATGAGTGTAAGCCATGAAAAATGTGAATATGGTCATACTTAGCAAGTCTTCGTTTAAGACAAGATTATTTCAAAAAATCTCCAATATTTTGAAATCCGTCAAGAATTCCGAGTTTTTCAAAAAATCTTGAAAAAATCACTTTTTTTAATGGAACCGATATAAATTCGTATTCTCACTTTTTTCAAAAAACTTTTCGAAAAAAACTTCTTCTTTTTGACTTGCTTTCTACATTGACTTAATATTATTGAATTTTTGTTTAAAGATAAATACATTAACGTTGGAAGTAAATTAAGAATCTTTATTTAACAAAAAAATATATAAAATATTTAACCAATGAGTTCCCTTAAAAAACTGTACAAAAGATAGAAGCAATATATTCTCCCCAAAAAACTAATCAAAACAATAGTATATCTCAAAATAATAGGCAGAATTAAAGGAAGGGTAACCTAATGAAAAATCTTTTTTATTTATCTTTAAACCCATAGCATCTTTATAAAGAAAAAGATATTTGAATGTTCTTAAGCATTTTATTGCATTTTTTATATATAGAGAAGTTTGAATAATTTTATATTTTATTTTTATTTTGATTTTTAATTTTTATTTCATTGGAGCATATAACATAGAATTTAGGATGGACAACTATTTTACATATTTGGGTCTTTAAATGTTTTTAAATTAACATGAATCCTCTATTGGGGGCATATTTTTTTTTCTTTCATTAAAACGTAATCGTATGCCTTGGTACGTAGTTCTTGTTATTTACTAATTAGTTGTTGTGTCTAGTATTGTTGTTGTTTTTGCATTTTATACTCCTAATAAATCTATGATGTGTTTGGTATGTGACAACATGGTAAGAATTGTTGCCGGATTTATTAAAAATTTCAACAAAAAATTGTCAAGTATTACTCAATGACACAAGTAAGGCTATAAAATCGTTATTTAATGGATTTAATATATTTATACAAGAGTTGCAAATTATAATCCTATATTGCGTCATTATTATTTTTTTAGAATGTTAACTGTTACATATATAAAGAGAAGTGAGTACAGGAAGCAAGAGAGAAGTGTTATTCCACATATGGAAAGCAAACATAACCCTTCTGCAAAAGAGGATGAGAAAGAGTAGAATGTTGACTGTCATATATATGGAGAGAGAAGGGAGTACAGGAAGAAAGAGAGAAATGCTATTCCACATATGGAAAGCAAACAGAACCCTTGTGTAAAGGGGGATGAGAGGGAGTAGAATCCAAAAATATATTTTTATTAGTTACAATGCGAAAAATAGAGCAATCAACAAAAAGATGTCTTTCTCAAAAAATTAGGCGACTCCTAAACCTGCTCCATCTTTAGCTAGAGTGTTTGTTGCCTGGTTTTCCTACCTCCAGATATGCCTCCATGAGACGCAAATATCCCTGCAAATGTAGTGAATCTCATACAAAATGTGTGCCAGGTTGTATGGAGGAGGTGAAAATTTAGAAGCCCAAGCTATATAACACTTTTGGAGTCTCCTTCGATAATGAGGGGCACCGAGCGGTAAGGTGAACAAAGTTTGAGCCCTTCAAGAAGGGCAATTACTTCCGCCCCTGTGGAGTCAAAATGATCTATGGATTTGGATAAGGAGGCAAGAGTGGATGCTAAATTGTCCCTTACGAGTGGCCCTACTCCGGCTGATCCTGAGTTTCCTAAAGAGCACCCATCGAAGTTTAGTTTGTGCAAAACCTGGCTCAAGAGGTCTCCAACAGAAACTTCATGATATGCCTTTGTTGTGATGTTGTATAATGTTCTCCAATTTTTGAAGAAAACAAAGTGGGGGATACCTTTAAAGTCCTTATGGTTAGTTGCCCAAAAGACCGTAACCAAATCCAAAATGTTCACAATTATATAATTTACCTTATTTTCTAGCAAACCATACATTTTACCCAAACTTCGACATTTTGAAATAAACCAATAACCAATGTTTTAGTCTGCCGGTATTTTACTATTCCCCGACTTGCTAACTATGGTTTCAATATCACAAATATTAAGAGATATTTAAGTCATTCACATAAAATATATTTCTCATAATTAAAGGAAAAATTTACATAAAAATTGCATTTTATTTGGAGAAATTAACATACAAATTTCTTTATACTTCTAAAATTTACAAGCAGTCCCATGTATTTTATATCTTATACTTAAGTTTCACTTTTTTGTAGTGGCTCTTGTATTTTCCTCTCTTTTTTCTTTTTTTCTATATATTTGATGCAGCTCAAATTTTGCACATTAATAGTTCTCACTAAAGTACAGTAGTAAAACAAATTAAAAATATAATCAATTTATATAAAATAACAAAAATACCCCAACAAATTTCAAAATTTTAGGGCCATTTTGGTCATTTTATTCATTTTAAAATTCCATTCTGGCATTTATTTAGAAATATAAGATGGAGAGAACTGTCAACAGCAGAAATTTGAGCTTAATCCAATGTATAAACAATAAAATAAAATCTAAATACATTTAGAACTCTAGAAAACTAGGAATTGAGCTTAAAATATAGAAGAAAAATTTATCAAAATACCCATGAGAAATGCATTATTTCACAATTTACACATTCACAGCTATTTGAACTCATAATAAAGTTTCTTTTGATAGGTATTTTTAAATTAAATCAAACTCTATGGCTAAAATGCTAAATAATTCATCTCTCAAAGGCATTGTGATAAGTTCTTTAATATAAAATATACATGACTATTTTCAATTGGCTAGTTCTTCAATATAAAATATACATGACTATTTTCAATTGGCTAGTTCTTCAATATAAAATATACATGACTATTTTCAATTGGCTAGTTCTTCAATATAAAATATACATGACTATTTTCAATTGGCTAGTTCTTCAATATTAAATATCCATGACAAGTTCTTCAATATAAAATAATTAATGTTTACTTTAATTGGCATAAGTAGAAAAGGAAAAAGTTTATACACTTTAAACAATCAAATTAGGGCGCACATCAAAAAGTTCACTAGAAGAGGTTGTTTTAATGCTCAAATATCTTCAAATTAATCATCTCAACCTCAATATGTATAGACATGAGAAAAAAATTGGATTTCATGTTTTGGAAATAGTGCATCCAGTACTGCATTTTTGGACTGTCAATTTTCAAGATTTTAAATTTTCATAGATCTACCAAATCTACACTATTTTTGAAGCTTTAAATTTTATAATTAGAGATAAAAATATATTTTAAGACTATCACAAAGATTTCCAGTATTGAAACCACACTTCTCAATACTATTTGAAGGTCGCCCTATACAAACGGTGCATAAATTATACTCAAGTTTTACCGTTTTGGTCTTTTGCATATTTTTCGTTTAACCCAAACTCACATATTCAAAACCTGCGTTCTTTTTAGGATAGTAATACATTGGGTGCCTCAAACCACTTGGGAGTGGCTTGACATCCAAAATATGTAGTCTCTCTTGAGAGGAAGAAGTTTATATAAGGTTGATACTTGGCTAGTATCTCATAAAAGGAAGAAGTTTATATATAAGGTTGATACCTAAAAATGTAGAATTAAGTTGCACCTCTAAAACCCTTCCATGAATGTCTTGGTGCATCTCTAAAATCCTTTTAAAAACATTATTTTGATGTCAGAAAAATATCTAATAGATCATCACAACATGGAGAGAAAAAGAGATTTCAAATCCTAAAATTAGTAGATCTTGCATTATATTATCTAGACCATCCATTATTAAGATTTTCACTTGCTTATAAATCGGCTTAATTTGAATAACTTTTAGAGTTCAAAATTTTATAATTAAAGACAAAAAGTTAGATGCATTGATTGCTTTGAGCATCCTCTAGTTTAGGATGTAGTCAACTATAGCTTTGGTGACGTCCTCCCCCAATATAATCCAAAAAATGTTGGAAGAACAAAACCTAGAAGCCATCTGGTCCCGGGGCTTTGTCCACTTCCATGGCTTTAACAGCGAACTTAACCTCGACTTGCCTTTGCGAAAGATAGCTGGGCTGAGAAAGATTTTGTTGTCAACATCCGTTATCAAGCGAGGGATAATTTCTGGCCGTCTTGCTAATTGACTTTCTTTTATCGTGTCAAGGACGTCAAAATGCATCTCACGAGAAAGTTTAAAGGAGCTCCTAAAGTTGAAACTACCTCATTAAAAACTATAGAGATATTTCTTTTAAAATTTAAAAAATAATATTAGAATTCCCTTTACAAGATACACTATATACAGGACTTGAAATTCATTTGTTCTTTTCAAGACTCATATGATGAATTTGAGGATGTCTAGCACCAGAACTGCAATCTCCTAATGAGATTTTGGGTGTACCTTTACATTTGATCATAAATCGCCTCCTACGCTAACCTTTACACTTCCTAATTACACATGAAAAGAAGCCAAGTTCTGTATTACCACAATCGAACCATTTGTTACATAAAGTAATATATTTACAAGGGTTTTTTTATTTGGAGAAAGTTTATATAAGGTTGCAACTTTAAAATGTAGAATTACACATGCACCTCAAAAAACTATAGGAAAAAGTTGTTTTAATGTTTAAAAAAACCTCTAATTGATCATCTCAATGTCGAGATGTATGAATGTGAGCAACAAAAAAAAAAAATTTTGAGTCCCACAAATAGTGCATCTTGCAATACATTATCTAGACCGTCCATTTTCAATATTTTCATATTTTTAGAGATCTATTTGATTTTAAACCATTTTGGGAGTTTAAAATTTTATAGCTAGATATGAAAAGAAGCGTTGTATTGTCACATTTAAAAACCATTCATAGAGACTGTTTACAACGGTTTGGATGTGACACCGAAAGGAGCTGCACTCATTAACTTGAGGTTGCACCACAAGCCAGCTTTGGTATGGATGGTGGCCCCCATGACCAGCTCTACTTGACCCGGAGGATCCCTCAGCTCCACATTAAACTTGCGCAACAACATGGCCAGCGCAACTGTCGATTCCATGAGTGCGAACTGATCCCCCACACATTTGCGGGGTTCCCCACCAAAAGGGAGGAAAGCAAAATCTACCACAATCTGATGACCATGCAAATCCATTATAGTCTCTCTCTCTCTCTTTCTCTACATTAAATAATAGTTCGGTTGCTGACCTCATTGGAGTACAAGGCTCCTGGGCTTCAGCTGGGGTCAAAACCAGCCCATCTTTCAATTCCTTCACCTTTTCGGGGTCCCAAGATTCCTTTTGGTTAGGGTCATGCAGTACGGACCGAGGCTGCACTGTTTAGGGTCATACTATATGAACCGAGACTAAGCCGTTTAGGGTCGTGCAGTATGGATCGAGGCAGCACAGTTTAGGGTTATGCGGTATGGACCGAGGCTAAACTGCTAAGAATCATCTAGTATGGACTGAGGCTGAACAATTTAGTCATGTAGTACAGACCGAGGGTAAGCAGTTTAGCGTCATGCAGTATGGACCGAGCTTGAGCAGTTTAGGGTCCAGTAGTATGGATCGAGGCTGAGATGTTTAGGGCTGTGCAGTATGGACTGAAGCTGAGCAGTTTAAGGTCATGTAGTAGGAATCGAGGCTGAGCTATTTAGGGTCATGAAGTACGAACCGAGCCTGAGCATTTTAGGGTCGTGCAATATGATCCGAGGCTACGCAATTTAGGGTCAGGGACGATCGACTGAGGCTGGGGTTCAGCAGTTAGGGTCATGCATTATGGACCGCGGCTGAACAGTTTAGGGTCATGGAGTATGAGGCTGGGCAATTTAGGGTCATGTAGTGTGGACCGAGGATGAGCAGTTTAGGGTCATACAGTATGTTATGAGGCTGAGCTGTTTAGGGTCATGCAGTATGGTCCGAGGCTTTATGGTTATGCAGTATGGACTGAGGTTGTGAAGTTTAGGGTCATGCAGTTTGGAACGAGGCTTAGCAGTAGAGGGTCATGCATTATGGATCGAGGGTGAGCTGTTTAGGGTCATGCCGTATGGATCAGGGTTGAGCAGTTTAGGGTCATGCAGTATGGACCGAGACCGTGAAGTTTAGGATTATGCAATGTCGAATGAGGTTGAGCAGTTTGGGGCCATGCAGTATGAACCGAGGTTGAGTAGTTTAGTGTTAAGCGGTACGGACTGAGGCTAAGCATTTTAGGCTCGTGCAGTATGAACCGAGGCGGTGTAGTTAGGGATTATGCTGTGTGCATCGAGGCCGAGCAGCAAGGGGTTATGAAGTATGGACTGAGGTTGAGAAGTTTAGAGTCGTGCAGTATGGGTCGAGGCTGAGAGGTTTAGGGTCATGCATTAGGACTAAGGCCGAGCAGTTTAGGGTCATGCAGTATGGATCGTGGTTGGGCAGTGGAGAGTCATGATGTAGGTACCCAGGCTGAGCATTTTAGGTTCATGTAGTGTGGACAGAGGCTGAGCAGGTTTGGCTCATGCAGGATGGACTGAGGCTGAGCAGTTTACGGTCATGCAGTATGGATCCAGGCTGTGCAGTTCCTAATGTTTGGTCCGAGGCTGAGTAAGTTATGGCCATGTTGTATGGACCGAGGATAAGCATTTTAGGGGCATGCAGTATGGACCTCGGCTAAGCTGTTTAGGGTCATGTAGCAGGGACCGAGGCTGAGCACTTTAATGTCATGCAGTATGGTCCGAGGCTGAGCAGTTTAGGGTCATGCAGTATGGGCTGAGCTTGAGCGGTATAGGGTCATGCAGTATGGACAGAGGCTAAGAATATTAAGGTCATGCAGTATCAACCGAGGCTGAGCAGTTTACAGTCATGAAGTATGGACTGAGCATTTTAGGGTCAAGCAGTATGGATCAAGGATGTGCAGTTTACGATCATGCCAAATGGTACGAGACTGAGAAATTTAGGGTTATAAAGTATGGATCGAGCGTGAGCTGTTCAGGGTCATGTAATATGGACCGAAGCTGAGTTGTTTAGGGTCATGAAGTCTGGACCGAGGCAGAGTAGTTTAGGGTCATGCAGTATGGACTAAGGCTGAGCACCTTAGGGTCATGCAATATGGACCAAGGTTGAGCAGTTAGGGTCTTACAGTATGGACCGAGGCTGAGAAGTTCATGGCCATGTAGTGTGGATGGAGGCTTAGCAGTTTAGGGACAGGTATTATGGACTGAGGCTGAGCAGTTAAGGTCATGCAGTATAAATCGAGGCCGAGCAGTTTTGGGTCATGCAATATGGACCGTAGGTGAGTAGTTTAGGGTCTTGCTGTATGGACCTAGGCTGAGCAGATTAGGGTCATGAAGTATGGACCTAGGCTGGGCAGTTTAGGGTTATGCAGTATGGACAGAGGCTGAGTAGTTTTGGGTAATGCAGTATGGACTGAAGCTGTGCAATTTTGACTCATGCAGTGTGGATCGAGGCTGAGCAGTTTAGGGCCTTGCAGTATGGACTGAGGCTGAGTAGTTTAAGGTAATGCCGTATGGACCGAGGCTAAACAGTTACGGCTTATGCTGTATGGATCGAGACCGAGCAGTTAGGGGTTATGTAGTATGGACTGAAGTTGAGTAGTTTTGGGTCATGCAGTATGGCTCAAGGCAGTGAAGTTTAGGGTTTTTTTAGGGTCATGCAGTGTGGACCGAGGCTGAGAAGTTTTGGGTCATGCGGTTTGGTCCGAGGCCGAGCAGTTTGGGTTCAT
This sequence comes from Amborella trichopoda, assembly GCF_000471905.2. The sequence goes on from NW_006497023.1 coordinate 1,080,213, forward strand.
GCAGTGTACATTGAGGCTGAGCAATTTTGGGTCATACAATATGGAATGAGGCTGAGCATTTTAAGGTCATGTAGTATGGACCGAGGCTGAGTAATTTAGGGTTATACAGTATGGACCAAGGCTGAACTGCTAAGAATCATGTCGTATGGACCGAGGATTAGCAATTTAGTCTTGTAGTATAAGCTGAGGCTGAGAAGGTTAAAGCCGTGCAGTATGGACCGAGCTTGCACAGTTTAGGGTCTGGTAGCATGGGCCGTGGCTGAGATGTTTAGGGTCATGCCGTATGGACCTAGGCTGAGCAGTTTAGCGTCAAGGAGTATGGATCTAAGCTGTGCAGTTTAGGGTCATGCTGTGTGAAATGAGGCAGAGTAGTTTAGTGTTATGATGGATCGATGCTGAGCAGTTTAGGGTCATGCAGTAGAGACCGAGGATGAGCATTTTAGGCTCATGCAATATGGACTAAGGCTGATCAGTTAGGGGTTATGCAGTATGGACCGAGGGTTAGCAGTTAGGGGTTATGCTATATTGACTTAGGTTGAGCAGTTTAGGGTCGTGCAGTATCGATCGAGGCTGAGAAGTTTAGGGTCATGCATTATGGACTAAGGCTGAGCAGTTTAAGGTCATGCAATATGGATCGAGGCTTAGGAGTTTAGGGTTAAGCGGTATGGACTGAGGCTTAACAGTTTAGGTTCATGCAGTGTGGACTGAGGTTGCACAGTATTGGGTTATGTAGTTTGATCCGAGGCATAGCAGTTTAGGGTCAATCAATATGGTTCGAGGCTGAACAGTTTAGGGTCATGCAGTGTGGATCGAGGCTTAATAGTTTTGGGTCATGCAGTGTGGACCGAAGCTGAGCAGTTTTGGGTCATGGAGTGTGGACCGAGGCCGAACATTTTATGCTCATGCAGTATGGACCGAGGCTGAATTATTAAGAATCATGTAGTACGAACTGAGGTTGAGATATTTAGTGATGTACTGTGGATCGAGGCTGAGCGGCTTAGAGTCATGCATTATGGTTCGAGCTTGAGCTGTTTAGGGTCCGATCGTATGGACCGATGTTGTGCAATTTAGGGTCATGCAGTATTGACCGAGGCTGAGCAGTCTAGGCTCATGTTGTATGGATTGAGGCTTAGCAGTTTAGGGTCAAGCAGTATGGACCGACGCAAAGGCTGAGCAGTTTAGGGTCATGCTTTATGGACCGAGGCTGAGCATTTTAGGGTCATCCATTATGGAAAGAGGCTGAGCAGTTTGGGTTCATGCAGTATCGACTAAGGCTAAGCTGCTTAGGTGCAGTCTGGAACGATGCTCAGCAGTTTATGATCATGCAGAATTGACCAAGGTTGAACAGTTTAGTGTCATGTAGTATGGACCGAGGTTGAGCAGTTTAGGGCCATGTAGAATGGACTGAGGCTGAGCATATTAGGGTCTTGCAGAATGCACCGGGCTTAAAAGTTGAGGGTCATGCAGTATGAACCGCGGCTGAGCTGTCCAGGGTCATGCGGTATGGATCGAGGCTGAGCACTTTAGTGTCATGTAGTATGGACCAAGGTCGAGCAATTTAGGGTCATGAAATATGGAACGAGCCTGAATAGTTTAAGGTCATGCCGATGGATCGAGGCGGAGCAGTTTAGGGTTATGTAGTATGGATCGAGGATGAACGTTGAAGAATCATGTAATAGGGACCATGTTTGAGAAATTTAGTCATGTAGTATGTACCGAGGATGAGCAGTTTAGGGTCACGCAGTATGGACCGAGCTTGAGCAGTTTAAGGTACAGCAGTATGGACCGAGTCTGAGCAGTTTAGGGTCACGCAGTATGGACCGAGGCTGAGCAGTTTTGGGTCATGCAGTACGGGTAAAGGCTGAGCAGTTTAGGGTCGTGCACTATGGACCAAGCCTGCGCATCTTAGGGTCATGCAATATGGATCGAGGTTGAGTATTTTAGGGTTATGCAGTATGGACCGAGGTTGAGCAGTTAAGGGTCTTCCAATATGGACCTAAGTTGTCTAGTTTAGGGTCATGTAGTATGGACCGAGGCTGAGCAGGTTAGGGTCATGCAGTATGGACCGAGGATGAGTCATTTAGGGTCACGCAGTATCGACCGAGGTTGAGTAGTATAGAGTCAGGCAGTCGAAACCGAGGCTGAGCAGTTTTTGGTCGTGTAGTATGGACCGAGGCTGAGCGATTTAAGGTCTTACAGTATGGACTGAGCATGAGTGGTTTAGGGTCATGCAGTATGGACTGAAGGTCAAATGTTTAGGGTCATGGGGTATGGCCCGAGCTTGAGTAGTTTAGGGCCATACAGTATCGACCGAGGTAGAGCAGTTTACATGCAGTATAGACCGAGGTTGAGCAGTTTAGGGTCAAGTAGTATGGACCGACGCTGAGTAGTTATGGGTCATGCAATATGGAACGAGGCTGAGTAGTTTAGGGTTATGCAATATGGACTGTGGCTGAGCAGTTACGGGTCATGCACTAGAGACCGAGGCTGAGTAGATTAGGGTCATGTAGTGTGGTCTGAGGATGAGCAATTTAGGGTCATGGAGTATGTTCGACGGCTGAGCAGTTTAGGATCATTCAGTATGGACCGAGGCTTTATGGTCATGTAATTTGGACTGAGGCTGAGACGTTTAGGGCTATCCCATATGGAACGGGGCACCGCAGTATAGGGTGATGCTGTATAGATGGAGCCTGAGCAGTTTAGGGTCATTCCATATGGACCAAGGCTGAAGAGTTTAGGGTCTTGCAGTTTGGACCGAGGCTGTGCAGTTTAGGGGTCAAGCAGTCTAGAACAAGGCTGAGCAGTTCATGGCCATGTAGTGTGGACCGAGGCTAAAGAGTTTGGGATCATGCATTATGGACCGAGGATGAGCAGTTTAGGGTCATGCAATTAAAATCGAGGCTGAGTAGTTTAGGGTCATACAGTATGGACTGAGGCTGAGCACTATAGGGTCATGCAGTATGGATTGAGGTAGACCAGTTTAGGGTCATACAGCATGGACAGAGGCTGAGGAGTTTAGGATCATGCGGTACGGACCGAGGCTGAGCAGTTTAAGTTCATGCAGTGTGGACTGAGGTTGCACAGTATCGGGTTATGCAGTATGGATCGACGCCAAGTAGTTAGGGGTTATGCAGTTTGGACTGAGGTGGAGCAATTTTGGGTCGTGCAGTATGGGTCGAGGCAGAGAAGTTTAGGGTCATGCAGTAGGGACTGAGGCAGAGTTTTTTAGAGTCACGCAGTATTGACCGAGGCTGAGCTATTTAGGGTCATGCGGTTTTAACCGAGGTTGAGCAGTTTAGGATCATGGAGTGTGGAATGAGGTTGCACAGTTTAGGGTCATGCATTATGGATCGAGTCTGAGCAATTTAGGGTACTGAAGTGTGGACTGAGGCTGAGCAGTTTTGAGTCATGCAGTATGGATCGACGCGGAGCATTTTAGGCTCATCCAATATAGACCGAGGCTGAGAAATTTATGGTTATGCAGTATGGACCCAAGCTGAACTGTTAAGAATCATGTAGTATGGACCAAGGCAGAGCAATTTAGTCATGTAGTATGGACCTAGGCAGAGGGGTTTAGGGTCGTGCTTTATGGATCGAGCTTGAGCAGTTTAGGGTCCGGTAGTATGGACCGAGCCCGAGCAGTTAGGGTCATGCGGTATGGACCTAAGATGAGCAGTTTAGGGTCTTGCAGTATGGACATAGGTTGTGCAATTTAGGGTCATGCAGGGTAGAATGAGGCTGAGCAGTTTAGGGTCATGCAATATGGACCGAGGCTAAGCAGTTTAGGGTCATGCAGTGTGGACTGGGGCTGAGAATTTTAAGCTCATGAAGTATGGACTGAGGATGATCAGTTAGGTGTTATGCAGTAAGGACCAAGGCTGAGCAGTTTGGGGTTATGCAATATGGACTGAGGTTGAGCAGTTTAGGGTCGTGCAGTGCGGGTCGAGGTTGAGAAGTTTAGGGTCATGCAGTATAAACTGAGGCAGACCAGTTTAGGGTCATGCCGTACGAACCGAGGCTGAGGAGTTTAAGGTCATGCGGTATGAACCGAGGCTACGCAGTTTAGGTTCATTCAGTTTGGACTGAGGTTGCATAGTATAGGGTTATCAAGTAAAGACCGAGGCAAAGCAATTTACGGTCATTCAGTATGGATAGAGGCTAAACGGTTTAGGGCCATGGAGTGTGGATTGAGGCTGAGCAATTTTGAGTCATGTAGTGTGGACCGAGGCTGAGCATTTTAACCTCATGCAGTATGGACCGAGGCTAAGCAGTTTAGTGTTATCTAATATGGACCGAGGCTGAACTTTTAAGAATCATGTGGTATGGAATGAGGCTGAGATCTTGAGTCATGTAGTATGGACCGAGGTTGAGCAGTTCATGCAGTTTGGACAGAGGCTGAGCAGTCTAGGGTCATGCAGTATGGATAGAGGCGGAGTAGTTTAGGGTCATGCAGTATAGACCGAGCCTGAGCATTTTAGGGTTAAGTAATAGGGACCCAGGCTAAGAAGTTTAGGGTCAGGTAGTATGGACCAAGCCTGAGCAGTTTAGGGTCATGCAGTCTAGACCGAGACTGAGTAGTTTATGGTCATGCAGTATAGACCGAGGTTGAGCAGTGTTGGGTCACGCAGAATGAACCGCGGATGAGTAGTTTAGGATCATGCAGTTTGGATTCAAGATGAGCACTTTAAGGACTTGCTGTTTGGTCCGAGGCTATGCCATTTACAGTCATGCTGTATGGACCGAGGCTAAATAGTTTAGGGCATGCAGTATGGACCACGACTGAGCTATTTAGGGTCATGCACTATGGATCGAGGTGAAGCACTTTTGTGTCATGCAGTATGGACCAAGGCTGAGTAGTACAAGGTCATGCAGTATGGACTGAGGTTGAGCTGTTTAGTGTCATGTAATATGGACCAAGGTTGAGCAGTTTAGAGTCATGGAGTATAGGCCGAGGCTGAGCACTTTAAAGTCATGCAGTATGGACCACGATTGAGCAGTTTAGGGTCATGCAAATTTTACGGTCATGCCGAATGGTTCGAGGCTAAGAAATTTACTGTCATGCAATATAGACCGAGACTGAGAAGTTTCTGGTCATGCAAGATGGACTGAGGTTTAGCAATTTAGGGTCTTGCAGTATGGACCGAGGCTAAGCAGTATAGGGTCATGCAGTACGGACCGAGGCTGAGCAGTTTAGGGTCATGTAGCATGGACTAAGGCTTACTAGTTTAGGGTTATGCAGTATGGACCGAGGTTGAGCACTTTTGGGTCATGCAGTATGGACCGAGGCTTAGTAGTTTAGGGACTTATAGTATGGACCAAGGCTAAGCAGTTCATGCCCATGTAGTGCGGACCAAGGCAGAGAAATTTAGGGTCATGCAATATAAATAGAGGCCAATCAGTTTAGGGTCATACCGTATGGACCGAGGTAGAGTAGTTTAGGGTCTTGCAGTATGGACCTATGCTGAACAATTTATGGTCATGCAGTACGGAATGAGGCTGAGCAGTTTAGGGTCATGCAGTATGGAATGAGGCTGAGCATTTTAGGGTCATGCAATAGGGATTGAGGCAGAGCCGTTTAGGGTAATGAAGTATGGACCGAGGCTAATCCGTTAGCGGTTATGCAGAATGGATCGAGATCGAGCAGTTAGGGATGATGTAGTATGGACTGAGGTTGAGCAGTTTTCGGTGGTGCACTATGAGACGAGGCTGAGAAGTTTAGGGTCATGCAGTGTGGACTGAGGGCAGAGCAATTTAGGGTCATGTAGTATGGACTAAGGCTGAGTAGTTTAGGGTCATGCTGTTTTGACCGAGGCTGAGCAGTTTAGGTTCATTAAGTATCGATCGAAGCTGAGCATTATAGGGTCATGATGTGTGGACCAAGGCTGAGCCGTTTAGAGTTATGCAGTATGGATCGAGGCTGAAATGTTAAGAATCGTGTATTATGTACCGTGGCTGAACAATTTAGTCATGTAGTATGAACCGAGGCTGAGAAGATTAGGGTAATGCAGTATCGCTCGAGGTTGAGAAATTTAGTGGACCGTGGCTTAGTAGTTTAGGGTCGTGCAGTATGGATGGAGGCTGAGTAGTTTAGGGTCATGTTGTATGAACCGAGGCATGAGCAGTTTAAAACCATGCAGTATGGACTTAGGTTGAGCAGTTTATGGTCATGTCATGTGGACCGAGGCTTAGCAGTTTAGGGTCATGCACTATGGACCGAGGATAAGCAGTTTAGGGTCATGCATTACGTACCGATGCTATGCAGTTTAGGGTGATGCAGTATGGACCGAGGCAGAGCAGTTTAGGGTAATGCAGTATGGACCAAGGCGAAGCCGTTTAGGGTGATAAAGTATGTACTGAGGAGGAGCAGTTTAGGGTCATGCCTTAGGGACCGGAGCTGTGAAGTTTAGGGTCATGCAATGAGGAATGAGGATGTGTAGTTTAGGGTCATGTAGTATAGACTGAGGCTTAGCATTTTACGGTCATGCAGTACAGGCCGAACCTGAGCCTTTTAAGCTCATGCTGTATAGATCGAGGCTGAGTAGTTAGGGGTTATGCAGTATGGACTGAGCCCGAGCAGTAAGGGATTATGTAACATGGATTGGCTTGAGCAGTTTAGGGTCGTGCAATATGGGCTGAGGCTGAGCAGTTTAGGTTCTTGGAGTATGGAATGAGGCAGAGTAGCATGCAGTATGGAACTAGGCTGAGAAGTTTAGGGTTAGACGGTATGGACCATGGTTGAGCAGTTTAGGTACATGTAGTGTGAGCTGAGCTTCCGCAGTTTAGGGCCACGCATTATGGATCGAGGCTCAGTAGTTTAGGGTCATTCAGTAGGGATTGAGGCTGAACAGTTTAGCGTCGTGCAGTATGGACCGAGGCTGAGCAGTGTTGGATTTTGCAGTATGGACCGAGGCTGAGCAGTTTTGGATCTTGCAGTATGGACCGAGGCTGAGCATTTTAGGCTCATGCATTATGGACCAAGGCAGAGTAGTTTAGGGTTATGCAGTATGGACCGAGGTTGAACTGTTAACAATTATCTAGTGTGGACCGAGGCTGAGCGATTTAGTCATGTAGTACAGACTGAGGCTAAGCAGTTTTGGGTCATGCAGTATGGATCGAGCTTGAGCGATTTAGGGTCCGGTAGTATGGACCGAGGCTGACCAGTTTACAGTTGCGCAGTATGAACCGAGGCATAGCAGTTTAGGGTCATGCAGTAGGAATCGAGGTTGAGAAGTTTAGGGTCATGTAGTATGGGCCGAGTGTGAGCATTTTAGGGTCATCGAATATGAACCGAGGCAGTGCAGTTAAGGGTCAAGGAGCATCGACCGAGGCTGGGGCTGGGCAATTAGGGTCATGCATTATGGACCTAGGCTAAGCAGTTTCGAGTCATGCAATATGGACAGAGGCAATTAAGGTCATGCAGTACAAATCGAGGCCGAGAAGTTTAGGGTCATGCAGTATGGACCGAGTCTGAGCAGTTTGGGGTCTTACAATATGGGCCTCGGTTGAGCAGTTTATTGTCATGTAGTAATGACTGAGGTAGAGCAGTTTAGGGTCATGCAGTATGGACTGAGGTTGAGCAGTTTAGGGGCATGCAGTATGGCCCGAGGTTGCATTGTTTAGGGTCATACAGTACTAACCGAGGCTGAGCAGTTTAGGGTCATACAGTATGGATCGAGGCTGAGCAGTTTACGGTCTTGCACTATGGACCGTGCCTAAGTAGTTTAGGGTCATGCATGATGGACAGAGGCAGAGCAGTTTATGGTCATTCAGTATGGACCAAGGCTAAACAGTTTAGGGACATCTATTATGGATCGGGGTTGAGCAGTTTAAGGTCATGCAATATGGACCGACGCTGAGAAGATTAGGGTCTTGCTGTACGGACCTAAGCTGAGCAGTTTAGGGTTATGCAGTATGGACTGAGCCTGAGCAATTTAGGGTCATGCATTATGATACAAGGCTGAGTAGTTCATGGCCATGCAGTGTGGACCGAGGCTTAGCAGTTTAGGGACAAGCGTTTTGGACCGAGGATGAGCAGTTTAGGGTCATGCAGTATAAATCGATGCTGAGAAGTTTAGGGTCCAGAATTATGGAACGAACCTAACAAGTTTAGGGTCAGGCGGTATGGACCGAGGCTGAGCTGTTTAAGGATATGCATTATGGACTGAGGCAAAGCAGTTTAGGGTTATGCAGTATGGACCGAGGCAGAGTAGTTTAGGGTAATGCAATATGGGTTGAGGCTGAGTAGTTTAGGGTCATGCAATATAAATCAAGGCTGAGCAGTTGAGCATCATGCAGTGTCGACCATGGCTAAGCTGTTTAGGTTCATGTAGTGTGGAACGAAGCTCAGCAGTAAAGGGTCATGCAGTATGGATCCAGTCTGAACAGTTTAGGGTCATGTAGTATGGAATGAGGCTGAGCAGTTTAGGGTCGTGCTGTATGGGCCGAGGCTGAGTAGTTTAGGGTCATGTATTATAGATCGAGGCTGAGCAATTTAGGGTTATGCAGTATGGACAGAGCCTATGCAGTTTAGGTTCATGCAGTTTGGACTGAGGTTGCACAGTATAGGGTTATGAAGTAAGGATTGAGGCAGAGCAGTTTAGGGTCATTCAGTATGGATAGAGGTTGAACAATTTAGGGCCATGGAGTGTGGACTGAGGCGGAGCAGTTTTGGTTCATGCAGTGTGGGCCGAGGCCGAACATTTTAGGCTCATGCGGTATGGATCGAGGCCGAGCAGTTTAGTGATATGTAATATGGACCGAGGCTGAACTTTTAAGAATCATGTAGTATGTAACGAGGCTGAAATCTTGAGTCATGTAGTATGGATCGAGGTTAAGCAGTTTAGGGTCATGCAGTCTAAGGTCATGCAGTATGGACCGAGGCGGAGTAGTCTAGGGTCATGCAATATGGATCGGGCCTGAGCATTTTAGGGTCATGCAATATGGACCGAAGCTGAGAAGTTTAGGGTCAGGTAGTATGGATCAAGACTGAGCAGCTTAGGGTCATGAGGTCTAGACCGAGACTGAATAGTTTATGGTCATGTAGCATGGACCGAGGTTGAGCAGTGTTCGGTCACGCAGAATGGACAAAGGATGAGTAGTTTGGGGTCATGCAGTATAGATTCAGGCAAAGCACTTTAGGGCCTTGATGTTTGGTCTGAGGCTGAGCAATTTACAGTCATGCCATACGGAACGAGGCTAAGCAGTTTAGGGTCATGCAGTATGGACCGTGGCTGAGCTATTTAGGTTCATACACTATGGTCCGAGGCTGAGCACTTTAGTGTCATGCAGTATGGACTGAGGCAGAGTAGTTCAGGGTCATGCAGTATGGACCAAGGTTAAGCCGTTTGGTGTCATGTAATATGGACTAATGTTGAGCAGTTTAGGGTCATGCAGTATAGACCGAGGCTGAGCACTTTAAAGTCACGCAGTGAGAACCAAGGTTGAGCAGTTTAGGGTCATGCAGTATGGACCGAGCTTGAGAAGTTTACGGTCATGCCGAATGGTTTTAGGCAAAGAAATTTACCATCATGCAATATAGACCGAGACTGAGTAGTTTCTGGTCATACAGTATGGATTGAGGCTGAGCAGTTTAAGTCGTGCAGTGTGGACCTAGACTGAGCAGTTTTGGGTCATGCAGTACGGACCGAGGCTGAGCATTTTAGGCTCGTGCATTATCGACCGAGGCAGAGCAGTTGAGGGTTATGCAGTATGAACCGAGGCTGAACTGTTAAGAATCATCTAGTATGGATAGAGACTGAGTGGTTAAGTCATGTAGTACAGATTGAGGCTGAGTCGTTTAGGGTCAGGCAGCATGGATAGAGCTTGAGTGGTTTAGGGTCCGGTAGTATGGACGGAGGCTGACCAGTTAAGGGTTGTGCAGTATGGACAGAGGCTTAGTAGTTTAGGGTCATGCAGTAGGAATCGAGGCTGAGCAGTATAGGGTCAAGAAATATGAATCGAGGCAGCGCAGATTAGGGTCAGGGAGGATCGATCGAGGCTAGGGCTGGGCAGTTAGGGTCATGCATTATGGACCCAGGCTGAGCAGTTTAGAGTCATGCAGTATGGACAGAAGTTGTGCTGCTTAGGATCATGCAATATAAATTGAGTCTGAGCAGTTTAGGGGTCATGTAGTATCGAGAGTCTGAGTAGTTAAGGGTCTTAAAAGATGGGCCAAGGTTGAGTAGGTTAGGGTCATATAGTATTGACCGAGGCTGAGCAGTTTAGAGTCATGCAGTATGGACAGAGGCTGCGCAGTTTAGGGTCATGCAGTAAGGCCCGAGGTCGTATTGTTTAGGGTCATGGAGTATGAACCGAAGCTGAGCAGTTTAGGGTCGTGCAGTATAGACCAGGGTTGAGCAGTTTAGAGTCGTGCAGTATGGACCGAGGCTGAGCAGTTTATGGTCTTGCAGAATGAACCAATCCTGACTAGTTTAGGGTCATGCAAGATGGACCGAGGCAGAGCAGTTTACGGTCATTCAGCATGAACAGATGCTGAGCAGTTTAAGATCATGCTGCCTAAACCGAGGTTGAGCAGTTTGTGGTGGACAGAGGCTGAGATATTTAGGCTCGTGCAGTATGGATCGAGGCTGAGCTATTTAATGGCATGTAGTATGGACCGAGGCTGAGCAGTTTATGGTCATGCAGTGTGGACCTAGGCTTAACAGTTTAGGGTCACGCATTATGGGCCGAGGATGAGCAGTTTAGGGTCATACATTATGGATCGAGGCCGTGAAAATTTGGGTCATGCAGTATGGACTGAGACAAAGCAATTTAAGTTCATGCAGTCTTGACTGTGGCTTAACAGTTTAGCGTCATGCAGTATACAAGTTTAGGGTCATGCAGGATGGATCGAGGCCGAGCAGTTTAGGGTAATGCAGTATGGATCTAGGCTGAGCTGTTTAGGGTCATGCTGTATGGACCGAGGCTGAGCACTTTAGTGTGTTGCAGTAGTGGCTGAGTCTGAGCAGTTTAGGGCCATGCAGTATGGACCGAGCTTGACCAATGTCATACAGTATGGATTGAGGCTGAGCAATTTAGGGTCATGCTGTATGGACCGTGGATGAGCAGTTTATGATCACGCCAAATCGTACGAGGCTGAGCAATTTAAGGTCATGCAGTGAGGAACGAGCCTGAGCAGTTTAGGGTCATGCAATATGGATTGAGGCTGAGTTATCTACGTTCATGAAGTCCGTACTGTGGCTGAACAGTTTAGGGTCAAGTAGTATGGTTCGAGGATGAGCCGTTTAGCATCATGCATTATGGACTGAGGCAAAGTAGTTTAGGGTCAGGAAGTATGAACTGAGGCCGAGCACTTTAGGGTCATGCAGTATGGACCGAGGTTGAGTAGTTGAGGGTCTTACAGTATAGACTGAAGCTGAGCAGTTCATGGCAACGTAGCGTGGACCGAGGCTTAGCAGTTTTGAGATATGTTTTATGAACCGAGGCTGAGCAGTTTAGGGTCAAGCAGTATGGACCGAGGCTGAGACGTTTAGGGTCTTGCAGTATGGACCTAGGCTTAGCAGTTTAGGGTTATGCAGTATGGACCGAGGTTGAGCAATTTAGGGTCATGCAGTATGGTACGAGGCTGAGTAAGTCATGCCCATGTAGTGTGGACCAAGGCTTAGCAGTTTAGAGACAAGCATTATAGAGAGAGGATGAGCAATTTTGGGTCATGCAGTATAAATCAAAGCTGAGCAGTTTAGGGTCTTGAATTATGAACTGAGGCTGACAAGTTTAGGGTCATGCGGTATGGACCGAGGCTGAGCCATTTAGGGTCATGCATTATGAACTGAGGCAGAGCAGTTTAGGGTTATGCAGTATGGACCGAGGCTGAGGACTTTAAGGTAATGCAATATGGACTGAGGCTGAGTAGTTTAGGGTCAAATAGTATAAATCAAGGCTGATCAGTTAAGCATCATGCAGTGTGGACCATGGCTTTGCTGTTTAGGTTCATGTAGTGTGGAACGAAGCTCAGCAGTAAAGGGTCATGCAGTATGGATCGAGTCTGAGCAGTTAGGTCATGCAGTACTGGACCGAGGCTAGTAGTCATTAGGGTCAGTGTGTATGGAATCGGGCGTACGTAGTAGTTTAGGGT
>NW_006497023.1:1092343-1102911 GCF_000471905.2 Amborella trichopoda
TCATGCAGTATGGACCGAGGCTGAGCAATTTAGGGTCATGTTGTATGGATCGGGGCTGAGTAGTTTAGGATCATGCAGTATAAACCGAGGTTGACCAATTTAGGGTTATGCAGTATGGACCGAGGATGAGCAGTTTACGGTCATGAAGTATGAACCAAAGCTGAGCTGTTTAGGTTCATACAGTGTGGAACGAAGCTCAGAAGTATAGGGTCATGCAGTATGGTTCGAATCTGAGCAGTTTAGGGTCATGCAGTACGGACCGAGGCGGAGAGTTTTAGGGTCATGTAGTATGGCTTGAGGCTGAGCAGTTTAGGGTCATGTATTATGGACCGAGGCTGAGGAGTTTTGGGTTATGCAGTATGGACCGAGGCTGAACAATTTAGGGTCATGCAGTATGGACCGAGGCTGAACAATTTAGGGTCATGCAGTATGGACCGAGGCTGAACAATTTAGGGTCATGCAGTATGGACCGAGGCTGAGCAGTTTAGGGTCATGTAGTGTTGACTGAGGATGAGTAGTTTAGGGGCATGCACTATGTTCTGAGGCTAAGCAATTTAGGGTCATGAAGTACGGATCGAGGCCTTATTGTCATGCATTATGGACCGTGGCTGAGAAGTTTAGGGTCATGCAGTTTGGAACGAGGCTCAGCAGTATAGGGTCATGCAGTATGGATCGTAGCTGAGCAGTATAATGTCATGCCGTATGGACCAAGGTTGAGCTGTTTATGGTCATGCAGTATGGACCGAGGATTTGAAGTTTAGGGTCATGCAGTGTCGAATGAGGCTGAGTAGATTAGGGTCATGCAGTAGGGACCGAGGCTAAGTATTTTAAGGGCATGCAGTATAGACCTCGATTGAGCTGCTTAGGGTTATGCAGCAAGGATAGAGGCTGAGCACTTTAATGTCATGCAGTATGGTCCGAGGTTGAGCAGTTTAGGGTTATGCATTATGGACTGAGCTTGAGCAGTTCAGCAATATGGATTGAGGATGAGCAGTTTACAATCATGTTGAATGGTACGAGGCAAAGCAATATAGGGTCATGAAGTATGGACCAAGCTTGAGACGTTTAGGGTCATGCAGTATGGACCGAGGTGAGCTGTTCAGGGTCACGAAGTCTGGACCGAGACTGAACAGTTTAGGGTCATGCAGTATGGACCGAGGTTGAGTAGTTTAGGGTCATGCAGTATGGTTTAAGGTCATGCAGTATGGTCTGAGGCTGAGCACTTTAGGGTATTGCAGTATGGAAGGAGGTTGAGCAGTTAAGGGTCTTACAGTATGAACGGAGGCTGAGCAGTTCACGGCCATGTAGTGTGGACCGAGGCTTAGCGGTTTAGAGACATGTACTGTGGATCGAGGCTGAGCAGTTTAGGGTCATGCAGTATAAATCGAGGCTGAGCAGTTTAGGGTCTTGCAGTATAGACCGAGGCTGATTAGTTTAGGGTCTTGCAGTATGGACCTAGGCTGAGCAGATTAAGGTCATGGAGTATGGACCGTGGCTAAACAATTTTGGGTTATGCAGTATGGAACAAGGCCGAGAAGTTCATGCCCATGTAGTTTGGACCAAGGCTTAGCTGTTTAGGGTCATGCATTGTGGACCAAGGATGAGCAGTTTAGTGCCCTGTAGTACAAATCGACGCTGAGCAGTTTAGGGTCATGTGGTATGCACCGAGGCTGAGCAGTTTAGGGTCTTATAGTATGGACCGAGGCTGAGAAGTATAGGGTCATGCATTATGGATCGAGGCTGAGCAATTTTGGCTCATGTAGTATGGACCGAGACTGAGCAGTTTCGAGTTATGCAGTATGGACCGAGGTTGACTAGTTTAGGGTTATGCAGTATGGACTGAAGCTGAGCAATTTAGACTCATGCGGTTTGGACCGAAGCTGAGCATATTAGTGCCTTGCTGTATGGACAGAGGCTGAGCAGTTTAGAGTAATGAGGTATGGACCGTGGCTGAACAATTATGGGTTATGCAGTATGGAACCAGGCCAAGTAGTTAGGGGTTATGCAGTATGGACTGAGGGTGAGCAGTTTCGGGTCGTGTAGTATGGCACGAGGCAGTGATGTTTAGGGTCATGCAGTATCGACGGAGGCAGAGTTGTTTAGGGTCATGCAGTATGGACCGAGGCTGATCAGTTTTGGGTCAGGTGGTTTGGACCGAGGCTGAGCAGTTTAGGTTCATGCAGTGTCGACTGAGGCTGAGCAGTTTTGTGTCCTGCAGTATGGAACGAGTCAAAGCATTTTTGGATCATGTGGTATGGACCGAGGTTGAGTAATTTTGGGTTCTGCAGTATGGACCAAGGTTGAACTGTTAAGAATCATGTAGTATGGACCGAAGCTGAGCAACTTAGTTATGTAGTACGAACCAAGGCTGAGAAGGTTAAAGTCGTGCATTATGGACTGAGCTTGAGCAGTTTAGGGTCCGATAGTACGGACTGATGCTGAACTGTTTAGGGTCATGCCGTATGGACCTAGGCTGAGCAGTTTAACTTCCGACAGTATGGACCAAAGTTGTGCAGTTTAAGGTCATGCAATGTGGAATGAGGCTTAGTAGTTTGTTGTCATGCGGTATGGGACGAGGCTGAGCAGTTTAGGGTCTTACAGTAGAGACCGAGGATGAGCGATTTAGGCTCATGCAGTAAGGACTGAGGCTGATCAGTTAGGGGTTATGCAGTATGGATCGAGGCTGAGCAGTAAGGTGTTATGCTATATTGACTGAAGTTTAGGGACATTCAGTATGGACTGACGCTGAGCAGTTTAGGGTCATGCAGTATGGACCGAGGCTTAGGAGTTTAAGGTCATGCGGTATGGACTGAGGCTGAGCAGTTTAGGGTTAATCAGTATGGATTGAGGCAGAATAGTTTAGGGTCATGCAATGTGGAACGAGGCTGAGCAGTTTTGGGTCATCTAGTGTCGACCGAGGCTGAGCATTTTATGCTCATGAAGTACGGACCGAGGCTGAACTATTAAGAATCATGTGGTACGGACCGAGGTTGAGACATTTAGTCATGCGCTGTGGATCGAGGCTGAGCAGTTTATGGGTCAAGCAGTATGGTCCGCGCTTGAGCAGTTTAGGGTCCGGCCGTATGGACTGATGCCGAGCAGTTTAGGGTCTTTTAGTATCGACCGAGGCTGAGCAGTCTAGGGTCATGCAGTATGGACCGAGGCTAAGCAGTTTAGGGTCAAGCAGTATGGACCTATGCTGGGTCTGAGCAGTTTAGGGTCATGCATTGTGGACCTCGGTTGAGCAGTTTAAGGTCATGCATTATGGAAAGAGGCTGAGAAGTTTAGGGTCATGCAGTATAAATTAAGGCTGAACAGTTTAGGGTCATGCAGTATGGACTAAGGCTGAGCTGTTTAGGTTCATGCAGTGTCGAACGACGCTCAGCAGTGTAGGGTCTTGCAGTATGGATCGAGGTTGAACAGTTTAGGGACATGCAGTATGGACCGAGGTTGAGCAGTTTAGATTCATGCAGAATGGGCCGAATTTGAGCAGTTTAGGGTCATGGAGAATGGACCCAGGCTAGAAGGTTGAGGGTGATGCAGTATGGGCGGCTGAGCTGTTCAAGGTCATGCGGTGTGGACGAGGCGGAGCACTTTAGTGTCATGTAGTATGACCTGAGGTTGAGTAGTTTAGGGTTATGCAATATGGATCGAGCTTGAGCAGTTTAGGGTCATGAATTATGAATCGAGGCTGAGCACTTTAGGGTCATGCAGTACGGACCGAGGCTGACCAGTTTAGGGTCATGGAGTATGGATCGAGGCGGAGCAAGTTACGGTATGCAGTATGGATCGAGAATGAACGTTTAAGAATCATGTAGTATGGACCGAGTTTGAGAAATTTAGTCATGTAGCATGGATCGAGGTTGAGCAGTTTAGGGTCATGTAGTATAAACCGAGCTTGAGTAGTTTAGTGTCAGGCAGTATGGACCGAGGCTGAGTAAGTTAGGGTCATGCAGTTAGGGTCATACATTACGGACAGAGGCTGAGAAGTTTAGGGTCGTGCAGTATGGATCGAGCCTGCACATTTTAAACTCATGCAATACGGACCAAGGCTGAGCATTTTAGGGTAAGGTAGTACTGATCGTGGATGGGGCTGAGCAGTTTACAGTCATGCATGGTGGATCGAGGCAGACCAGTATAGGGTCATGCAGTATGAAGAGATGCTGAGCAATTTAGGGTCATGCAGTATGGACTAAGGCAGAGAAGATTAGGGTCATGCGGTATGGACCGAGCATGAGCAGTTTAAGGTCATACAGTATGGACTGAGGTGGAACAGTTTAGGCTCAAGCAGTATGGATAGAGGCTGAGCAATTTATAGTCATCTAGTATGGAGTTTAAAGTCATGCAGTATGGGTCGAGGCTGAGCAGTTTACGGTTATGCAGTGTGGGTCGAAACTGAGTAGTTAAGGGTCATGTGGTAGGGACCGAGGCTGAGTTGATTAGGGTCAGGTTGTGTGGACCGAGGATGAACAATTTAGGGTAATGCAGTATGGACTGAGGCTTTATGGTCATGTAGTTTGGACTGAGGTTGAGAAGTTTAGGGTCATGTCATATGAAACGAGGCACAACAGTATAGTGTGATGCAGTATGGATCAAGGCTGATCAATTTAGGGCCAGGCCATATGGACCAAGGCTGAGTAAATTTAGGTCATGCAGTTTGGACCGAGGCTGTGCAGTTTAGCATCATCCAGTATGCAACAAGGCTGAGCAGTTTAGGGTCATGCAGTATGGACCGAGCTTGAGTAGTGTAGGGTCATGAGGTCTAGATCTAGGCTAAACAGTTTATGGTCATACAATATGGACCGAGGTTGAGCAGAGAAGGGTCACACAGAATCGAACAAGGATGAGCAGTTTAGGGTCATGCAGTATGGATCTAGGATGACCATTTTAGGGCCTTGTAGTTTAGTCCAAAGCTGAGCAGTTTACGGTCATGCCGAATGGACCGAGGCTAAGCAGTTTAGGGTCATGCAGTATGGGCCGCGGCTGAGCTGTTTATGGTCAAGCGGTATGGACCGAGCCTGAGAACTTTAGTGTCATGTAGTATGGTCCGAGGTTGAGCAGCTTAGGGTCATGCAGTATGGACCGAGCTTGAGTAGTTTAGGTTCATGCAGTATGGACCGAGGCTGAGCACTTTAAGGTCATGCAGTATGGATCGTCGCGGAGCTCTTTAGGGTTATGCAGTATGGATCATGGTTGAACGGTTAAGAATCATGTAATATGGATCGAGTTTGAGAACTTTAGTCTTGTAGTATGGACCGAGGCTGAGAAGTTTAGGGTCATGTAGTATGGACCGAGCCGAGCTTGAGCAGTTTAGGATCCAGCTGCATGGACAGACGCTGTGCAGTTTTGGGTCATGCAGTATGGAATGAGGCTAAGCAGTTTATGTTCATGCAGTATGGACCGAGGCTGAGCAGTTTAAGGTCATGCGGTATGGACTGAGCCTGCCCATTTTAGGGTCATGCAATATGGACAAAGGCTGAGCAGTTTAGGGTTAGGTAAGACGGACTGAGGGTGAGGCTGAGCTATTTATGGTCATGCATTGTGGACCGACGCTGACAAGTTTAGGGTCATGCAGTATGGACAAAGGCTAAGCAATTTAGGGTCATGCAGTATAAATCAAGGTTGAGCAGTTTTGGGTCATGTTCTATGGACCAAGGCTAAGCAGTTACGGGTCTTGCAATATGGGCCAAAGTTGAGAAGTTTAGGGTCAGGTAGTATGGACCGAGGCTGAGCTGTTTACGGTCATGCAGTATGGATCGAGGTTGAGTCGTTTAGAGTTCTACGATATGGACAGATGTAAAGTAGTTTAGGGCCACGCAGTACGAACCGAGGCTAAGCAGTTTAGGGTCGTGTAGTATGGACTGAGGCTGAGCAGTTTAGGGTCTTGCAAAATGGACGGAGGCGGAGTGGTTTAGGGCCCAGCAAATTGTTTAGGGTCATGAGGGATGGAATGAGCTTGACTAGTTTAGGGTGATGCAGTATGGACCGAGGTGGAGCCGTTCAGGGTCATGCAGTAAGCAATGAGGCTGAGCAGTTTAGGGTCATGTAGTATGGACCGACGCTGAGTAGTTAAGGGTCATGCAGTATGGATCGAGGCTGAGCAGTTTAGGATTATGCAGTATGGACCGAGAATGAACAGTTAAGGGTCATGCAGTATGGACCGAGGCTGAGCAGTTTACGGTCACGTAGTGTCGACCGAGGATGAGCAATTTTGGGTCATGGAGTATGTTCCGAGGCTGAACAGTTTAGGATCTTGCTGTATGGAGCTAGGCTTTATGGGCATGTAGATTGGACTGAGGCGGAGACGTTTAGGGTCACGCCATATGGAACGAGGCACAATAGAATGGGGTCATTCAGTATGGATCGAGGCTCAAGGCTGAGTAGTTTAGGGCCATGCAGTTCTGACCTAGGGTGTACAGTTTAGGGTCATGCAGTGTGGAATGAGGCTGAGCAGTTTAGGTTCATGCAGTATGGATCGAGGCTGAGCAGTTTAAGGTCTTACAACACAGACCTAGGCTGAGCAGTTTAGGGTCATGCAGTATGGATCGAGGCTGAGCAAATTATGATCAGACAGTACGGAACGAGACTGAGGAGCTCAATGCCATGTAGTGTGGACCGAGGCTAAGCTATTTAGGGTAATGCAGTATGGACCGAGGCCGAGCAGTTATGGATTATGTAGTATGGATCGACGCCGAGCAGTTAGGGGTCATGGAGTATGGACTGGGGTTGAGCAATTTTGGGTTATGCAGTATGGGTCGAGGCTGAGAAGTTTAGGGTCATGAAGTATGGACCGAGGCTGAGCTGTTTAGGGTCAAGCGATTTAGACTGAGGTTGCGCAGCTTAGGCTCATGGAGTGTGGATGGAGGTTACACAGTTTAGGTTCATGCGTTATGGGCCGAGGCTGAGCAGTTTAGGGTCATTCAGTATGGCGCGAGGCTGAGAAAATTTGGGTAATGAAGTGTGGACCGACGCTTAGCAGTTTTGGGTCATGCAGTATGGACCAAGGCTGAGCATTTTAATCTCATGCAGTATGAATTGAGGCCTAGAAATTTAGGGTTATGCAGTATAGTCCGAGGCTCAACTGTTAAGAATCATGTAGTTTCGACCGAGGCTGAGCAATTTTGTCATGTAGTATGGACCAAGGTTGAGGAGTTTAGGGTCATGCTTTATGGACCAAGCTTGAGCAGTTTAGGGTCCGATAATATGGACTGAGGCCGAGCAGTTTGGGTCATGTCGCATGGACTTGGGTTGAGCAGTTTAGGGTCATGCAATATGGACCTAGGTTGTGCAGTTTAGGGTCATGCAGTGTGGAATGCGGCTGAGCAGTTTAGGGTCATGCAATATGGGCAGAGGCTGAGTTGTTTTGGGTCATGCAGTATGGACCGAGGCTGAGCAGTTTAAGGTCATGCAGTATGGACTGAGACAGACTAGTTTAGGGTCATGCAGTATGGACAGAGGCTGAGGAATTTAGGGTCTTGCGGTACGGACTGAGGTTGAGCAGTTTAGGTTCATGTAGTTTGAACTGAGGTTGCACATTATAAGGTTATGCAGTAGGGACCGAGGCAGAGCAACTTTGAGTCATTCAGTATGGATAGAGGCTGAACAGTTTAGGGCCATGGAGTGTGGATCGAGGCTGAGCAGTTTTTGGGTCATGCAATGTGGACCAAGGCAGAGCATTTTAAGCTCATGCAGTATGGACCGACGCCGAGCAGCTTAGTGTTATGCAGTACTGACCGAAGATGAACTTTTATGAATCATGTAGTATGGAATGAGACTGAGATCTTGAGTCATGTAGTATGGAACGAGGTTGAGCTGTTTTGGGTCATGCAGTATGGACCGAGGCTGAGCAGTCTAAGTTCATGCAATATGGACAGAGGCGGAGTAGTTTTGGGTCATCCAGTATGGACCGAGCCTGAGCATTTTAGGGTCATGCAATATGGATGGAGGTTGAGAAGTTTAGGGTCTGACGGTATGGACCAAGAGTGAGTAGTTTAGTGTCATGCAGTCTAGACAAAGGGTGAACAGTTTTTGGTCATGCAGTGTGGACAGAGGTTGAGCACTGTAGGGCCACGCAGAATGGACCGAGGATGAGCAGTTTAGGGTCATAGAGTATGGATCTAGGCTGAGCACTTTTGGGCCTTGCTCTTTGTTCCGAGGCTAAGCAGTTTATGGTCATGTCGTATGGAACGAGGCTAAGCAATATAGGGTCATGCTGTAAGGACTACGACTGAGCTATTCAGGGTCATACAGTATGGACCGAGGCTGAGTAGTTTAGCATCATGCAATATGGATCGAGGCTGAGCTGTTTAGTGTCATGCAATATGGACCAAGGTTGAGCATTTTCGGGTCATGCAATAAGGATCGAGGCGGAGCAGTTGAGGGTTCTGCAGTTTCGATTGAGGCTGAGATGTTTAGGGTCATGCAGTATGGACTGAGGCTGAGTAGTTTAGGGTCATGTAATATGAACAGAGGTTCAGCAGTTTAGGGTCGTGTAGCATGGATCGAGGCTGAGCAGTTTAGGGTCTTACATTATGACTTAAGGCTAAGTGGCTTAGGGCCCCGCAATCTAGACAAAGGCTGACATGCTTAGAGTCATGCGATGTGGACGGAGCTTAAGAAGTTTAAGGTCATGCAGTATGGATCGAGTCTGAACACTTTAGGGTCATGCAGTATGGACCGAGGCTGACCAGCTTAAGGTCATGCAGTATGGACCGAGCTTGAGTAGTTTAAGGTCATGCAGTATGGACTGAGGATAAGCAGTTTACGATCGTGACGAATGGTACGAGACTGAGCAATTTTGGGTCATGCCGTACAAATCGAGCCAGAGCAGAATAGGGTCATGCATTATGGACTGAGGTTGTACTGTTTAGGGTCATGCAGTGTGGACCGAGGTTGAACAATTTAGGCTCATGCAGTTCGGACCGAGGCTAAACAGTTTAGGGTCATGCAGTATGGACCAAGGCTAAGCAAGTTTGGGTCAAGCAGTTTGGAAAGAGCTTCAGCTAGTTTAGGGTCATGCAGTATGGACTGAGGCTGAGCAGTGTAGGGGCATGCAGTTTGGTCTGAGGTTGAGCAGTTTGCCGTCGTACGGACGGAGGCTAAGCAGTTTAGGGTCATGCATTACTAACGGATGCTGAGACCGTTTGGGTCATGCAGTATGGATCGAGGCTGAGCTGTTTAGGGTCATGCACTATGGATTGAGCTTGAGCAGTTTAGATTCATGCAGTGTGGACCAAGGATGTGCAGTTTACAGTCATGCTGAATGGTACGAGGCTGAGCAATTTAGGTTCAGATAGTATGCATCGAGTCTCAAAAGTTTAGGGTCATGCAAGATGGACTTAGGTTTTGTAGTTTATGGTCATGCAGTATGGATCGAGGCTCTGCAGTTAAGGGTCATGCAGTATGGACCGAGGCTGGGTTGTTTAGGGTCACGCACTATGGACCGAGGCTCAGTAGTTTAGGGTCATGCAGTATGAACAGAGGCTGAGCACTTTACAGTCATGCAGTTTGGACTGAGGCTGAGCAGTTTCGGTTCTTTTGATATGGACAGCGGTTAAGCAGTTCATGGCCATGAGGCGTGAACCGAGGCTTAGCAGTTTAGGGTCACGCACTATGGATCGAAGCTGAGCAGTTTAGGGTGATGTAGTAAAAATCGAGGCTGAGCAGTTTAGGGTCATGCAGTACGTACCGAGGCTGAGCAGTTTAAGTACTTGTAGTATGGACCTAGGCTGAGCCTTTTATGGTCATGCGATAAGGACTTTTGCTGAGCAGTTTAGGGTCATGCAGTATGGAACGAGGCTAAGCAGTTCATGGCCATGTAGTGTTGTTCGAGGCTTAGCAGTTTAAGGTCACGCATTACGGACCAAGGCTGAGCAGTTTAAGGCCATGCTATATAAATCAAGGCTGAGCACTTTAGGGTCTTGCAGTATGGACCGAGGGTGAGCAGTTTGGGGTCTTGTAATATGGACCGAGGCTGACACGTTTAGGGTCATGCAGTAGAGACCGAGGCTGAGCAGTTTAGGGTCATGCAGTGTGGACCAGGACTGAGCAGTTTTGGGCCTTACAGTATGGATCAAGGCTGAGCAGTTTCAGGTCATGCAGTATGGAGCAAAGCTGAGCAGTTTATGGTAATTTAGTATGGATCGAGGATGAGCAGTTTAGGGTCTGGCAGTATGGAACGAGGCTGAGCAGTTCAGGGTCATGCAGTGTGGACCGAGGCTGAAATATTTAGGGTCATGTAGTATGCACTGAGGCTGAGTAGTTTAGGGTCACGCAATTTGGAACGAGGCTGAGCAGCTTATGGTCATGCAGTGTGGACCGAGGCTAAGCAGTTTAGGTTCATGCCTAATGGACAAAGGCTGAGCAGTTAAGGGTCATGCAATATGGACCGAGGCTAAGCAGTTTAGGGTGATGCCGTATGGACCAAGGCTAAGCAGTTTAGGGTCATGCAGCCTGGATAGAGGTTGAACGGTTTAGGGTCATGAAGTTTGGGCTGAGGTTGAAAAGTTTAGGGTCATGTAGTATGCAATTAGCCTGTGCAGTTTAGGGTCATGTAGTATGGACCGAGG
>NW_006497023.1:1104455-1142908 GCF_000471905.2 Amborella trichopoda
ACAATTTAGGGTCATACAGTTTTGATAGAGGCTGAGCGGTTTACGGTCATGTCGTATGGACCGTGGCTGAGTCGTTTACGGTCATGCCGTATGGTTCAAGGCTGAGCAGTTTAGGGTCATGCATTATCGGTCGATACTGCGCTATCTAAGGCATGCAGTATGGACGGAGGAGGGCACTTTAGGGTCATGCAGTATGGACCGAGGCTGAGGAGTTTAGGGTCATGCAGTACAAATCGAGCATGAGAAGTTTAAGGTCACGCAGTGTGGACTGAGGCTGAGCAATTTATAGTTATGCAGTATCGATCGATGTTGCGTTTTTTAGGGTCATGCAGTATGGACCGAGGCTTAGCACTTTTGGGTCATGGAATATGGACCGAGGCTGAGCAGTTTAGCATCATGCAGTATAGACCGAGCATGACAAGTTTAAGATCATGCAATATGGACTGGGGCTGACGACTTTAGGGTTATGCAGACTGGTCTGAGGTTGAGAAGTTTAGGATGAAGCAGTATGGACCTTGCTTGAGCAATTTAGGGTCATGCAGTATGAGCCGAGGAAGAGCAGTTTTGAGTCATGCTTTTTTGATCGAGGCTGAGCAGTTTAGGGTCATGCAATATGGACTTTGGCCTTGAGTAGTTTGGGGTCATGCAGAATGGATCGAGGCTAGCAGTTAAGGGTCATGCCTCATGAAACGAGGCTGAGAAGTTTAGGGTCATGCAATATGGATCGAGGCTGAGCAGTTGAGGGTCATGCCGTATTGACTCAGGCAAAGCAGTTTAGGGTCAGGCAGTATTGATCGAGGCTGGACAGTTTAGGGTCATGAAGTATGGACCGAGGCTGAGCTGTTTAGGGTTATGCATTGTGGACTGAGGTTGCACAGTTTTGGGTCATGCTGTATGGATCGAGGTGGAGATTTTTCGAGTCAATCAGTATGGATCGAGGCTAAGACGTTTAGGGTCAAGTTGTGTGGACTGCAGCTGAGTAGTTTTTGGTCATTCAGTATGGACCGAGGCTGAGCATTTTCGGCTCTTGCAGGGTGGACCGAGGCCAAGCAGTATATGGTTATGCAGTAGTGACCAAGGATGAACTGTTAAGAACAATGTAGTATGTACCAAAGCTGTGGAATTTAGGGTCAGGAAGTGTGGACCGAGCCTGAGAAGTTTAGGGTCATGCAGTATGGATTGAGGCTGAGCAGTTTGGGGTCATGCAGTTTGGACCGAGGCTGAGAAGTTTAAGGTCGTACCATATGGACCGTGGCTGAGCAGCTTAAGGTCATGTAATATGGAACAAGGCTGAGTAGTGTAGGGTGATGCAGTATCGATCGATGCTGAGCTTTTTACGGTTATGAAGTATGGACCAAGGCTGACCACTTTATAATCATGCAGCAAAGGCTAAGTTTGAGCAGTTTAGGGTCAGGCAGTATGGACCAAGGCTGTGCACTCTAGGGTCATGCAGTATGGACCAAGGCTGAGCAGTTTAGGGTAATGAAGTATGCACTGTGGCTGAGCAGTTTAGGGTCTTGCAGTATGGACCGAGGCTGAGAAGTTAGGGGTCATGCAACATGAACTGAGGCTGAGCAGTTTTGGGTCAAGCAGTGTGGACAGAGGCTGAATAGATCAGGGTCATGCAATATGGGCCGAGGCTGCGTAGTTTAGAGTTATGCAGTAGATACCGAGGTTGAGCAGTTTAGGGTCATGCAATGTGGATAGAGGCAGAGTAGTTTAGCATCAAGCAGTATGGATCGAGGCTGAGCAGTTTAGGGTCATGCGGTATGGACCGAGGCTGAGCAGTTTAGGGTGATGCAGTGTGGACTAAGGTTACACAGTTTTGGGTCATCTTGTATGGACCAAGGTTGAGCAGTTTAGGGTCAATTAGTATGGACCAAGGCTAAGCCATTTAAGGTCATGTCGTGTGGACCAAGGCTGAGCAGTTTAGAGTTATGCATTATGGGCTAAGGCTGAACTGTTAAGAGTCATGTTGTATGGACTGAGGCAGTGCAATTTAGTCAAGTAGTAAAGACCGAGCTGGAGTAGTTGAGGGTCATGCTGTATGGACTGAGGATTGAAAGTGTAGGGTCATGCGATATAGACTGAGGCAGAGCTGTTTAGGGTCATGCAGTATGGATCGAGCCTGAGATTTTTAAGGTCATGCAAAATGGATCGAGGCATAGAAGTTTAGGATCAGGTAGCATGGACCGAGGCTGAGGCAGTGAAGTTTAGGGTCATGTAGTGTGGACCGACACTGAGCCGTTTCGGGCCTTACAGTCTGGACCGAGGTTGAGCAGTTTTAGGTCTTGCAGTATGGGCCGAGGCTGACCAGTTTAGGGTAATTCAGTATGGACCGAGGATGAGCAAGTTAGGGTCATACAGTATGGACCGAGGCTGAAATTTTTAGGGTCATGCAGTGTGGACCATGACTGGAATATTTAGGGTCATATAGTATGCATCGAGGCAGAGCAGTTTAGGGTCATGCTGTTTGGGCCGAGGATGAGTTGTTTATAGTCATCCAGTATATACTGAGGCTTAGCAGTTTAGGTTCATGCCTAATGGACCGAGGCTGAGCAGTTAAGGGTCATGCAGTATGGACCGAGACTGAGTAGTTTAGGGTCATGCCGTATGAACTGAGGCTGAGCTGTTTTGGATCATGCAGTCTTGACCGAGGTTGAACAATTTAGGTTCATGTAATATTGACCGAGGTTAAGCAGTTTTGGGTCATGCATTATGGACCTAGCTTGATCAATTTAGGGTCACGTAGTATGGACCGAGGCTGAGCACTTTAGAGTCATGCTGCTTGGACCGAGCCTGAGCAATTTACGATCATACGGTATGGACCGTGGAGGCTTAGGGTCATGCTGTATGGACCGAGAATGAGTAGCTTAGGGTCATGCAGTATGAACCGAGGCTGAGCAGTTTAGGGTCATGCAATATGGACCGAGGCCTTGAGTAGTTTAGGGTCATGTAGAATGGATCGAGGTTGAGCAGTTAAGGGTCACGCATCATGAAGCGAGGCTGAGTAGTTTAATGTCATGCAATATGGATCGAGGCTGAGCAGTTTAGGGCTATACAGTATGGACTCAGGCAAAGAAGTTTAGGGTCAGACAGTATGGACCGAGGCTGGGCAGTATAGGGTCATGCGGTATGGACCGAGGCTGAGCACTTTACAATCATGCGGTATGGACCGTGGCGGATTAAGGTCATGCTCTATGGACAGAGGATGAGCAGCTTAGGGTCATGCAGTATGGACTGAGGCTGTGCAGTTTAGGGTCATGCAATATGGACCGAGGCCTTGAGCAGTTTAGGGTCGTGCAGAATGAATCGAGGCTGAGCAGTTAGAGGTGGTGCATCATGAAGCGAGCTGAGCAGTTTAGGGTAATGTAATATGAATCGAGGCTGCGCAGTTGAGGGTTATGCAGTATGGACTCAGGCAGAGCAGTTTAGAGTCACACAGTATGGACTGAGGCTGAGACGTTTAGGGTCTTGCTGTATGGATCAAGGTTGAGACGTTTAGGATCAATCAGTATGGACAGAGGCTAAGCAGTTTTAGGTCATGTTGAGTGGACCGCGGCTGAGCAGTTTTGGGTCATGCAGTATGGACCGAGGCTAAGCATTTTTTGCTCCTGCAGTATGGACAGAGGCCAAACTAGTTAGGGTTATGCAGTATTGACCAAAGTTAACTGTTCAGAACATTGTGGCATGGACCGAGGCTGTGCAATTTACTCAAGTAGTATGGACCGAGGCTGAGAAGTTGAGGGTCATGCAGTATGGATCGAGCTTGTGCAGTTTAGGGTCCACCAATATGGACTGAGGCTGAGAAGTATAAGGTCATGCTGTAAGGACAGAGGACGAGCAGTTTACGGTCATGCAGTCTCGACCGATGCTAAACTGCTTAGGGTCATGTAGTATGGACCGAGGCAGAGCGGTTTAGGGTCATGAAGTGTGGATCGAGCCTGAGCAGTTTAGGGTCTTGCAGTATGGACCAAGGCTTAGCAGTTTGGGGTCATGCGGTTTGGACGAAGGCTGAGCAGTTTAGGGTCATGCAGTACAGATCGAGCATGAGAAGTTTAGGGTCATGCAGTATGGACTGAGGCTGAGCAATATAGAGTTATGCAATATCGACCAATGCGGAGCTTTTTAGAGTCATGCAGTATGGACCGAGGCTGAGCACTTTAGGGGCATGCAGTCTAGACCGAGGCTTAGCAGTTTAGGGTCATGCAGTATAGACCGAGCTTGACAAGTTTAAGTTCATGCAATATGGACTGGGGCTGAGGACGTTTGGGTTATGCAATATGGTCCGAGGTTGGGAAGTTTAGGGTCAAGTAGTATGGACCTTGTTTGAGCAATTTATGGTCATGCAGTATGGGCCAAGGATGAGCAGTTTTGAGTTCTGCTTTTTCACTGAGGCTGAGCAGTTTAGGGCCATGCTATATGGACCCTGGCCTTGAGTACTTTGGGGTCATGCAGAATGGATTGAGGCTGAGCAGTTAAGGGCCATGCCGTATGAAACGAGCCTCAGAAGTTTAGGGTCATGCAATATGGATCGAGGCTGATCATTTTAGGGTCACACAGTATGGACTCAGGCAAAGCAGTGTAGGGTTAGGCATTTTGGCCCGAGGCTGGACAGTTTAGGTTCATGCAGTACGGATCAAGGCTGAGCTGTTTAGGGTCATGCAATGTGGACTGAGGATGCGTAGTTTTGGGTCTTGCTGTATGGATCGAGGCGGAGATGTTTAGGGTCAATCAGTAAGGATCGAGGCTAAGCAGTTTAGGGTCAAGTTGTCTGGACCGCAGCTGAGCAGTTTTTTAACATTCAGTATGGACCGAGGCTGAGCGTTTTTCGCTCTTGCAGGGTGGACCTAAGCTAAGTAGTTTATGGTTATGCACTATTGACCAAGGCTGAACTGTTAAGAACAATGTAGTATGGACCAAAGCGACGCAATTTAGTCAAGTAGTATGGACCGAGGCTGAACTGTTGATGGTCATGCAGTATGGACCGAGCTTCAGCAGTTTAGGGTCCGACAGTATGGATCGAGGCTGAGAAGTATAAGGTCATGTAGTATGGACCGAGGAAGAACAATTTAGGTTCATGCAGTCTGGATCAACGCAGAACTGCTTCGGGTCATGTAGTATGGACCGAGGCTGATCTATTTAGGGTCGTGTAGTGTGGACCAAGTTTGAGAAGTTTAGGGTCATGCAGTATGGACCAAGGCTGAGCAGTTTGGGGTCATGCAGTTTGGAAAGAGGCTGAGCTGTTTACGGTCATGCCATATGGATCGTGGCTGAGTCGTTTATGGTCATGCCGTATGGACCGAGGCTGAGCAGTATAGGGTCATACGGTATCGACCAATGCTAAGCTATTTACGGTCATGCAGTATGGACTGAGGCTGAGCACTTTAGGGTCATCCAATATGGACTGAGGCTGAGCAGTATAGGATCATGCAATTTAGACCATGCTTGAGAAGTTTAGAATCATGCAATATGGACTGAGGCTGAGCACTTTAAGTTTGTGCAGTATGGTCCAAGGTTGAGCAGTTTAGGGTCATGCAGTATGGACCTTGCTTGAGCAGTTTAGCTTCCTGCATTATGGACCAAGGCTGAGCAGTTTACGTCATGCAATATGGACCAAGGCCTTGAGTAGTTTGGGGTCATGCAGTATAGGTCGAGGCTGAGCAGTTTGGGGTCATGCAGTATGGATCGAGGCTGAGCAGTTAAGGATCATGCAGTAATAAACGAGGCTGAGCTACTTAGGGTCATGCAATATGGACCGAGGCTAAGCAGTTTAGGGTCATGCAGTATGGACTGCGGTAGAGCAGTTTAGGGTAAGGAAGTATGGACCGAGGCTGGACAGTTTAAGGTCATGCTGTGTGGATCTAGGCTGAGTCGTTTAGGATTAATCAGTATGGACAAAGGCTAAGCAGTTTAAGGTCATGTTGAGTGGACGCGGCTGAGCAGTTTTGGGTCATGCAGTATGGATCAAGGCTGAGCATTTTTCGCTCATGCATTATGGACTGAGGCTGAGCTGGTTAGAGTTATGCAGTAGTGACCAAGGCTTAATTGTTCAGAACATTGTAGTATGGACCAAGGCCATGCAATTTACTCAAGTAGTATGGACCGAGGCTAAGAAGTTGAGGGTCATGCAGTATGGATCGAGCTTGCGCAGTTTAGGGTCCGCCAGTATGGACTGAGGCTGAGAAGTATAAGGTCATGCTTTAAGGACAGAGGATTAGCAGTTTTGGGTCATGCAATCTCGACCGATGCTAAACTGGTTAGGGTCATGTAGTATGGACCAAGGTAGAGCAGTTTACGGTCATGAAATGTGGATCGAGCCTGAACAATTTAGGGTCATGCAGTATGGACCAAGGCTTAGCAGTTTGGGGTCATGCGGTTTGTAGGGTCGTACCGTATGGACCGTGGCCAAGCATTTTAAGGTAATGCAATATGGAACGAGGCTGAGTAATGTAGGGTCATGCAGTATCGATCGATGTTGAGATTTTAAGGTTATACAGCATGGACCGAGGCTGAGCACTTTGTAATCATACAGCACAGGCCGAGTTTGAGCAGTTTAGTGTCAGGCAATATGGATCGAGGCTGAGCACTTTAGGGTCATGCGGTATGGACCAAGGATGAGCAGTTTAGGTTAATGAAGTATGCACCGAGGCTAAGCAGTTTAGGGGCTTACAGTAAGGACCGAGGCTGAGAAGTTAGGGGTCATGCTGTATGAAATGTTGCTGAGCAGTTTGGTGTCAAGCTGTTTGGACAGAGGCTGAACAGATTAGGGTCATGCAGTATGGGTTGAGCCTGCGCAGTTTAGGGTTATGCAGTAGGTACCGAGGAGGAGCAGTTTAGGGTCATGCAATAAGGACAGAGGCAGAGTAGTTTACGGTCAGGCAGTATGGATCGAGGCTAGGCACTTTAGGGTCATGCGGTATGGACCGAGGTTGAGCAGTTTTGGGTCATGCAGTGTGGACTAAGGTTGCACAGTTTTGGGTCATCTTCTACGGATCCAGGTTAAGCAGTTTAGGGTCAATCAGTGTGGACCGAGGCTAAGCAGTTTAAGGTCATGCCGTGTGGACCGAGAGTGAGCAGTTTTGGGTCATGCAATTTTGATCAAGGCTGAGCATTTTAGGCTTATGCAATATAAATCAAGGCTGAGCAATTTAGGGTTATGTAATATGGGCCAAGGCTGAACTGTTAAGAGTCATGTAGTATGGACTGAGGCTGCACAATTTAGTCATGTAGTGAGGATCGAGCTGGAGTAGTTGAGGGTCATGCAATATGGACCGAGACTTAGAAGTGTAGGGTCATGCGGTATAGACTGAGGCTGAGTTGTTTAGGGTCATGCAGTATGGACTGAGCCTGCGATTTTTAGGGTCATGCAATATGGACTGAGCCTTAGAAGTTTAGGGTCAGGCAGTATGGACCGAGGCTGAGGCAGTGAAGTTTACGGTCTTGCAGTGTGGACCGAGGCTGAGCCGTTTTTGGCCTTGCAGTCTGGAACGAGGCTGAGCAGTTTCAGGTCCTACAGTATGGGCCGAGGCTGTGCAGTTTAGGGTAATTCAGTATGGACCAAGGATGAGCAATTTAGGGTGATACAGTATAGACCGAGGCCGAAATGTTTAAGGTCTTGCAATGTAGACCGAGGCTGGAATGTTTAGGGTCATGTAGTATTCACTAAGGCTGAGATGTTTAGGGTCATGCGATATGGACCATGGGGGATTAGGGTCATGCTGTATGGACCGAGGATGCGAAGCTTAGGGTCATGCAGTATGGACCGAGGCTGAGCATTAAAGGGTCATGCAATATGGACCGAGGCCTTGAGTAGTTTAGGGTCATGCAGAATGGATCGAGGCTGAGAAGTTAAGGGTCATGCATCATGAAACGAGGTCGAGCAGTTTAGGCTCATGCAATATGGATCGAGGCTGAGTAGTTTAGGGTTATGCAATATGTACTCAGGCAGAGCAGTTTAGGGTCTGGCAATATGGACAGAGGCTGGGCGGTTTAGGGTCGTGCGGTATGGATTGCGGCTGAGCAATTTAGGGTCATGCAATGTGGACTGAGGTTA
The DNA here is from genome assembly GCF_000471905.2 of Amborella trichopoda. The sequence goes on from NW_006497023.1 coordinate 1,112,512, forward strand.
CGCAATTTTGGGTCATACTGTATGGATGGAGGCCGAGAAGTTTAGGGTCAATCAGTATGGACCGAGGCTAAGTAGTTTAGGGTCAGGGTTTGTGGACCGCTGCTGAGCAGTTTTGGGTCATGCAATACGGACCGAGGCTGAGCATTTTTAGCTCTTACAGTATGAATCGAGGCTAAGCAGCTTAGGTTTATGCAGTATTGACCGAGGCTAAACTGTTAAGAACCATGTAGTATGGATCGAAGCTGCGCAATTTAGTCACGTAGTATAGACAGAGGCTAAGCAGTTGAGGGTCATGCAGTATTGATCGAGCTTGAGCAGTTTAGGGTCTGTATGGACCGAGTTTGAGAAGTATAAGGTCATGCAGTATGAACCGAGGACGAGCAGTTTAAGTTCATGCAGTCTCGACCAACGCAGAACTACTTAGGGTGATGTAGTATGGACCGAGGCTGATCTCTTTAGGATCATTCAGTGAGGATCGAGCCTGAGAAGATTAAGGTCATGCAGTATGGACCGAGGCAGAGCAGTTTGGGGTCATGCAGTTTGGGCCGAGGCTGAGCAGTTTACGGTCATGTCATATGGACCGTGGCTGAGTCGTTTACGGTTGAGCCGTACGGACCGAGGCTGAGCAGTTTAGGGTCTTGCAGTATCGATCGGTTCTGAGCTATTTAGAGTCATGCAGTATGGACCGAGGCCGAGCACTTTAGGGTCGTCCAATATGGACCGAGGCAGTGCGGTTTAGGGTCATGCAGTACAGACCAAGCTTGAGATGTTTATGGTCATGCATTACGGACTGCGGCTGAGCACTTGAGGGTCGGGCAGTATGGATCGAGGTTGAGTAGTTGAGGGTCATGCAGTATAGATCGAGCTTGAGCAGTTTAGGGTCCGGCAATACGGACCGAGGCTGCGAGGTATAAGGTTCTGCTGTATGGACCAAGGACGAGCAGTTTAGGGTCATGCAGTCTCCACCGATGCTGAACTGCTTAGGGTCATGTAGTATGGACCGAGGCTGAGCAATTTAGGGTCATGATGTGTGCACCGAGCCTGATTAGTTTAGGGTCATGCAGTATGGACCGAGGCTGAGCAGGTTGGGGGTCATGTAGTTTGGATCGAGGCTGAGCAGTTTACGGTCGTACCGTATGCGCCGTGATTGAGCAGTATACAGTCATGCCGTATGGATCGACACTGAGTAGTGTAGGATCATGCAGTATCGACCGATGCTGAGCTATTTAGGGTTATTCAATATGGACCGAGGCTGAGTACTTTATAATCATGCAGCAAAGGCCGAGTTTGAGCAGTTTAGGGTCAGACAGTATGGACCTAGGTTGAGCACTTTAGGGTCATGCAGTATGGGCCGAGGCTGAGTGGTTAATCCAGTATGCACCGAGGCTATGTAGTTTAGGGTCTTGCAGTATGAACCGAGGCAGAGCAATTAGGGTCATGCAGCATGAATTGAGGCTAAGCAGTTTAGGGTCAAGCAATGTGGACCGAGGCTGAAAAGTTTAGGGTCATACATTATGGACCGAGCCTGAGTAGTTTAGGGTTATGGAATAGGTACCGAGGCTGAGCAGTTAAAGGTCATGCAGCATGAAACCAGGCTGAGCAGTTTAGGGTCATGCAATATGGACCTAGGCAGACCAGTTTAGGGTCATGAAGTATGGATTGAGGCAGAGCGGTTTAGGGTCTGGCAATATGGATCGAGGTTGGGTAGTTTTGGGTCATGTGGTATGGACCGAGGCGGAGCAGTTTAGGGTCATGCAATGCAGACTGAGGTTGCACTGTTTTGGGTCATGCTATATGGATAGAGGCTGAGTAGTTTAGGATCAATCAATATGGACCAAGGCTAAGCAAATTAAGGTCATGTTGTGTGGACCGCTGCTGAGTTTTAGGTCATATAATATGGACCGAGGCTGAGCAATTTTGGCTCTTGCAATATGGACCGAGAGAAACCAGTTTAGGGTGATGCAGTATTGAGCAAGGCTTAACAGTAAAGAACCACGTAGTATGGACCGAGGCTACACAAATTAGTGAAGTAGTATGGACCGAGGCTGAGCTGTTGAGGGCCATGCAGTATGGACCGAGCCATATTACTTTAGGGTCTGACAGTATGGACCGAGGCTGAGAAATATAGGGTCATGCTGTATGGATCGAGGACGAGCAGTTTAGGGTCATGCAATCTGAAACGATAATGAACTGTTTAGGGTCATGTAGTATGGACTGAACCTGAGCAGTATAGGGTCATGCAGTGTCGACCCAGCCTGAGCAGTATAGGGTCATGCAGTGGGGACCGAGGCTGAAGAAGTATGGGGTCATGCCGTTTGGACCAAGGAAGAGTAGCCTACGATGGTGCTGTATGGATCGTGGAGCAGTTTACGGTCATGCCGTATGGATCAAGTCTAAGTAGTGTAAGGTCATGCACTATCGACCGATGCTGAGCTGTTTAGGGTCAGGCAGTATGGACCGAGGCTGAGCACTTTCTAATCATGCAGCAAAGGCCGAGTTTGAGCAGTTTAGGGTCAAGCAGTATGGACCGAGGCTGAGCACTTTAGGGTCATGCAGTATGGAAAAGGCAGAGCAGTTTAGGTTCTTGTAGTATGCACCGAGGCTGAGCAGTTTAGGGTCTTACAGTATGGACAGAGGCTGAGCTATTAGGGGTCATGCAGCGTGAATTGAGGCAGAGCAGTTAGGGTCACGCTGTATGGACTGAGGCTGAACAGTTTAGGGTCATGCAGTATGGACCGAGCTTGAGCAATTTAAGGTCATGCAGTAGGTACCGAGGCTGAGCAGTTTAGGGTCACGCAGTGTTAACTAAGGTTGCACAGTTTTGGGTCATGTTGTATGGACCGAGGCAGAACAACTTAAGGTCAATTGGTATGGATTGAGGCAAAGCTGTTTAAGGTCATGCTGTGTGGACCGAGGCTTTGCAGTTTTGGGTCATACAGTTTGGACCGAGGCTGAGCTTTTTTGGCTCATATAGTATGGACCAATGCTGAGCAGTTTAGATTATGCAATATGGACCAAGGCTAAACTGTTAACAGTCATGTAGTATGGATAGAGGCTGCGTAATTTAGTCAAGTAGAAAAGACTGGGGCTGAGCAGTTGAGGGTCATGCGGTATGGTCCGAGCTTGAGCAGTTTAGGGTCCAACCGTTTGGACCGAGGCAGAGCAGTTTAAGGTCATGCAGCATGGAGCGAGGCAGAGCAGTTCATAGTCATACGGTATGGACTGAGGCTGAACAATTTAGGGTTATGCAGTTTCGACCGAGCCTGAGCTTTTTTGGGTCATGCAATATGGACTGAGGCATAGACATTTAGGGTCAGGCAGTACAGAACGAGGCTGAGGCAGAGCAGTTTAGGGTCATGCTATGTGGACCGAGGCTGAACAATTTTGGGCCTTACAGTATGGACTGAGGCTGAGCAGTTTCGAGTCATGCAGTATGGACCGAGGTTGACAAGTTTAGGGTAATTCAGTATGGGCCGAGGATGAGCAGTTTATGGTCACACACAGTATGGAAAGAGGCTAAATTGTTTTGGGTCATGCAGTGTGGACCAAGCCTGTAATGCTTAGGGTCTTGTAGTATGCATCGAGGCTGAGCAATTTGAGGTCATGCAGCATGGACCTTGGATGAGCAGTTTATGGTCATGCAGTGTGGACAGAGGCTTAGGAGTTTAGGTTCATGCCTAATGGACCGAGGCTGAGCAGTTAAGGGTCATGCAATATGGATCGAGGCTGAGCAGTTTAGGGTCATGCCGTATAGATCGAGGCTGACCAGTGTTTGGTCATGCAGTGTGGACTGAGGTTGAACAGTTTAGGGTCATGTAGTATGGACTAAGGTTGGGGAGTTTAGGGTCATGAAGTATGGACGTAGCCAGAGTAGTTTAGGGTCATGTAGTATGGGCCGAGGCTGAGCACTTTTGGGTCATGTAGTTTGGACCGAGGCTGAGCTGTTTACGGTCATGTCGTATGGACCGTGGCAAAGCAGTTTACAGTCATGTCGTATGCACCGAGGCTAGGTAGTCTAGGTTCATGCAGTATGAACCGAAGCTAAGCTATTTAGGGTCATGCATTATGGACCGAGGCTGAGCACTTTAGGGTCATGCAGTACAGACCGAGGCTGAGCACTTTAGGGTCGTGTAGTATAGACTGAGCTTGAGAAGTTTTGGTACAGGAAGTATGGACTGAGTCTGAGCACGTTAGGGTCAGGCAGTATGGTCCGACGTAGAGCAGTTTAAGGTCATGCAATTTGGACTGTCGATACGCATTCAGGGTGATGTCGTTTGGACCGAGGCTGAGCAGTTGATGGTCATGAAGTTTGGACCGAGGATGAACAGTTTAGGGTCATGTAGAATGGATTGAGGCTGAGCAGTTTGGAATCATACAATATGGGCCGAGCCTGAGCAGTTTAGGCTCATGTAGTAAGGATTGAGGCTGAACAGTTATGGGTCATGCGTTATGGATTGAGGCTGTGCAGTTTATGGTCATGCTGTATGGACCGTGGCTGAACAGTTTACGGTCATGCCGTACGGACCGAGGCTGAGCAGTTTAGGGTCATGCAGTATCGACCGATGCTGAGCTATTTAGGGTCATTCAGTATGGACTGAGACTGAGCACTTTTGGGTCATGCGGTATGGATCGAGGATGAGAAGTTTAGGGTCATTTAGTATATAGACCAAGCATGAGAAGTTTGGAGTAGGGTAGTATGGACTGAGGCCAAGCACTTTAGGGCCATCTAGTCTAGACTGATGCTGATCTATTTAAGGTCGTGTTGTATGGACAGAGGCTGCGCACTTTAGGGTCATGCAATATGGATCGAGGTTGAGCAGTTTAGGGTCATGCAGTATAGATAGAGCTTGAGAAGTTTAGGTCATGCAATATGGACTGAGGCTGAGAAAATTAGGGTCATGCAGTATGGTCCGAGGCTGAGCAATTTAGGGTCATGCAATATGGACCTTGCTTGAGCATTTTAGGGTCATGCAGTATTGAGATTGATAAGTTTAGGTCATGCAGTATGGACCGAGGCTGAGTAGTTTTGGGCCTTGAGTAGTTCAGGGTCATGTAGCATGGATCGAGGCGGAGAAGTTTGGGGTCATGCAGTACGGACCGAGTCTAAGCAGTTTAGGGTCACGTAATATGGACCGAGGCTGAGCAGTTAAGGGTCATGCAGCATGAAACGAGGCTAAGCAATTTAGGGTCATGCAATATGGGCGAGGCTGAGCAGTTTAAGGTAATGCGGTATGGATCGAGGCTGTGAAGTTTAGGGTCATGCAATGTGGACTGAGGTTTCGCAGTTTTGGGTCATGTTGTATGGATCGAGGCTAAGCAGTGTAGGGTGCATCCGTATGGGCCGAGGATAAGCAGTTTAGTGTCATGTTTTGTGTACCGCGGCTGAGCTGTTTTGGGTCATGCAGTGTGGATTGAGGATGAGGATTTTATTCTCTTGCAGCATGGATCGAGGCTAAGCAGTTTAAGGTAATGTAGTATTGACCAAGGTTGAACTGCTAAGAACCACTAAAGTTGAGCCGTTGATGGTCATGCAATATGGATCGAGCTTGAGTAGTTTAGGGTCCGACAATGTGGACCAAGGCTGAGAAGTGTAAGGTCATGCAGTATGGACTGAGGACGAGCAGTTTAGGGTCATCCCGTCCAAACCGACGCTGACCTGTTTATAGCAATGTGGTATGGACCGAGGCTGAGCATATTAGAGTCACACAGTCTGGACTGAGCCTTAGTAGTTTAGGGTCATGCAGTATGGACAGAGGCTGAGCAGTTTGGGGTCATGCAGTATAGACAGTTGCTGAGCAGTTTATGGTCATGTCGTATGGATCGAGGCTGCGTAGTGTAGGATCATGTAGTATCGACCGATGCTGAGCTGTTTAGGGTCAGGCAGTATGGGCCGAGGCTAAGCAGTTTAGGGTCATGCAGTATGGACCGAGGCAGAGCAGATTAGGGTCATGCAGTATGCACCGAGGATGAGCAGTTTAGGGTCTTGTAGTATGGATCGAGGCTGACCAGTTAGGGGTCATGCAGCATGAACCGAGGCGGAGCAATTTATGGTCAAGCACTGTGGACCGAGGTTGCACAGTTTAGGGTCATGCAGTATGGACCGAGCCTGAGTATTTTAGGGTCATGCACTAGGAACCGAGGCTGAGCAGTTTAGGTCATGGAGTATGGACTGAGGTAGAGTAGTTTAGGTTCAGGCAGTATGGACCAAGGTTGGAAGTTTTAGGGTCATGCGGTATGGACCGTCGCTGATAAGTTTAGGGTCGTGCAGTGTCGATTAAGGTTGCGCAGTGTTGGGTCATGCTATATGGATCGAGGCTGAGAAGTTTAGGGTCAATTAGTATGGATCGAGGCTAAGCAGTTTAAGGACTTACTATGTGGACCGAGGCTGATCAGTTTTGATCATGCAATTTGGACCGAAGCTAAGCATTTTTTTCTCATGCAGTATGGACCAAGGCTGAGCTGTTTAGGGTTATGCAGTATGGACCAAGGCTGAACTGTTAAGAGTCATGTAGTGTAGACTGAGGCCGTGCAATTTAGTCAAGTAGTAAGGACCGAGGCTGAGCAATTGAGGGTCATGCAGTATGGAACTAGCTTGAGCAGTTTAGGGTCCGGTTGTTTGCACAGAGGAAGAGCAATTTAGGGTCATGCAGTATGGACTGAGGCTGCGCAGTTTAGGGTCATGCTATATGGACTGAGGCTGAGCAGTTTAGGGTCATGTAGTGTGGACCGAGCCTTAGCTTTTTAGGGTCATGCAATATGCACCGAGGCTTAGAAGTTTAGGGTCAGGCAGTTTGGACAGAGGCTGAGGCAAAGCAGTTTAGTGTCACGCAGAGTGGGCCGAGGCTGAGCAGTTTACAGTCATGCAGTATGAACTGAGGCTTAGAAGTTTTGGGTCATGCAGTATAAACCGAGGCTGTGAAGTTTCGGGTCGTGCAGTATGGATCGAGCCAAAACAGTTTAGGGTTTCACAATATGGACCTAGCCTGAGGGGTTATGTGTCATACAGTATGGACTGAGGCTGTGCAATTTAGGGTCATTCAGTATTGATCGAGGCCAAGCAGTTTAGGGTCGTGCACTTTTGACGTGCAGTGTGGACCGAGGCTGAGATTTTAGAGTCATGTAGTATGCACCGAGGTAGAGCAGCTTACGGTCATGCAGTATGGACCAAGGCTAAGCGGTTTATGGTCATGTAGGGTGGACCGAGACTTAGCAACTTAGGTTCAAGCAATATGGACTGAGGACGAGCAGTTCAGTAACATGCAGTACCGACCGAGGATGAGTAGTTTAGAGTCATCCAGTATGGATTTAGGCCTAGCAGTTTAGGGTCATGCAGTCTGAACCGAGGCTGAACAGTTTAGGGTCATGTAGTACAGACCGAGGTTGAGCGGTTTAGGGCCATGTAGTATGGACTGAGCCTGAGCAGTTTACGGTCATAGAGTTTGGACCGAGATAGGGCAGTTTACGATCATTCCGTATAGACCGTCGCTAAGTCGTATAGGGTCATGCAGTATGTATCGAAGCTGGGCAGTTTTGGGTCATGCACTATGGACTGAAGTTTAGCAGTTTAAGGTCGTACAGTATGGACCGAGCCTGAGTAGATTAAGATCACTGCATCGAGGTTGAGTAATTTGGGGTCATTCAATATAGACCGAAGCTGAGCAGTTTAGGGTCATGCTGTCTAAACCGAGGCTAAGCAATTTACCATCACACAGTCTGGATCGAGGTTGAGATGTTTATGATCAAGCAGTATGGACCGAGGCTGAGCAGTTTAGGGTCATGCAGTATGGACTGAGGCTCATGCAGTGTGGACCGAGGCTTAGCAATTAAGGGTCATGCGTTATTGACCGAGGATGAGCAGTTTGAAGTCATGTAGTATGGACCGTGGCTGTGCAGTTTAGCGTCATGCAGTATGGACCGAGCTTGAGCAGTTTAGGGTCATGTAGTATGGACCGAGGATGAGCAGTTTACAGTCATGTTGTGTGGTACTAGGCTGAGCAGGTTAGTGTCATGCAGTCTGGACTAAGGCTGAATAGTATAGTGTCATTCAATATGGACCGAGTTTAGCAGTTTAGGGTCAGGCAGTATGGACCGAGCTTGAGCAGCTTAAGGTCATGCAGTATGGACTGACGCTAAGGAGTTTAGGATCATGCAGATTCGTTCGAGGCTAAGAAGTTTATGGTCATGCTATATGCACAGAGCTGAGAAATTTAACGTCTTTCAGTATGGACCGAGGCTCAGCTGTTGAGGGTCATGCAGTATGGACCGAAGCTGGGCACTTTACGATCACGCAGTATGGACCGAAGCTGAGCAGTTTAGGATCAGGCATTTTGGACAAAGGCTGCGGCTGAGCAGTTTAGGTTCATGCGGTGTGGACCGACGATGAGCAGTTTAAGGTCATCCAGTATGGACTGAAACTGAGAAGTTTAGGGTCATGCATTATAAATCGAGGCTGAGTAGTTCAAGGTCATGCAGCAGGGACCGAGGCTGACCAGTTTTGGGTCTTACAATATGGACCTATTCTGAGCCGTTTAGGGTCATGCAGTATAGACCGAGCCTGGGCAGTTTAGGGTCATGGAGAATTGATAGAGGCTGAGCCGTTAAGGGTCATGCAATATGGATCGAGGCCGAGTAGTTAAGGGTCAAGCAGTACAGATCGAGGCTGTGCAGTTTAGGGATGTGAAGTCTGGACCGAGGGTGAGTAGTTTCGAGTCATGCAGTAAGGACTGAGGCTGAGCAGTTTAAGGTCATGTTGTATTGACCGAGGCCAAATAGTTTAGGGTCATGCAGAATGGACCGAGGCTGAGTAGTTCATGGCCTTGTAGTGTGGATCGAGTTTTAGCAGTTTATGGTCATGCAGTATGGAGCAAGGCTGAGCAGTTTTGGTTCAAGACGTTCGGACCAAGGCTGAGCAATTTTGGGTCATGCAGTATGGACCTAGGCTGAGCAGTTCAGGGCCATGTAGTGTGCACCAAGGCCTAGCAGTTTAGGGTCATGATTATGGACCAAGGCTGAGCAATATAGGGTCATGCAGTATAAATCGAGGGTGTGCAGCTTAGGGTCATGCAGTATGTAGCAAGGTTGAGCAGTTTAGAGTATTGCAGGATGGACCTCGGCTTCGTAGTTTAGGGTTATGCAGTATGGACCGAGGTTTAGCAGTTTAGGGTCATACAGTATGGATCGAGGCTGTGCAGTATAGGGTCAAGAGGTATAAATCAAGGCTGAACAGTTTAGGGTCATGTAGTATGGACCGAGGCAGAGCTGGTTTGGGCATTGTTGTATGGACCTAGGCTGAGCGGCTGAGGGTCATGCAGTATGGACTATGGCTGAGCAGTTTAGGGTCTTTCTTTATTGTCCGAGGCCGATTAGTTAAGGGTCATGCAACATGAACCGTGGCAGAGATGTATAGGGTCATGCAGTATGGACAGACGATGAGCTGTTTTGGGCATTGTAGTATGGACCTAGGCTGAGCAGCTGAGGGTCATGCAATATGGACTATGGCTGAGCAGTTTGGGGTTTTTCTTTATTGTCCGAGGCTGATTAGTTAAGGGTCATGCAGCATGAACCATGGCAGAGATGTATAGGGTCATGCAGTATGGACCCAGGCTGAGCAGTTCAACGTCATGCATTATGGATCGAGCTTGAGCTGTTTAGCGCCATGCAGTATATACCGAGGTTGAGCAGCTTAGAGTCATGTTGTGTAGGCTGAGGAAGAGCAGTTTGGGGTCATGCAGCATGGATCGAGGAAGAGCAGTTTAGGGTCATACGGTATCGACCACGGCTGTACAGTTTAGGGTCTTGCAGTGTGGACTGAGGTTGCGCAGTTTAGGGTCATGCAAGATGGACTGAGGATGAGCAGTATAGGGTCATTCAGTATGGATCGAGGCACAGCTATTTACGGTCATCCAGTATGGATCGAGGGTGAGCAGTTAAGGGTCTTGCAGTACGGACCGAAGCTGAGCAGTTTTGGGACACGTTGTAGGGACAGAGGCTGAGGAGTTTAGGGTCATGTAGTATGGACTGACGCTATGGCGTTTAGGGTCATGAAGTAAGGACTGAGGCTAAGTAGTTTGCGGTCATACAATAAGGACCGAGGCTGAGCAGTTTAGGGTCACGCAGTATGGATCTAGCCTAAATAGTTTAGTGTCAGGCACTATGGACCGAGGCTGAGCAGTTTAGGGTCATTCAGACCGAGGCTCAACCGTTTAGGGTCATGCAGTACGGACCAAGAATGAGCAACTTACGGTCATGCTTAATGGAACGAAGCGGACCACATTCGGGTCAGGTAGTATGGATCGAGGCTGCGTAATTTAGGGTCATGCAGTAAGGACCGACGTTGAGGCATTTAAGTTCATGCAGTATGGACCGAGCCTAAGAAGTTTAGGGTCATGTAGTATGGACCGAAGTTGAGCTATTTAGGGTCATGCAATATGGATCGAGCATGAGCAGTTTAGGGTCATGCTTAGTGAAACGAGGCTGAGCAGTTTAGGATCAAGCAGTATGGACCGAGGCTGAGCAGTTTAGGGTCGTGCTGTATGGACCAAGCTTGTGCTGTTTAGGGTCATGCAGAATGGACTGAGGATGAGCAGTTTACGGACATGCCATACGGTACGATGCTGAGCAATTTAGAGTCATGCAGTATGGATTGAGCTTGGGCAGTTTAGGCTCAAGCATGATGGATCGAGGCTGAGCCGTTTAGGTTCATGCAGTATGGACCGACGCTGAGTAGTTTAGCATCAAGCAGTATAGACTGAGGCTGTGCAGTTTAGGGACAGGCTGTCTTGACCGAGGCTGAGTAGTTTTGGGTCATGCAATAAGGATTGAGACTGAGAAGTTTAGGGTCATGCAGTAAGGACCGAGGTTGAGCAGTGTAGAGTCATGCAGTACGGATCGAGGCTGAGCACTATAGGGTCATTCACTATGGACCTAAGATGGGCAGTTTAGGGTCAGGTACTCTGGATCTAGGCTTAGCAGTTTAGGGTCATGCAGTATCGTCCGAGGTTGAGCAGTTTAGGTTTATGCAGTGTGGACTGAGGTTGTTACAGTTTAGGGTCATGCAGTATGGTACAAGGATGAGCACTTTATGGTAGCAGTGCAGTTTATTGTCATGCAGTATGGATCGAGCTTGAGCACTTTATGGTCATGCAGTATGACCGAGGATGAGCGGTTTACGGTCATGCCGTATGGTTCGAGGCTCAGCAATTTAGGGTCATGCAGTATGGACCGAGCATGAGCAGTTTAGGGTCATGCGAGATGGACCGATGCTAAGCAGTTTAGCATCATGCAATATGGACCAAGGCTAAGCAGTTTAGGTCATGCAATATGGACCGAGGCTGCACACTTTAGGGTCTTGCAGTATGGACCAAGGCTGAGTAGTTTTAGGTCATGCGATAAGGATCAAGGTAGAGAAGTTTCGGATCATGCAGTATGGACCAAGGCTGAGCAGTTTAGGGTCTTGCAGTATTGATCGAGGCTGCGCATTTCATGGCCATGTAGTGTGGATCGAGTCTTAGAAGTTTAAGGTTACGCATTGTGGACTGAGGTTGAGCCGTTGAGGATCATGCAGTATGGACCGAGCGTAAGCAACTTAGGGTTCCACAGTACGGACCGAGGTTGCACAGTTTAGGTTCATGTAGTATGGACTGAGGCTGAAACGTTCATGCTGCAGTCTAGAGCAAGGATGAGAAGTATAGGGTCATGCAGTATGGACCGAGCCTTAGCGTTTTAGGGTCATTCAACATAGACCGAGGCTGAACAGTTTAGGGTCAGGCTGTATGGCCTGAGGTTGAGGCTAAGCAGTTTAAGGTCATGTAGTGTGGGTCGAGGCCGAGCAGTTTAGGGTCATGCAATATGGACCGAGGCTGGGTAGTTTAAGGTCATGCAGTATAAATCAAAGCTGACCATTTTAAGGTCATGCAATAAGGATGGAGGCTGAGAAGTTTAAGGACTTGAAATATGGACCGAGGCTGAGCAATTTAGGGTCATGCAGTATGGACCGAGTCTGAGCAGTTTTGGGTCATGCAATATGGAACGACGCTCAGCAGTTTTGGGCCAAGCTATATGGACCGAGGCTGAGCAGTTTAGGGTGAGGCTGAATGGACGGAGGTTGAGGCTAAGCAGTTTAATGTAGGGTGGATCCAGGAGGAGCAGTTTAGGGTCATCCATTATGTACCGAGGCTGAGTAGTTTAAGGTCATGCAATATAAATTAAGGCTGACCAGTTTAGGGTCTTGCAATATGGATCGAGGCTGAGAAGATTAAGGACTTCCAATAGGGATCTAGACTGAGCAGTTTAAGGTCAAGCATTATAGACAAAGGCCGAGCAGTTTAAGGTTATGCAGTCTAGACCGAGGCTGAGTAGTTTTGGGACATGCAATATGGATAGAGGCTGAGGGGTTTAGGGCCACGCAGTATGGACATAGGCTGAGCAGTTTAGGGGTCGGGCAGTATGGATCAAGGCTGAGTAGTTTTGGGACATGCAATGAGGACCGAGGCTGAGCAAAATTAGGGTCATGAAGTATGGACCGAGCCTAAGTAGTTAGGGTCATGCACAAGATGCTGAACAGTTTAGGGTCATTCAGTAACGCCCGAGGCTTAGCAGTTAGGGTCATTCAGTATGGACTGAGCATGAGCAGTTTAGGGTCATGCTTAATGGAATGAGGCTGAGCAGTTTAGGGTCATGCAGTATGAACTGAGACTGACTTTTTTAGGGTCATGCAGTAGGGATAGAGGCTGAGCAGTTTAGGGTCATGCAGTATGGACTGAGCTTAAGTAGTTTAGGATCATGCAGTATGGACCGAGGCTGAGCAGTTTAGGGTCATTCAGTATGGATCGGGTCTTAGGGGTCATGCAGTATGGACCAAGCATGAGCAATTTATGGTCTTGCTTAGTGGAACGAGGCTGAGCACTTTAGGGTCAAGCAGTATGGACCGAGGCTTAGCACCTTCACGGTCGTGTTGTATGGACCTATTAGGGTCATGCAGAATAGATGGATGAGCAGTTCACACTCATGTCATACAGTATGAGACTGAGCAGTTTAGGGTCATGCAGTATGGATCGAGCCTGGGAAGTTTAGGGTCGTTCCAGATGGACCGAGGCTGAGCCGTTAACGGTCATGCAGTATGGACCGAGGCTGAGTTGTTAAGGGTCAAGAAATAGAAACCCAGGCTGCACAGTTTATGGACATGCAGTCTCGACTGAGGCTGAGTAGTTTAAGGACATGTAGTATGGATCGAGGCTGAGTAGTTTACGGTCTGGCAGAATGGATCGAGGCTGAGCAGTTCATGGCCATGTAGTGTGGATCGAGTCTTAGCAGTTTAGGGTCATGCATTGTGGACCGAGGCTGATCTGTTTGGGGTCATGCAGTATAAATACATTTAGAGTCAGACAGTATGGAGTAAGGCTGAGCAGCTTAGGTTCATACAGTTTGGATCAAGGCTGAGCAATTTAGGAGCATGCAATACGCACAGACGCTAGGCAGTTCAAGGCCATGTAGTGTGGAAAGAGGCTTAGCAGTTTAGGGTATTCCAATATGGACCGAGGCTGAGCTATTTTGGACATTGTAGTATGAACCTAGGTTGAGCAGTTGAGGGTAGTATGGACCGTGGCTGAGCAGTTTAGCGTCTTTCTTTATTGACCGAGGTCGATAAGTTAAGGGTCATGCAGCATGAACCGAGGCAGAGCTGTTTAGGGTCATGTAGTATGAACCGAGGCTGAGCAGTTCAGAGTCACGCAGTATGGACCGAGCCTGAGAAATTTAGGGTCTTGCAGTATGTACTGTGGTAGAGCTGTTTAGAGTCATGTGTTGTGGACTGAGGAAGAGCAGTTTAGGGTCATACTTAGTGGAACGAGGCTGTTTAGGGTCATGAAGTGTGGACAGAGGTCGTGCAATAAAGGGTCATGATGTATGGCCAAGGCTGAGCAGTATAGGGTCATTCAGTATGTACCGAGGCTGAGCAGTTTAGGGTCATGCAGTATGGACCGAGGCTGAGCAGTGTAGGGTCTTACAGTATGGACCAAGGATGAGCAGTTTTGGGACATGCAGTACGGACAGAGGCTGAACAATTTTGGGACATGCAATAAGGATCGAGGCTGAGACATTTAGGGTCATGCAGTACAGACCGAGGCTGAGTTGTTTGAAGTCATTCTATATGGACCAAGGCTTAGCAGGTTAGGGTCATGCAGTATGGACCGAGCATGAGCAGTTTAGGGTCATGCTTAGTGGAACGAGGCTAAGCACTTTAGGGTCACGCACTATGGACTTAGACTGAGTAGTTTTGGGTCATGCAGAAAGAGCCGAGTCTGTGCAATTTAGGGTCATGAAGTACGGACGGAGCCTATGCAGTTTAACATCATGCAATTTGGACTGAGGCTGAGTAGTATAGGGTCATTCAGTACGGACCGAGGCTGTGTAGTTTAGGGTCTTGCAGTATGGACCGAGGCTAAGTAGTTTTGGGACTTGTAGCATGGATGGAGGGTAAGGAGTTTAGGGTCATGCGGTATAGACCGAGGCTGAGAAGTTTAGGGTCATTCAGTACGGACCGAGGCTAAGTTGTTTGGGGTCATGCAATAAGGACCGAGGCTGAGTAGTTTAGGGTCATGCAGTATGGACAAAGCCTAAATAGTTTAAGGTCATGCAGTATGGACCAAGGCTGAGCAGTCTGGGGTCATTCATTATGGACCTAGGCTTAGGAGTTTAGGATCACGCAGTATGGACCGAGGCTGAGTAATTTAGGGTCATGCAGTAAGGAACGAGGCTGAGCAGTATAGAGTCATGCAGTATGGACCGAGCCTAAGTATTTTCTGGTCATGCAGTATGGACCTAGGCGGAGCAGTTTAGGGTCATTGAGTATAGATAGAGGCTAAGCAGTCTAGGGTCAGGCATTACGGACAGAGCATGAGCAGTTTAGGGTCATGCTTAGTGGAATGAGGCTGAGCGTTTTTGGGTCATGCAGTATGGACCGAGGCTGAGCAGTTTAGGGTCGTGCTGTATCGACCGAGCTTGAGCTTTTTAGGGTCATGCAGAATGGACCAAGGATGAGAAGTTTACGATCATACCATACGGTACGAGGCTGAGCAGTTTAGAGTCATGCAGTGTTGACCGAGCCTGGGCAGTTGAGGGTTATGCAAGATGGACCGAGGCTGAGCCGTTTAGGGTCATGCAGTATGGATCGAGGCTGAGTTGTTTAGGGTCAAGCAGTATAGACCGAGATTGCGCAATCTTGGGACAGGCAGTCAGAATCGAGGCTGAGTCGTTTTGGGTCATGAAGTGAGGACTGAGGCTGAGCCGTTTAGGGACATGTAGTATGGACCGAGGCTGAGTACTTATTGTAGAATGCACTGAGGCTGAGCAGTTCATGGCCCTATTGTGTGCAACGAGTCTTAGCAATTTAGTGTCATGCATTATGGACCGAGGCTGAGCAGTTTTGGGCCATGCAGTATAAATCGCGACTGAGCAGTTGAGGGTCATATAGTATTGACCAAGGCTGATTAGTTTAGGTTCATGCAATTTGGACCGAGGCTGAGCAATTTGGGGTCATGCAGTATGGACCGAGGTTGAGCAGCTAGTGGCCATGTAGTTAGGACCGAGGCTTTGCATTTTAGGGTCTGGCAATATGGACTGAGGCTGAGCAGTATAGGGTCATGCAGTATATATCGAGGGTGCGCAACTTAGGGTAATGCAGTATGTACCGAGGCCGACTAGTTTAGAGTATTGCAGTATGGACGTTTGGGGTCATGAAATATGGACCGAGGCTGAGCAGTTAAGGGTCATATAGTATGGACTGAGGGTGAGAAGTATCGAGTCGTGAAGTACAAATCAAGGCTGAGTAGCTTAGGGTCATGCAGTTTGGATCGAGGCCGAGCTGTTTTGGGCATTGCAGTATGGACCTAGGCTGAGCATTTGAGGGTCTTGCAGTATGGACCCTGGCTAGACAGTTTAGGGTCTTTCTTTATTTAAGGGTCATTCAGCATGAACCAAGGCTGCGCTGTTTAGGGTCATGCAGTATGGACCGAGGCAGAGGAGTTCAGGGTCATGCAATATGGACCGAGCCTGAGCAGTTTAGGATCATGTAGCATGTCCGAAGGCTGAGCAGTTTAGGGTCGTACAGTATGGACAGAGGAAGAGCAGTTTAGGGTCATGCAGCATGGAGCGAGGCTGAGCAGTTTAAAGTACTACGGTATAGACCGCAGACTGAGGTTACACAGTTTTGGTTCATGCAGTATGGACTGATGCTTACCAGTTTAGGGTTATTTAGTATGGATCAAGGCTGAGCAGTTTAGGTTCATGCAGTATGGACCGATGCTGAGCATTTAGGGTCATGCACTATGGGCCGAGGCCGAGAACTTTAACGTCATGCTGTATAGACCGAGGCTGAGCAGTTTAAAGTCATGCAATATAGACCAAGTTAAGCAGTTTAGGGTCATGTAGTATAGACTGAGTATGTGCACTTTAGGGTCATGCAGTATGGTTAGTGACTGAGATGTTTAGGGTCATGCCTTATGGACCGAGGCCTTGAGTAGTTTAGGTTCATGCAGTATGGATCGAGGCTGAGCAGTTTAGGGTCATGCAGTAGGTACCGAGGCTGAGCAGCTTCGAGTCTTGCAGTACGGATCGAGACTCAGCAGTGAAGGCTCATGAGTCATGAATTGAGGCTGAGCAGTTTAGGGTCTTGTAATATGGATCGATGCTGAGCAGTATAAGGTCATGCAGTATGGACAGAGCCTGAGCAGTTTCGGGTCATGTAGCAGGTACCGAGGCTGAGCAATTTAGGGTCATGCAATATGGACTGAGGTAGAGAAGTTTAGGGTCAGGTACTATGGAGTTAAGCTGGGCTGTTTAGGGTGTCATGAATTGAGGCTGAGCAGTTTAGGGTCTTGTAATATGGATCGATGCTGAGCAATATAAGGTCATGCAGTATGGACAGAGCCTGAGCAGTTTCGACTCATGTAGCAGGTACCGAGGCTGAGCAGTTTAGGGTCATGCAGTGTGGACTAGGGCTTTGCAGTTTAGGTTCATGCAGTATGGTACTAGGCTGAGCACTTTATGGTCATGCATTATGGACCTAGGCTGAGCTGTTTATGGTCGTGCAGTATGGACCGAGGATGAGTTATTTACGGTCATGCCGTATGGTTCGAGGCTGAGCAGTTTAGGGTCATATAGTATGGACCCAGCATGAGAAGTTTATGACCATGCGAAATGGACCGAGGCTGAGCAGTTTAGCGTCATGCAATATGGACAAAAGCTGAGCAATTTACAGGCATGCAATATGGACCGAGGCTACGCAGTTAAGGGTCTGGCAGTATGGACCAAGGCTGAGTAGTTTAAGGTCATGCGGTAAGGACCGAGGCTGAGAAGTTTAGGTTCATGCAGTATAAACTTAGGCTGAGCAGTTTAGGGTATTGCAGTAATGATAGAGGCTAGCCAGATCATGACCATGTCATGTGGATTGAGTCTTAGATGTTTAGGGTAACACATTGTGGACCGAGGTTGAGCAGTTTAGGGTCATGACGTGTGGACCGAGCTTGAGCAGTTTAGGATTCGATAGTATGGACCGAGGCTGCACAATTTAGGGTCATGTAGTATGGACCGAGGATGAACAATTTAGGGTCATGCAGCATGGACCAAGACTGAGCAGTATGCGGTCGTGAAATATGTACCGAGGCTAAGCAGTTTAGGGTCAGGCTATATGGCCTCGAGGTTGAGGCTGAGCAGTTTAAGGTCATGTAGTGTGGATCGAGGCGGAGCTGTTTAGGGTCATACAAAATGGACGAGGCGGAGTAGTTTAAGGTCATGCAATATAAATCAAGGCTGACCAGTTTAGGGTCGTGCAATAGGGACCGAGGCTGAGAAGTTTAGGGACATGCAATATGGACCTAAGCCGAGAAGTTTAAGGTCATGTATTATGGACCCAAGCTGAGCAGATTACGGGTCATGCAGTATGGACAGAGGCTGAGCTGTTTAGGGTCAGGCAGTATGGATCAAGGTAGAGTTGTTTAGGATCATGCAAGGAGGACAAAGGCTGAGCAGTTTAGGGTCATGGAGTACGGAACAAGCCTAAGGAGTTTAGGGTCATGCAGTATGGACCGAGGCTTAGCCGTTTACGGTCACGCAGTTTGGACCGAGCATGAGTCGTTTAGCATCATACTTAATGGAACGAGGCTGAGCACATTAGGGTCACGAAGAACGAACCGAGACTGAGTAGTTTAGGGTCATGCAGTAAGGACCGAGGCTGAGCAATTTACGGTCATGCAGTATGGACCGAGCCTAAGTAGTTTAGGGTCATGCAGTATGGACTGAGGCTGAACAGTTTAGGGCCATTCAGTATGGACCGTGTCATAGCAGTTTAAGGTCATGCAGTATGCACCGAGCATGAGCATTTTAGGGTCATGCTTAGTGGAACTAGGCTGAGCACTTTAGGGTCGTGCAGTATAGACCGAGGCTGAGCAGTTTAGGGTCGTGCTGCATTGATCGAGCTTAAGATTCTTAGAGTTATGCATAATGGACCGAGGATGAACAGTTTAAGTTCATGCCAAACGGTACGAGACTAAGCTGTCTAGGGTCATGCAATATAGACCGAGCCTGGGCAGTTTAGGGTCATGCAATATGGATCGAGGCTGAGCAGTTTATGGTCGGACTGTATGGCCTGAGGTTGCGGCAGAGTAGATTAGGGTCATGTAGGATCGAGGCAGAGCAGTTTAGGGTCATGCAATAAGCATCAAGGCTGAGTAGTTTAAGGTCAAGCAGTATAAATCAAGACTGACCAGTATAGCTTCATGCAATACGGACGGAGGTTGAGAAGTTTAGGGACTTACAATATGGACCTGGGCCGAGCAGTTTAAGGTCACGCATTATGGACCGAGGCTAAGCACTTTAGGGTCATACAGTATGGACATAGGCTGAGCAGTTTAGGGTCTTGCAGTATTGATCGAGGCTAATCAGATCATGACCATGTCATGTGGATCGAGTCTTAGATGTTTTGGGTAACACATTGTGGATCGAGGTAGAGCAGTTTAGGATCATGCCGTATGGACCGAGCTTGAGCAGTTTAGGATTCGGCAATATGGACCGAGGCTGCACAATTTAGAGTCATGTATTGCGAACCGAGGCTGAACAATTTAAGGTCATGCAGTGTGGACCAAGACTGAGCAGTTTGGGGTCGTGAAATATGTACCGAGGCTAAGCAGTTTAGGGTCAGACTATATGGCCCCGAGGTTGAGGCTGAGCAGTTTAGGGTCATGTAGTGTGGATCGAGGCAGAGTTGTTTAGGGTCATACAAAATGGACGAGGCAGAGTAGTTTAAGGTCATGCAATATAAATCAAGGCTGACCAGTTTAGGGTCGTGCAATATGGACCGAGGCTGAGAAGTTTAGGGACTTGCAATATGGACCTAAGCCGAGAAGTTTAAGGTCGTGTACTATGGACAGAGGCTGAGCACTTTAGGGTCACGAAGTACGGACCGAGACTGAGTAGTTTAGGGTCATGCAGTAAGGACCGAGGCTGAGCAATTTACGGTCATGCGGTATGGATCGAGCCTAAGTTGTTTAGGGTCATGCAGTATGGACTGAGGCTGAACATTTTAGGGCCATTCAGTATGTTCCGTGTCTTAGCAGTTTAAGGTCATGCAGTACGCACCGAGCATGAGCATTTTAGGGTCATGCTTAGTGGAACTAGGCTGAGCACTTTAGGGTCGTGCAGTATGGACCGAGGCTGAGCAGTTCAGGGTCATGCTGTATTGACCGAGCTTAAGCTTCTTAGAGTTATGCATAATGGACCGAGGATGAGCAGTTTAGGGTCATGCCATACGGTACGAGGCTAAGCTGTTTAGGGTCATGCAGTATGGAGTGAGCCTGGGCAGTTTAGGGTCCTACAATATGGACCGAGGCTGAACAGTTTATGGTCGGACTGTATGGCCCGAGGTTGAGGCAGAGTAGTTTAGGGTCATGTAGTGTGGATCGAGGTGGAGCAATTTAAGGTCATGCAGTAAGCACCAAGGCTGAGTAGTTTAAGGCCATGCAGTGTAGGTCAAGACTGACTAGTTAAACGTCATGCAATATGGACGGAGGCTGAGAAGTTTCAGAGACTTGCAATATGGACCTGGGCCGAGCAGTTTAAGGTCACGCATTATGGACCGTGGCTAAGCACTTTAGGGTCATACAGTATGGACCGAGGCTGAGCAGTTTTGGGTCATGCGATATGGACAGAGGCTAAGGAGTTTAGGGTCATGCAGTATGGACAGAGGCTAAGCAGTTTAGGGTAATGCAGTATGGACTAAGGCTGAGTACTTTAGGGTCATCCAGTGATGACCGAGGCTGAGGTGTTTAGGGTCATGCAGTATGGACAAAGGCTGAGCAGTTTAGGGTAATGCAATATGGACCAAGGCCGAGTACTTTAGGGTCATGCAGTGGGAACCGAGCTTGAGCAGTTTACGGTCATGGAGTATGGACCGAGCCTAAGTAGTTTAGGGTCATGCAGTATGGACCGAGGCTGAGCAGTTTAGGGTCATTCAGTAAGGACCGAGACTTAGCAGTTCAGGGTCATGTTGTACGGACCGAGCATGAGCAGTTTAGGGTCATGCTTAGTGGAATGAGGCTGAGCACTTTAGCGTCTTGCAGTATGGTCTGAGACTTAGTAGTCATGGTCATGCAGTAAGGATCGAGGCGGAGAAGTTTGGGGTCATGCAGTGTGGACCGAGCTTAAGTAGTTTAGGGTCATGCAGTATGGACCGAGGCTGAGCAGTTTAGGGTCATTTATTATGGACCGAGTCTTAGTAGCTTAAAGTAATACGGTATGGCCCAAGCATGAGTAGTTTAGGGTCATGCCTAGTGGAACGAGGCTAAGCACTTTAGGGTCATGCAGTACGGACAGAGACTGAGCTATCGAGGGTCATGCTGTATGGATTGAACTTGAGCTATTTAGGGTCGTGCAGAGTGAACCGAGGATGAGTAGTTTACAATCATGCCATATAGTACGAGGCTGAGCAGTTTAGGGTCATGTAGTATTGACCGAGACTGAGCAGTTTAGGGTCATGGAAAATGGACTGAGGCCGAGCCGTTAAGGGTCATGCAGTATGGACCGAGGCTGAGTAGTTAACGGTCAAGCAGTATAGACTGAGGGTGTGCAGTTTAGGGACATGCAGTCTGGACTGAGGCCAAGTAGTTTTCTGTCATGCAGTAAGGACTGAGGCTGAGCAGTTTAAAGTTATATAGTATGGACTGAGGCTAAGTAGTTTAGGGTCTTGCAGAATGGACCGAGGTTGAGCTGTTCATGGCCATGTAGTGAGGATTGAGTCCTAGCAATTTAGGGTCATGCATTATGGACCCGAGGTTGAGCAGTTTTTTGTCATGCAGTATAAATCGAGGCTGAGCAATTTATGGTCAAGCAGTATGGACCAAGGATGCGCAGTTCAGGGCCATGTAGTGTGGACCGAGGAGTAGCAGTTTAGGATTATGCATTATGGACAAGGCTAAGCAGTATAAGGTCATGTAGTATAAATCGAGGGTGTGCAGCTTAGAGTCATGCAGTATGTACCGAGGTTGAGCCGTTTAGAGTATTATAGTATGGACCTCCGCTTAGCAAGTTAGGGTGATACAATATGGATTGAGGCTGAGCAGTTTAGGATCATTTAGTATGGACCGAGGCTGAGTAGTATAGGGTCATGAAGTATAAATCGAGGCTGAGCTTTTTAGGGTCATGCAGTATGGACCGAGGCTGAGCTGCTTTGGGCATTGTAGTAAGGACCTATGCTGAGCAGTAAAGGGTCATGCAGTATGGACCGTGGCTGAGCAGTTTAGGGTCTTTCTTTACGGACTAAGGTTGATTAGTTAAGGGTCATGCAACATGAACCAAGGTAGAGCTGTTTACGGTCAAGCAGTAAGGACTAAGGCTGAACAGTTCAGGGTCATGCAGTACCGGCCGAGCATGAGAAGTTTTGGGTCATGCAGTATGTAGCGAGGTTGAGCAGGTTCGAGTCATGCAGTGTGGACAAAGGAGGAGCAGTTTAGGGTCACGCAGCATGCATCAAGGCTGAGAAGTTTATGGTCATACGGTATGGACCACGACAGAGCTGTTTAGGGTCATGCATTGTTGACAGAGGTTGCGCTGATTAGGGTCTTGCAGTATGGATCGAGGCTGACCAGTTTAGGGTCATTCAGTATAGACCGACACTGAGCTGTTTAGGGTCACATAGTATGGACTGAGGCTGAGCAGTTTACGGTCATGCAGTATGGACCGAGGCTGAGCAGTTTTGAGACGTGTAGTATGCACAGAGGCTAAGATGTTTAGGGTCATGCAGTTTGGACCGAGGCTTAGAAGTTTAGGGTCATGCAGTATGGACCAAGGCTGAGCAGTTTGGGGTCATGTAAAAAGGACCGACGATGAGCAGTTTAAGGTCATCCTGTATGGACCGAGCCTAAATAGTTTAGGGTCTTGCAGTATGGACCGAGGTTGAGCAATTTAAGGTCATTAAGTATGGACCAAGGCTTAGCAGTTTAGTGGCATGCAGTATGGATTGAGCATGGGCAGTTTAGGGTCATGCTTAGTGGAACGAAGCTGAGCACTTTAGTGTCATGCAGTATGGACCGAGGCTGAGTAGTTTAGGGTCAAGCAGTAAGGACCGAGGCAGAGCAGTTTAGAGTCATGCAGTAAGGATAGAGCCTAAGTAGTTTCAGGTCGTGTAGTATGGACAGAGGTTTAGCAGTTTAGGGTCATTCAGTATGGACCGAGGTTTAGCAATTTAGGGTCATGGAGTATGGACCGAGCATGAGCAGTTTATTGTCATGCTTAGTGGAACGAGGTTGAGCACTTTTGCGTCATGCAGTATGGACCTGGGGTGAGCAGTTTAGGGTCATGCTATATGGACCGAGCTTGAGCTGTTTAGGGTCATGCATAATGGACCGAGGATGAGTAGTTTACGGTCATGCCATACGGAAGGAGACTGAGTAGTTTTGGGTCATGCTATATGGACCGAGACTGGATAGTTTAAGGTCATACAAGATGGACTGAGGCTGAGCCGTTTAGAGTCATGCAGTATGGACCAAGGCTGAGTAGTTTAGGGTCAAGAAGTATAGACCGAGGTTGCGCAGTTTTGGGACAGGAAGTCTTGACCGAGCCTGAGTAGTTTTGGGTCATGCAGTAAGGACTGAGGTTGAGCTGTTTAGGGTCATGTAGTATGGACTGAGCCTGAGTAGTTTAGGGTCTTGCAGAATGCACCGAGGCTGAGCAGTTCATGGCCATGTAAGGTGGATCGATTCTTAGCAGTTTAGTGTCATGCGTAACGGACCGAGGCTGAGCAGTTTTGGGTCATGCATAATGGACCGAGGATGAGCAGTTTTGGGTCACGCAGAATGGACCAGGGCTAAGCAGTTTAGGTTGATGCAGTTTGGACCGAGGTTGAGCAATTTAGGGACATGCAGTATGGACCGAGGATGAGCAGTTCGTGGCCATATCATTCAGACTGAGGCTTAGCATTTTAGGGTCATGCATTATGGACTGAGGCTGAGCCGTATAGGGTCATCCAGTATGGACCTCGACTTAGCAGTTAAGGGTCAGGCAAAATGGACCTTGGCAGAGCAGTTTAGGGTCATACATTATGGACTGAGGCTGAGCAGTATAGGGTCATGAAGTATATATCAAGGCTGAGCAGCTTAGGGTCATGCAGTTTGGACTGAGACTAAGTTGTTTGGGCATTAAAGTATGGACTTAGGCTAACATGTTGAAGGTCATGCAGTATGGACCGTGGCTTTGTAGTTTAGGGTCTTTCTTTATTTATTGATCATGCAGCATGAACCAAGGCTAAGCGGTTTAGGATCATGCAGTATGGACCGAGACTGAGCAGTTAAGGGTCATGCAATATGGACCGAGGCTGAGCAGTTTTGGGTCATGCAATATGTATCGAAGCTGAGCTGTTTAGGGTCGTCCAGTATGGACTGAGGAAGAAGAGTTTTGGGTCATGCAGCATGCACCAAGGCGTAGCAGTTTAGAGTCATATGGTATGGACAGGGTCATGCAGTGTGGACTAAGGTTGTGTACTTTAGGGTCACGCAGTATGGATCGAGGCTGCACAGTTTAAGGTCATTCAGTATGGACCAAGGCTGAGCAGTTTAGGGTCATGCAGTATTGACCGATGCTGAGCTGTTTAGAGTATTACACTATGCACCGATGATGAGCTGTTTTGGGTCATGCACGATGGACCGAGGCTGAGAACTTTAGGGTCATGCAGTATAGACCGAGTTGAGCAATTTAGGGTCATGCAGTATAGACCGAGGTTGAGCACTTACGGTCATGCAATATGGTCCGTGGCTGAGATGTTTAGGATCATGCCTTTTGGACCGAGGGCTTGAGTAGTTTAGGCTCATGCAGTATGAATCGAGGCCGAGCAGTTTAGGGTCATGCAGTATGGATCGAGGCTGAGAAGTTTAAGGGCTTGCAGTACCGACCGAGGCTGAGTAGTTAAGGGTCATGAGGCATGAATCGAGGCTAAGCAGTTTAGGGTCATGCAGTATGGACCGAGGCTGAGTTGTTTCTGATCATGCAGTATGAATCGAGCCTGAGCAGTTTAGGGTCATGCAGTAGGTACCGAGGCTTAGCAATTTAGGGTCATGCTATATGGACTGAGGTAGAGAAGTTAGGGTCAGGTAGTCTGAAGCTACGCTGGGCAGTTTAGGGTCATGCGGTATGGCCCGACGCTGAGTAGTTTAGGCTCATGCAGTGTGGATTGAGGTGGTGCGGTTTAGGGTCACGCAGTATGGACAGAAGTTGAGCTATTTAGGGTCATTCAGTAAGGACCGAGGCTGAGCAGTTTAGGGCCATGCAATATGGACGGAGGCTTAGCAGATTAAGGTTATGTAGTAAGGACCAAGGCTGTGCAGTTTAGAGTCATGCAGTATGAGCCGAGTCTAAATAGTTTAGGGTCATGCAATATGGATTGAGGCTGAGCAGTTTAGGGTCATGCAGTATGGACCGAAACATAGCAGTTTAGGGCCATTAGAATTGGATCGAGGCTTAGCATTTTAGGGTCATGCAGTAAGGACCGAGCATCAGCAGTTTAGGGCCATGCTTAGTGGAACGAGGCTGAGCACTATAGGATCATGCAGTCTAGATCGAGGCTCAGTTGTTTAGGGTCAAGCAGTAGGGATCGAGGCTAAGCAGTTTAGGGTTATGTAGTATGGACAAGCCTAAGTAATTTAGGGTCACACAGTATGGACCGACATTGAGCAGTTTAGGGTCATTCAATATGGGCCGAGGCTTAGCATTTTAGGGTCATGCAGTATGGAACGAGCATGCGTAGTTTAGGGTAATTAGTGCAACGAGGCTGAGCACTTTTTGGTCATGGAGTTTGGACCGAGGCTGAGCAGTTTAGGGTGGTGATGTATGGACCGAGCTTGAGCTATTTTAGGTCATGCAGAATGGACCGAGTTTGAGCAGTTTTTGGTCATGCCATACATTCCGAAGCTGAGCAGCTTAGAGTCATGCAGTATGGATCGAGCCCGAGCAGTTTAGGGTCAAGCAAGATGGACCGAGGCCGAGCCTTTTAGGGTCATGCCGTATGAACCGAGGCTGAGTATTTAGGTTCATGCAGTATGGACCGAAGCTGAGCAGTTTCTGGCCATCTAGTGTGGACCGAGGATTAGGAGTTTAGGGTCATGCATTATGGACCGAGGCTGAGCAGTATAGGGTCATGTAGTATAAATCGAGGGTGTGCTTCTTAGGGTCACGCAGTATGTACCACGGCTAAGCCGTTTAGAGTATTGCAGTGTGGACCTCGGCTTAGCTATTTCGGGTCAAGCAATATGATCGGAGGCAGAGCCGTTTAGGCTCATTCAGTATGAATATAGGGTCATGAAGTATAAATCGAGGCTGAGCAGCTTAAGGTCATGCAATGTGGACCGAGGCTGAGCTGTTTTTGGGCATTGCAGTATGGACGTAGGTTGAGCAGTTGAGGGTCATGCGGCATGGACTGTGGCTGAGCAGTTTAGGGTCTTCCTTTATAGACCGAGGCTGATTAGTTAAGGGTCATGCAACATGAACCGAGGTTGAGCTGTTTAAAGTCATGCAAGATGGACCAAGGCTGAGTAGTTCAAGGTCATGCAGTATGGACCAAGGCTGAGCAGTTTTGAGGCATGCTGTATCTACCGAGGCTGAGCAGTTTAGGGTCGTACAGTATGGACTGAGGAAGAGCAGTATAGGGTCATGCAGCATGGACTAAGGCTGAGCAGTTTAGGGTCATACGGTATGGGTCACGGCTGAGAATTTAGGGCGTGTGGACTGAAATTGCACAGTTTAAGGTCATGTAGTATTGACCGAGGGTCGTGAAGTGTGGATCGAGGCTGAGCAATTTACGGTCATGGACTATCGACTTAGGCTGAGCAGTTTAGGGTCTCGCAATATGGACTGAGCCTGAGTAGTTTTGGGTCATGCAGTATGGACCGAGGATAAGTAGTTTGGGGTCATTCAGTATGGACCGAAGCTGAGCAGTTTAGGGTCATGCTGTCTAGATCGAGGCTGGGCAGTTTAGGGTCATGCAGTACGGAGCGAGGCTGAGCAGTTTATTGTCATGCAGTAAGGACCGAGGCTGAGTAGTTTAGGGTCATGCAGTAAGGGCGGAGGCAGAGCAATTTAGGGTCATGCAGTATGGACCGAGCCTAAGTAGTTTAGGCTCATGCAATATGTTTTGAGGCTGAGTAGTTTAGAGTCATTCAGTATGGACCTAGGCTTAACAGTTTCGGGTCATGCAGTATGGACTGAGCGTAAGCAGTTTAGGATCATTCCTAGTGGAACATGGTTGAGCACTTTAGGATCATGTATTATGGACCGAGGCTGAGCGGCTTAGGTCCGTGCTATATGGACCGAGCTTGTGCTATGAAGGGCCATGCAGAATGGACGAAGGTTGAGCAGTTTACTGTCATGCCACACGGTACGAGGCTGAGCTGTTTAGGGTCGTGCAGTATGGACCGAGCTTGGGCAGTTTAGGGTCATGCAAGAAGGACTAAGGTTGAGCAATTTTTGGTCATGCAATATGGACTGAGGCTGAGTAGTTTCGTCTCAATCAGTATAGACCGAGGTTGCGCAGTTTAGTGTCATGCAGGCTGGATCGATGTTGAGCAGTTTAGGGTCATGCAGTAAGGATTGAGGCTGAGCAGTTTAAGGTCATGTAGTATGGACCGAGGCTGAGTACTTTAGCGTCTTGCAGAATGGACCAAGGGTGAGAAGTTTTGGGTAATGCAGTATAAATGGAGGCTGAGAAGTTTAAGGTCATGCAGTAAGGACCAAGGCTGAGCAGTTGAGGTTCATGTAGTATGGGCCAAGACTTAGCAATTTAGGGTCATGCAGTATGGACCGAGGCTGTGCAATTCGTGGCCATGTAGTGTGGGGTTTAGTAGTTTAGGGTCATGCATTTTGGACTGAGGCTGAGTAGTATAGGGTCATGCAGTATGAATCGAGGATGTGTAGCTTAGGGTCATGCAGTATGTAGCGAGGCTGAGCAGCTTAGGGTATTACAATATGGACCTCGGCAGAGCAGTTTAGGGTGTAGTATGGACCGAGGCAGAGCCGTTTTGGGTCATACAGTGTGGACTGAGGTTGCACACTATAGTGAAGTACAAATTGAGGTTGAGAAGCATAATGGCATGCAGTATAGACTGAGGTTGAGCTAATTTGGGCTTTGTAGTGTGGATCTAGGCTAAGTAGTTGATTTGGACCGTGGCTGAGCAGTTTAAGGTCTTTCCATATTGACTAAGGCTGATTAGTTAAGGGTCATGCAGCAAGAATCAAGGCTGAGCTGTTAAGGGTCATGCAATATGAACAGAGTTTGAGTAGTTCAAGGTCATGGGAAACGGACGGAGGCTGAACAGTATACGGTCATGCAATATGAATCGGGGCTGAGCACTTTAGGGTCTTGCAGTATGGACCGAGCTTGAGAAATTTAAGGTCATGCAGTAACTATGCTGAGCACTTTAGTGCCATACAATATGGACAGAGGCTGAGCAGTTTGGGGTCATGCAGTATGGACCAAGCTTGAGCAGTTTAGTGTCATGCAGTATTAAACGAGGATGAGTAGTTTACGGTCAGACCGTATGATTCGAGGCTGTGCAGTTTAGGGTCATGCAGTATGGACTGAGCCTGAGCAGTTTAGGGTGATGCGAGATGGACCGAGGTTGAGCAGTTTACGATCATGAAATATGGACTGAGGCTGAGAAGTTTAGGGTCATGCTGTATGGACCGAGGCTGAGCAGTTTAGGGTCATCCAATTTGGAACGACGCTGCGCCATTTAGGGTCCTGCTATATAGACCGAGGCTGAGTAGTTTAGGGTCATACGGTAAGGACCGAGGCTGAGCAGTTTAGGATCATGCAGTATGGATAGAGGCAAAGCCCTTTAGATTATTGCAATATGGACCGAGGCTGAGAAGTTTAGGGTCACGCAGTATGGACCGACGAAGTGTAGTTTAGGGTCACGCAGTATGGACCGAGGCTGAGCCGTTTGGGGTTATGTGGTATGGACCAAGCTTGAGATTTTAGGGTCATGCAGTAAGGACTGAGTCTGAATAGTTTGGGTTCATGCAGTATAAATCGAGGATTAGCATTTTAGAGCCATGCAGTAAGAACCGAGGCTGAGCAGTTTAGGGTCTTGCAATATGGACCTAGGCTGAGCCGTTTAGGGTCATGCAGTATGGACCGAGGCTAAGCAAATTAGGGTCATCCAGTATGGACCAAGCCTGAGCAATTTAGGGTCATGCAGTATGGATCGAGGCCAAGTAGTTTAGGGTCAAGAAGTATGGATCGAAGCTGAGCAGTTTAGGGTCATGCACTATGGACTTAGGCTGAGCAGTTTTGGGTCTCGCAGTATGGACCGCGCCTGAGTAGTTTTTGGTCATGCAGTATGGACCGAGGATGAGTAGTATGGGGTCATTCGGTATGGACCGAAGGTGAGCAGTATAGGGTCATGTTGTCTAGATCGAGGTTGGGCAACTTAGGGTCATGCAGTATGGAGCGAGGCTGAGCAGTTTATTGTCATGCAGTAAGGACCGACGCTGAGTAGTTTAGGGTCATGCAGTAAGGGAGGCGGTAGAGCAGTTTAGGGTCATGCAGTATGGACCGAGCCTAAGTAGTTTAGGGTCATGCAATATGTTTTGAGGTAGAGCAGTTTAGAGTCATTCAGTATGGACCGAGGCCTTATAGTTTTGGGTCATGCAGTATGGAGTAGGATCATGCCTAGTGGAACGTGGCTGAGCAGTTTAGGATCATGTAGTATGGACTAAGGTTAAGCTGCTTAGGGTCGTGCTGTATGGACCGAGCTTGTGCTTTTTTGAGCCATGCAGAATGGACCAAGGATGAGCAGTTTATGGTACGAGGCTGAGCAGTTTAGGGTCATGGAGTTTGGACCGAACTGAGGCAGTTTAGGGTCATGCAAGATGGATAGAGGTTGTGCAATTTTTGGTCCTGCAATATGGACCGAGGCTGAGTAGTTTCGTGTCAATCAGTATAGACCGAGGTTGCACAGTTTAGTGTCATGCAGGCTAGACCAACGTTGAGCAGTTTAGGGTCATGCAATAAGGATCGAGGCTGAGCAGTTTAAGGTTATGTAGTACGGACCGAGGCTGAGTAGTTTAGTGTCTTGCAGAATGGACCGAGGCAGAGAAGTTTTGGGTAATGCAGTATAAATCGAGGCTGAGCAGTATAGGGTCATGCAGTAAGGACCAAGGCTAAGTAGTTGAGGTTCATGCATTATGAACTGAGACTGAGCAATTTAGGGTCATGCGGTATGGACCGAGGCTGTGCAGTTCGTGGCCATGTAGTGTGGACTGAGGCTTAGCAGTTTAGGGTCATGCATTTCAGACCGAGGCTGAGCAGTATTTTGGGCCATGCAGTGAGGACCGAGGCTGAGCAGTTTAGGGTCAAGCAGTATGTACTGAGGATGTGCTGTTTAGCATCTTGAAATAAGGACCTTAGCTGAGCAGGTTATGGTCATGAAGTATGGACCGAGGCTGAGCAACTAAGGGCCTTACAGTAGGGACCGAGGCTGAGCAGTTAAGGTTCATGCAGCATGAACGTAGGCTGAACATTTAGGGTCATGCAGTATGGACTGAGCTTGAGCAGTTTAGGGTCATGCGGTATGTATCAAGAATAAGCAATTTTGGGTCATGCAGTATGGACTGAGGCAGAGCAGTTTAGGGTCGTGCAGTATGGACCGAGGCAGAGCAGTTTAGGGTCATACGGTTTGGGCCGAGGCTGAGCAGTTTAGGATCATGCATTGTAGACTAAGGTTGCCTAGTTTAGCGTCATTCTGTGTGGAATGAGGTTGCACTTTTTAGGGTCGTTCAGTATTGTCCGAGGCTGAGCAATGCACGCAGTGTGAACTGAGGATGAGCAGTTTTCGGTCATGCAGTGTGGACCGAGGCTGAGCAG
>NW_006497023.1:1155015-1169504 GCF_000471905.2 Amborella trichopoda
ATGCAGCATGAGCCGAGGCTGAGCAGTTTAGGGTCATGCATTGTGGATCGAGGCTGAGATGTTTAGGGTCATGCAGTATGGACTGAGGCTGAGCAGATGAGGGTCATGCAGTATGGACCAAGGCTGAGCAGTTTATCGAGGGCTTAGCAGTTTAAGGTCATGCATTATGGAAAAAGGGTGAGCAGTTTAGGGTCATGCAGTATGGACCCAAGCTATACATTTTAGGGTCTTGCAGTATGGACCGAGGCAGCACAGTTTAGGGTCATGCATTATGGACCGAGACTGAGTAGTTTAGGGTTATGTAATAAGGACCATGGCAGAGCAGTAAAGGTTCATGCAGTATGTATCGAGGTTGTGCAGTTTGGGGTCATGCAGTAAGGACCTAGGCTGAGCAGTTTACGGTCATGAAGTATTAACCGAGGCTAAGCAAATTAGGGTCTACCAGGCTGAGAAGTTAAGGATCATGCAGCATGAGTCAAGGCTGAGCAGTTTAGGGTCATGCAGCATGGAACGAGCCTGAGCAGTTTAAGGTCATGCAGTATGTATCGAGGCTGAGCAGTTTTCGCTCATGCAGTAGACACAGAGGCAGAGCTGTTTAGGGTCGTGCAGTATTGGCCGAGGCAGAGTAGTTTAGGGTCATACAGTATAAACCGAGGCTAAGCAGTTTAGGTTCATGCAGTGTGGACCAAGGCTGAGCCGTATAGGGTCAGGCAGTATTGACCGAGGCTGAGCAGTTTAAAGTTGAGAAGTTTAGTGTCATGCAGTATGGACTGGTGCTGAGCAGTTTAGGGTCTTAGAGTATGGACTGAGGCTGCGTAGTTTAGGGTTCTAAAGTATGGATCGAGGCTAAGAAATTTAGGGTCATGAAGTATGGAACGACGTTGATATGTTTAGGGTCATAGAGTATGAACCGTGGCTGAGCAGTTTAGGGTCATGCAGTACGGACCGAACCTGAGCATTTTAGGGTCATGCAATATGGACTAAGGTTGAGAACTTTAAGGTCATGCAATATGGACCGAGGCTGAGCTATTTAGGGTCATGCAGTATGGACCGAAGCTGAGCAGTTTAGGGTCATATAGTTTGGACCGAGGCAGAGCAGTTTATGGTTATGCAGTATGGACCGAGGCCGAGCAGTTTAGGGTCATGCAGTATGGACCGAGGCTGTGTTGTTTTGAGTCTTCCATTATGGATCGAGGCTGAGCACTTTAGGGTTATGCAATATAGATCGAGGCTGAGCTGCTTAGGGTCCTGCTGCATAGACCGAGGCTTTAGGGACATGCATTATGGATCGGAGGTATGTCGTTAGTGTCTGCAGTGTCGAACGAGCCTGAGCAGTTTAGAGTCATCTAGTATGGAACGAGGTTGAGAAGTTTAGTGTCCTACGGTATGGACAGAGGCTGAGCTGTTTAGGGTCATGCAGTGTGGAGCAGTATGGACCGAGGCTACGCTGTTTAGGGTCATGCACTATGGATCGAGGGTGAGCAGTTTAGGGTCATGCAGTATGGACCGAGGCTGAGCAGTTTATGGTTTTGTAGTATAGACCGAGGTTGAGTTGTTTAGGGTCATCCAGTATGGACCGAGGCTGAGATCTTTAGGGTCGTGAAATATGGACCGATCCAACACAGCTTAGGGTCATACAATATGGACCGAGCCTGATCAGTTCAGGTTCATGCAGTATGGACCGAAGTTACGAATTTCAAGGTTTTGCAGTATGGACTGAGGCTAAGCGGTTTAGGGTCATGCGGTATGGATCGAGGCTGAGTAGCTTACGGTCTTGCAGTATGGACCGACGCTGAGCAATTTACGGTCATGCAGTATGGATCGATTATGAGCAGTTTATGATTATGCTGTTTGGACCGAGGCTGAGATGTTTATAGTTATGTAGTATGGACCGAGGCTATGTTGTTTATGGTCATGTAGTATGGACCGAGGCTGTGCACTTTAGGGTCATGCAGTATTGACCGACGCTGAGCAATTTAGGGTCATGCCGTATGGACCGAACCTGAGCAGTATGGGGTCCTACAGTATGGATCGAGGCTAAGCTTTTTAGGGTCATGCAGTATGGACCGAGACTGTGCAGTTTAGGGTCATGCAGTATGGAACGTGGTTGAGCCGTTTATGGTTATGCAGTATGGAACGAGGCTGAGCTGGTTAGGGTCATGCAGTATGGACCGTGGCTGAGCGCTTTAGGGTCATGCGGGATTGACCAAGGCTGAGGCCTTTAGGGTTCTACAGTCTGGACCGAGGGTGAACAATTTACGGTCGTGCAGTATTGACCGATGCTGAGCAATATAGGGTCATGTTATATGGACCGAGGGTGAGCAGGTTAGGGTCATGCAGTATGGACCGAGGCTGAGAAATTTATGGTCATGCAATTTTGACCGAGGCTGAGCTGTTTTTGGTTATGAAGTATGGACTTTGAGTTGTTTTTAGTCATGTAATATTGATCGAGTTTAAGCACTTTAGGGTCATGTTGTATGGACCGAGGCTTAGCAGTTTAAGGTCAGGCAGTATGCACTGAGGCTAAGCAGTTTAGGGTCATGCGGTATGGATCGACGCTGAGCAGTTAACGTCATGCAGTGTGGACTGAGGTTGCTCAGTTTCGGTTCATGCAGCATGGATCGAGTCTGAGCAACTTATGGTCATGAGGTATGGACCAGACCATGCAGTATGGACCGAGGCTGAGCTATTTAGGGTCATGCAGTATTGACAGAGGCTGAGCATTATAGGGCCATGCAGTATGGATCGAGGCTAAGCAGTTTAGGGTCATGCAGAATGGACCGAGGCTGAGCAGTATAGAGTCATACGGTATTGACCGACACTGAGCTGTTAAGGGTCGTGTGGTATCGACTAAGGCTGAGCAGTTTAGGGTCATGTGTTGTGGAACGAATTTCAGCAATTTAGGTTCGTGCATTATGGACCGAGGCTGAGCAGTTTAGGGTCATGCAGTATGGACCGAGACGGAGACGTTTGGGGTGATGCAGTTTGAACCGAGGAGGAGAAGTTTATGATTATGCTGTATAAAACGAGGCCGAGCTGTTTAGGGTCATGCAGTGTGGACCGAGGCTGAGCACGTTAAGGTCATAAAGTATGGGCCAAGGTAGAGCAGTTTAGGTTCATCCAGTATGGACCAAGCCTGAGCAGTTTAAAGTCATGCAGTATAGACCCAGGTTGAGTAGTTTAGGGTTATGCAATATGGACCAAGGCCGAGCACTTTAGGATCATGCAGTATAGATCGAGGCTGAGCAGTATTGACTCTTACAGTATGGACCAAAGCTGAGTTGTTTAGGATCATCCGGTATCAATCGAGGCCGAGCCGTTTAGGGTGATGCAGTGTGAACAGAGGCTGAGCAGTTTAGGGTCATGTAGTATGGACCGAGGCTGAGAAGATTGAGCTGTTTAGGGTCATTCAGTGTGGATTGAGACTGAGCAGTTTTGGGTCACGCATATTGTACTGAGGTTGAGAAGTTTCGGGTCATACAGTATGGACAGAGGCTGAGCAATTTATGGACCGAGGCTGAGCAGTTTATGATTATGCAGTTTGTACCGAGGCTGAGCCGTTCATGGACATGCAGTATGGACCGAGGCTGAGTACTTTAAGTTCATGCAGTATGGACCGAGACTAAGCAGTTCAGGGTCAAGCAGTATGGACCGATGCTGAGCAGTTTAGGGTCACGCAGTAAGGACCGAGGCTGCACAGTTTAAGGCCATGCACTATGGATAGAGACTAAGGAGTTTAGGGTCATGCAGTATGGACCGAGCTTGAGTAGTTTTTGTTCATAAATTATCGAACGAGGTTGAGTTGTTTAGGGTCATGCTGTATTGACGGAGGATGAGCACTTTAGGGTCACGTAGTATGGACTGAGGCCGACCAGCTTAGTGATATGCAGTATGTCCCAAGGCTCAGGAGTTTAGGGTCATGCAGTATGGACCGAGGGTGAGCAGTTTAGGATCATGCTGTGTGGATCGAGGTTGCGCAATTTATAGTCATGTCGTATGGATCGAGGCTACCCAGATTATGGTTATGTAACATGGACCAAGGCTGAGCAGTTTACGATCATGAAGTATGGACCGAGACTGAGAAGTTTAAGGTCATGCAGAATTGACCAAGGCTTAGGAGTTAAAGGTCATGTAATATCGACCTAGCCTGAGCAGTTTAGGGTCTTGCAGTATGGACCGTGGGCTGCGGACTTTAGAGTCATGCAGTACGGGTCGAGACTGAGAAGTTTGGGGTCATGCAGTTTGGAATGAGGGTGAGCAGTTTATGATTACGCAGTATGAACCGAGGCTGAGCTATTTAAGGTCCTACAGTTTGGACCGTGGCTAAGCTGTTTAGGGTCATGCAGTATGGACCAAGGCTGAACAATTTAGGGTCAAGCAGAATGGACCGATCTTAAGAAGTTTTGGGTCATGTAATATGGATCGAGGCTGAGCAGTTTAGGGTCATTCAGTATGGACCGAGGTTGAACTGTTCAGGGTCATGCAGTATGGACCGATGTTGAGCAGTTTAGTGTCATGCAGTATGGACCTAAGCTGAGCAGAGTAGGGTCACGCAGTAAGGATTGAGGCTGACAAGTTTAGGGTCATGCAGTTTGGATCGCGGCTGACCATTTTATGGTTATGTAGTATGGACCGACGCTGAGCAGTTTAGGATCATGCTGTATGGACCAAGGCTAAACAGCTTCTGATATGCAGTATGGACTGAGGCTGAGCCGTTTAGGGACATGAAGTATGGACTGAGCCTGAGCACTTTAGGATCATGTAGTATGGATCGAGGAAAAGCAGTTTATGGTCAAGCAGTATGGACTTAGCCTTAGCATTCTGGGGTCATGCTTTATGGAAAGTGAATGAGCAGTTCATGCAGTACGGACTGAGACTGAGAAGTTTGGGGTCACGCAATTTGGACAGAGGCCGAGTAGTTTTTGGTTATGCCGTATGGACCGAGGCTGAGCTGTTCAGGGTCATGCGATATGGACCGATGCTGAGCACTTTATGGTCATACAGAATGGACCGAGGAAGATCCGTTTACGGTCATGCAATAAGGATCGAGGTTGAGAAGTTCATGGTCCTGCAATATGGACCGAGGCTGAGCTGTTTAGGGTCATGCAGTACGGATCGAGGCTATGCTTTTTAGGGTCAAGCAGTATGGACTGAGGCTGAACAGTTTAGGGTCATGCGGTATGGATCGAGGCTGAGCAGTTTATGATTATGTAGAATGGACCGAGGCTAAGCAGTTTAGGGTCATGCAGTTTGAACCGATTTTTAGCGGTTTATGGTTATGCGGTATGGACTGAGGCAGAGCAGTTTAGGGTCATGACGTATGGATCGAGGCTGAGCACCGTCGGGCCATGCAGAATTGATTGAGGCTGAGTAGTATATGGTTATGCAGTATGGACTGAGGCTGAGTTATTTAGGGTCATCCAGTATGGACCGAGGCTGAGCACTTTAGGGTTATGCAGTACGAATCGAGGCTGAGCTGTTTAGAGTTCTGCATCATGGAACGAGGCCTTAGGGACATGTAAAATGGACTGAGGCTGTGCCGTTTAGTGTCCTATAGTGTGAACCGAGCCCGAGAAGTTTAGAATCATCCAGTATGGACTGAGGTTGAGACATTTAGGGTCCTACAGTATGGACAGAGGCTGAGCATTTAGGGTCATGCAGTATGGACCGAGGCTGAGCTGTTTAGGGTCAGGCAATATGGATCGAGGGTGAGCAGTTTCGGGTGATGCAGTTGGGACCCAGGCTAAGCCGTTTATGGTGATGCAGTATGGATCGAGGCTAAGATGTTTAGGGTCATCCAGTATGTACCGAGGCTGAGCACTTGAGGATCGTGCAGTACAGACCGAGCCTAAGCAGTTTAGGGTCATACAATATGGACCGAGCCTAATCAGTTTATGGTCATGCAGTATGGAGCAAGGTTGAGTTGCTCAGGGTCCTGCAGTATGGACCGAGGCTGAGCGGTTTAGAGTCATGCGGTATGGAAAAAGGCTGAGCAGTTTAGGGTCATGCGGTATGGACCGAGGCTGAGCAGTTTATGGTTATGTAGTATAGACCGAGGCTGAGCAGTTTACAGTCATGCAGTATGGACTGATTCTGAGCAGTTTATGATTATGCGGTATGGACCGAGGGTGAGCTGTTTGAGGTCTTGCAGTTTGGACTGAGGCTAAGCACTTTAGGCTCATGCAGTATGGACTGAGACCGAGCAGTTTAGGGTCAAGCATGTATGGATCTAGCCTAAGCAGTTTATGCTCATGCAGTAAAGACCGTGGCTGTGCATTTTAGGCTCATGCAGTATGAACTGAGACTGAGAAATTTCAGGTCATGTAGTTTGGACCAAGGTTGAGATGTTTATGGTTATGTCGTATGGACCGAGGCTGAGCTGTTTATGGTCATGCAGCATGGACCGAGGCTGATCACTTTAGGGTCATGCAGTATTGACCGACGTTGAGCAGCTTAGGGTCATGCAGTATGGATCGAGCCTGAGCAGTATGGGGTCCTGTAGCATGAACTGAGGGTGAGCTATTTAGGATCATGCAGTATGGACTGAGACTGAGCAGTTTCGGGTCATGCAGTATAGACCGAGGCTGGGCAGTTTATGATTATGCAGTATGGATCGAGGCTCTGCTGGTTAGGGTCATGTAGTATGGGTTGAGGATGAGCACTTTAGGGTCATGCAGTACGGACCGAGGCTGAACTGTTTAGGGTCAAGCAATATGAACCAATGCTGAGCAGTATAGGGTCATGCTGTATGGACTGAGGCTAAGCTGTTTAGGGTCATGCAGTATGGACAAAGGCTGAGCCGTTTGGGGTCATGCAGTTTTCACCAAGGCTGAGCAGTTTATGGTTATGAAGTATGGACCGAAGTTGTGTTGTTTTAGTCATGCATTATTGACCCAGTCTAAGCACTTTAGGGTCATGTTGTATGGACCGACGCCGAGGAGTTTAAGGTCAGGCAGTATGCACCGAGTCTGAGCACTTTAGAATCATACGGTATGGATCGAGGCTGAGCAATTTAGCGTCATGCAGTGTGGATTGCGGTTGCACAGTTTAGGTTCCTGCAGTATGGACCGACGATGAGCAGTTTATGATCATGAGTTATGGACCAAAGCTAAGCAGCTTAGGGTCATGCAGTATGGACCGATGCTGAGAAGGTTAGGGTCATGCATTATTGACTGAGGCTGAGCACTTTAGGGTCATGCAGTCTGGATCGAGGCTGAGCAGTTTAGGGTCATGTAGTATGGACCGAGGCTGAGCAGTATAGAGTCATACGGTATGGACCGAGACTGAGCTGTTTAGGGTCGTGCAGTATCGACCGAGGCCGAGCAGTTTAGGGTCATGTAGTGTGGACTGAGGTTCCGCAATTTAGGTTCACAAACTTTTGATCGAGGCTGAGCAGTTTAGGGTCATACAGTATGGACGAGACGGAGACGTTCGGCATCATGCAGTTTTAACCGAGGAGGAGACGTTTATAGTAATGTTGTATAGACTGAGGGTGAGCTATTTAGGGTCATGCAGTATGGACCGAGGCTGAGCACTTTAGGGTCATGAATTATGCACCGAGGAAGAGCAATTTATGGTCATCCAGGATGGACCGAGCTTAAGTAGTTTAGAGTCATACATTATAGACCGACGTTGAGCAGTTTAGGGTTATGCAGTATGGACCAAGGTTGAGCACTTTAGGGTCATGCAATATGGACCGAGGCTGAGATGTTTAAGGTCATGCAGTCTGGACCGAGGCTGAGAAGTATAGAGTCATACGGTATGGATCAAGGCTGAGCTGTTGAGGATCATGCGACGTAGATCGAGGCTGAGAAGTTTAAGGTCATCTACTGTGGACCGAGGCTGAGCAGTTTAGGGTCATGAAGTATGGACCAAGCCTGAGTAGTTTAGGGTCCTGTAGTACGAATAGAGGCTGTGAAGTTTAGGGTCATGCAGTGTGAATCGATCTTTTGCGGTTTAGGGTCATGCAGTGTGGATTGAGGCTGAGCTATTTAGCATCACGCAGAATGGACCAAGGCTGAGCTGTTTAGCGTCATGCAGTATGGACCGAGGCGGAGCCATTTAGCATCATGCAGTCTGGACCCTAGATGAGCACTTTAAGGTCATGCAATATGGACCAAGGATGAGCAGTATAGGCTCATGTGGTATGAACCGAGGCTGAGCTGTTTAGGGTCATGCGATATGGATTGAGGCTGAGTAGTTTAGGATCATGCAGTGTGAACCGAGGTTGCGCCATTTAGGTTCTTGCATTATGGACCGAGGCTGAGCAATTTAGGGTCATGTAGTATGGCTCGAAGCTGAGCAATTTAGGGTCATGCAGTATGGACCAAGCCTGAGCAGTTTAGGGTCATGCAGTATTGACCTAGGCTGTGCAGTTTAAGGTCCTACATTATGGACCGAGGCTAAGTAGTTTAGGGTCATGCAATATAGACTAAGGCTGTGCAGTTTATGGTAATGCAGTATGGACCGAGGCTGTGTAGTTTTTGGTTATGCAGTATGGACCGAGGTTGAGGTGTTTAGGGTCATTTAGGGATTAGGGATAAGCACTTTAGGGTCATGTAGTATGGACCAAGGCTGAGCAATTTAGGAGTATGGACCGAGCCTTAGTAGTTTAGGGTCACGTAATATAGATTGAGGCTAAGCTGTTTAGGGTCCAAAAGTATAGACCGAGGCTGAGTAATTTAGGGTCATGCAATTTGCGCCAAGGATGTGAAGGTTAGCGTCTTGCAGTGTGGATTGAGGCTGAGCAGTTTAGAGTCATGCAGTATGGACCGAGGCTCTGCAGTTTAGGGTCATGCAGTATGGATTGAGGCTGAGCATTTTAGGCACATGCAGTATGGAACGAGGCTAAGCAGTTTACGACTATGTAGTACGGACTGAGGCTAAACTATTTAGGGTCATGCAATACGGACCGAGGCTCAGCACTTTAGGGTCATGCAGTATGGACCTAAGCTGAGCGGTTTAGGGTCATGCAGTATGAACTGAGCCTGAGCAGTTTCGAGTCATGCAGTATGGATCGAGGCTGAGTAGTTTATGGTCATGCCATATGGATCAAGCCTTAGCAGTTTAGGGTCATGCAGTATGGACCGAGTCTGAGCAGTTTTGTGTCATGCAGTATGGGCCGAGGCTTAACAGTTTAGGGACCGAGCTTGAGTAGCTTAAGGTCTCGCAGTATGGACATAGTCAGAGCAATTTAGGGTCATGTAGATAGACCGAGGCTGAGCAGTTTAGGGTGATACAGTATCGACCGAGGCTGAACAATTTAGAGTCATGCAATATGGACCGAGGCTGAGGTGTGACCGAGGCTGAGCAGTTTAGGGTCATACAGTATGGACCGAGGTTAAGCAGTTTAGAGTCATGCAGTATGAACAGAGGCTGAGCAGATTAGGCTGAGCAGTTTAGGGTCATGTTGTATGGACCTAGGCTAAGACGTTTATGGTCATGCAGTCTAGAATTGAGGCTAAGCAGTTTAGGGTCATGTAGTATGGACCAAGGCTGAGCAGTTTAGGGTCATGCTGTATATATCGAGGTTGAGCAGTTTTAGGGTCATGCAGTAAGAACCGAGACTGAGCAGTTTGGGTCATGCAGTATGGACTGAGGCTGAGCAGTTTAGGGTCATGCAGTATGGGCCAAGGTTCAGTAGTTTAGGGTCATGCAGTATGGACCGAGGCTGGGCAGTTTAGGGTCATGCAGTGCGAACCGTCATGTGAGTTGCCATGTCGGTGAATCTCCGTGGGGAATGGGTCTGTGGATGGCAATTTGAGTCCCTGGGGATAAAATGGTTAGGGCTATTCACAAGCAGAGGGTTCAGTTGGAAATGGCGACCTGATGAAGGATGACCAAAAGATCCCGGCTTAGGCACACAATTCCACTAGGGATAGTGGTAAGGCA
The DNA here is from genome assembly GCF_000471905.2 of Amborella trichopoda. Next base: position 1,164,907 of record NW_006497023.1, read on the forward strand.
CACACCGCTTGAAATATGGCCAACGCCTTGTGTACCGTTGTTGGTTTATTGCGAATATTCAACCGACTATGAGTTTACACAACACAACCGACGATGTTCACATGACGTTGTGAATGACCTGTGGTATTATTTGAAGACAACTGGAGCTGAGTTAACCGGAGCTGGGGTCATTTTGGAGACACGCCCGGCGCTAAGTCAACCGGCGCTAAGGTTGTATTTGGAAACACACCCGACACTAAGTCAATCGGTGCCAAGGTCGTTTTTTGAAACACACCCGGCACTAAGGTTGTATTTGGAAACACACATGGCGCTGCGTCAACCGGCGCTGGGGATGGATCGATCAGAGTTATCTCGAGCCTTGCGTCGAAGCCTGACCCGACTCATTGTCGCTTGGCTTTTCATGGACACAACTGGAATTCTGAGTTTGCGAAGGGCTTTTGAAGGCAGTGTAGTCTATATAAGGGGTTAAAACCTCGTTTTCCCTTATTTTTCACCAATGGTAAAAACAAACTTAAACACAAGTTTTCTTTAACCGTGAGGGGGGAGCACTCGGTTGAAGTTTTCAGCAAGCAATGGGACTTTAGTAACAGCCTCTGCTGGGAAGGTTCTTCGACTGGCAGCAGGATTCTAACATGGGTTTTGCAGAGAAGACCTTTGTGTGGACTTTGCCCAGAATTTGACGAAGTTCCAGAGAGAGTAGCCAGTAAGGAGAGTCCTCCGGGAAGTTTTCTACGAAAGGGAAGGAATTTCGGCTGCCGTTTTACTTTCTGGTAGGGATTTTTTAAGGGGTTTTCCGGTAGTTGTGATAGTTTTTGGACACCACTCGTGGTATTGCAGAATTTTTCGAGCACTTTCAAGAGGTTTACCAGGCGTTATCTACACTTTTCGACATTGTTGGTGGTGTCGCAAAGGTTTCCCGACGAGGTTCTGGTGAAGTTCAGGCCAAAGATATAGGCGGGAATGTTTTCCTACGAGTTTCCAGCCATGTGGGAGCAATTCCAGCAGAAAAATGGTCGTAGGAGGTGGGTCGTACAGCTGCATGAGGTTAAATGTCGTGGGGAAGTCGTACGGTTGCTGAAGACGTGGTGACGATTGGCCTTCGTCCTTGGAAATTGTGGGACCTTTAAGGAAGTACAAAAACTTAAGTTTTGAGAAACGAGGAGTCTCGGAAGGCGAACAGTCAGAAATGCAGTTGGCGCAAAAACAACCGGCGCTTATGACTTGGAGTGCTAGTACACCCGGCACCACCATCAAGAAAAACAGTCAGCGCTAGGGGTTTGGCACGCAACCAGCACTGACCTTTGGAGGACCCAGCCTACGCTGGCTTCAATCGACGCTGATCAGCACGTGTGGCTTATCACGATGCGAAGAATGATGCTCGCATTTGTCGCTAAGTCACGTACAGGGTTTGCGGCATTTGGTAATGAGCTTCATGCGGCCATGTTCATGAGCCGACAAAGAGTGATGAAGGATGTGGCGTGTACTATGGTACATGTTGGAAACCAAATCCAGCAATACGATAGTGGGGTCCATGTCGTTCTGTGGAAGGGCCTTTACTGTGAACAGGGTGTTCTTTCCATCACAGGCCGGCTGCTTGCCAGAGGAGCCCATCTTGTATGTTTGATACACACGTCGAATGGATCCTACATTGTATGTTTGATATACATGTCAGATTAGGTATCTAGCTTGTATGTTTGATATACACACTGAATGGACTGAGGCTATCTTCTTGGAGTGGCTTTGCTTTGCCTTCTGGCCTGTAACCATCCTCTTACTCATCAGATGAATTAAAGCTAACTCTCCAAGTGGTTTCGCTTCTTCTTCATGAGGAGGTCCTTCCTTTCATGGGTTTGCTTATTCATAATGGGACATGCATTTGTTTTGGCCTGTAACCGTCCCGTTACTCTCATATGCAACAGTAAAAGCACAAGTTTTTGGTTCGTAACCGCCCTCTTATCCTCATATGTAAGAGACTTGTAACCTCCCTAATAATGGGTTCTTGTAACATATAACTCATTTTTAATGCAATAAAGATAAAAAGAGTTAACATTTTGTTTGGACTATATTGCTTGATTTCACGTTGAGTCACTTTCTTTAGTACACACATCATGGATAGTACTGCTTTAGGTATCGCCCGTTGATAGGAGGCATTGCCTCTTCTCCATCAGGATGTGTCAATATGTAGGCTCTGTTGGGCGAGACCTTTTTTACTATAAAAGGACCTTCCTACTTAGGCTCAAACTTCCCTTTGCACCAACCATGCATGACAATAGTCTTCTTGACAGCTAAAACTAGATCACCACGAGCGCATGAGAAGATATTGATAGATTTGTCAAAAGCCCTCTTCATTCTCCCTTGGTTGAGTTCAAGGTTCTACTGAGCCTCTAGCCTCTTCCGTTGAGTGCATCCAATTCTTGATACCGGAGCTTGACTCTCTCATCTTTGGTTATTCCTTGATGAATAAAGACTCGGAGTGAAGAGATTTGTATTTCAAGAGGTAAAACTACTTCATCCCCATAGACCAGAGAATAAAGAGTGGAATCAGTAGAATTTCATGTAGTGGTACGATAAGCCCACAGTGCTTCGGGAAGCTTCTCATGTCAGTGCTTCCTTGTTTTTGATACTTACTATCTTAAGACATTGCACAGGGTCTTATTGAAAGCATCAGCTAATCCATTCACCCAAGGGTGGTACATAGTTGAGTACCTCCATTTGAAACCGAATTGGTAAACTAAGCGATCGATGTGATGACTCCTAACTTGAGGGCCGTTGTCAGATATGATTCGGTCGGGCACTCCAAAGTGGTATATGATATGATGTCGAACAAAGTAGGCCACCGCTATCCCAGGAACTTGCTTGAGGGGGACCACCTCAGCCATTTAGAGAAATAATATGTTGCAGTTAGGATGAAAACATGGTCCATTGTGGAAGGGGGATTGTTTAAGGCATTGGACTTAAGAAGAAGTCCAGGGAACTGTAGGATAGGCATATTAGTCTTTGGATTAAGGGGCAGTGGCGGACTGGGGAAGTTCAAGGTGCCCAACTTCTACGATGTACGCTATAGCATCCTCCCTGATCTGAGATTTATCAGCCCTGTGGTGGGTATTTCTCCTGAAATTTGCACCATGTGGCAAGCTCCTTGAGAATAGAAGCTTTGCCCCCTCAACTCTCTTAATCTCTGCTTGAAGTCAGGCTCAGGGGGCCACAGGGACTTCTTGCCCTTCTTTGTGGTAGGTGGCTCTGCCTTAGCTTTAGCTGCCAGGGCATCAGCAATTGTTAATAATCCTACTGCGTGTGTCAAGGTCTTTCTCAATCGCTTCTGTTGCGTCCTGCTTATATTGATGCCTTCGAATTCCTAGTCGAGAGCCTCGATGTCTTGGCACATCAAGATCGTACCTGAAGAAGACACAAGAGAAAGAGAATGAGAACCAGGAGAAGAAGGTGTATAAGGGTTAGAAAGTGGGGGACTTTTAAGGTCATTTCCCTCATCAGGCCGATCTGGGCAGCTTTTCACGTCATCACCAAGATTGGACGATTGCTGGGGGGTCTTTTAGGTCTTTCCCTTGCTTAGACCTTTGAGGAGTGATTTTAACATCGTCACCCTCATCAGACGTTTGCTGAGTGGAAGATGGCATGTGGGCGTCTTCTTGACACAATGAAGAAGGAAAAAGGATCATGTCGGGAATGAAGTCCAGCAAAGGTGGCAGCGGAGGAAGGGGCTTGATAAATTTCGGCTCGACTGTGGGTTGAGTGGTCTTGTTTCTTTAAGGAGCAACCCTTGGTTCCTGACTTTTTTTGGCATTCTGAGGTGCTATCTGATTTGTCTTGCTGGGGTGGTAACCGCTCTAGCTTGGCGAACCGCTTCCCATCTTAAGGACTTGAGTCTGCTTTGGCCATGGTAGATCATCCATGGCTAGGAAGTCGAGGATTTTGTAAAGTCTGAGTCATTGATCAGAAGGTCTTACCTTGTGAGATCTTCTTGCCATGAGAAGTAAGTTATTTGGGGATTAGTTACGGGGAGGTTGTAAAATTCTTAACACTCTCTCATCTTCGTTGCAAATATGTCAAGTAAAGTTGTGCATTCTGACAAGTAATGACCTCTTATCTAAAGGTATGGACACCAACGATCTTCAGTACCCTTAACAAGGCGAAGGGGTTGCCTTGCCTGCTTTAGTGTGATTATGCCTTCCAGAAGCATTATAATGAAAAGGGTGTAGAGGATACCCGGTATTTCGCCGTCCTCTTAAAAGGTTATGGCATGAGAGGCCTCAGCTGCCCCAAAGGCCTTCTTTAAATATTTAAGCTTTATCTGACCTTTCAGAATCAGGGCCTCAATGATATCCTTCAGCAGGTAGCGATCATCTGTGGGGTGATTGATCCTCCAATGGTACGCATAATAATTAGTCTGAGTGTCAAGGCCATATTGCTTAGGGAACTAGGTTTCTGGAAGGTAGATCATATTCTGCTCCAATAATAACTATAACAGCGCAGGGACCCATTCCTTCTCGAAGGGATAGACCTTATTCCTATGCCTGGTGAAATAATCACTCCGATCAGGTACCCGATTGTATGCCTATTGCTGCTTGCCAGCCTGGGGT
>NW_006497023.1:1169717-1198248 GCF_000471905.2 Amborella trichopoda
CATAACGATTGCACTAATTACCCCTTTCTGTTGGCTGCCCCGTGTGTTATTTCGAGAGCCACCATTGCCCCCGTTGTTCGCTGAACTTGTAGATGGTTGTCTACTCCACCATGATGGCGTGACAAACTTTCTTTGGACGCTGACTTAGAGATCAACTCTGACATGGAGGTCGGATTAAAGGCCTTGACATGTAGAGCACTTTCAGGTCACATGTTCATGTTTCGCACACAAGTTTGGACTGCTTCCTTCTCGGGCATAGAATTAGGATGGATTAGGATAGTGGGAAGCCAAGTTTCTCCATCTTTATATGAATTGATCTACGGGCTCATCGGGGTCTTGAGTCAAGGTAAGAAGCACGATGGTTTGAACTTATCTCTCAACCTCATAGAAGCGTTGATAGAATAGTTTATCCATCTCCTCCCATGTATGCACCGAGTTTGGAGGAAGTCGGGCATATCATTGGAATGCTGAGCCATAAAGGGTCTCAACAAACTGGTGGAGAAGAAGTCTCTTGTCAACTGCTGTTTCCCGATATTCTACCTGGAAGTGGACGATATGCTGGTTTGAGGAGATACACCATCAGAGTGATGGGAATTGGCGTCATGGTTAATCGACTGGTGTGCAACATCAATACGATCGATCTTTTCCATCATCTCGTGGACCATATCCTCGAACTTATTCATGCGATCCTCCTGCACATCACTGGGCTCGCTTATGACCATTATGCTGACCATTTCATTATGGGGGCCGAGGTTAGTGGCAACAATAGGTTTGCGCGCTTGATGGGTCGTACATGGTAGGTCAGTCAGTAAGGGGTCAGCATGCCCTGATCGAAGACGAGTTTTGTATGCAGATCACGTTTGGACCGGTTCTCGACGGTCTTGGGACCGTGACAAAGGAGCCGGTTTACGACAGTCTTGGGACCGCAGTTGTTGAGTGGCTTGGACTTCTTCTGCGACAGTAACCACAACACAGGTCTCATTGAGCTCTTCTTTAAGCTTCATTGTCTGAAGGGGGTAGAAGGGATTCAAGTGAAGAGGGTCATCAAAATTAGTTGTTTTGACTGCTTTGGTCAACTCCCTAGTCAAAATTTGCAGACCTCTATCACATTTAGCCTTGAGTTTTTGATGGACCTCGTACCAAAACTGCGATTTATGTTGCGGCTGATCAACTCATCCTATAGAGGAGAGAGTTGTCTCGATCAAGTGCGGCAATGGATGAGGGCCAAGAACTAGAGTCATCTTCGGCCAGGAAGGATGAAGGACTTGATCTTTCATGAGGTCTATGCCTCGAGCTCTCTTATGAGCTACAGAGATATGACCAAAGTGTTGGGGCTGGTTCAGGATGGTACTCTTGGGTAAAACCTTCGAGTACTAAAGCTGAAGATGCTTGCTGGATGAAGGAGGAGTAGGTAGGAGCAGGATCGACTCATGAGGAGCCCTGAGTCGAGGATGAGGGGATGTCTAAGATGACGACAAGTGTGCACCCCTTGAAGAAGGATCATGGGGGACCTGGGGGTCCACTTGAGCTCGTGCAGGTGATCTGGCATTAAGAGGCCGCGGACTACGAGTAGGTGCCTGTAAGAGAGCAGGTGCAGCCCTGCCCCTTACAGGGTGCGCTTGTGTGTGCATAGGAGGAGGACGAGAAGGTCATCTCCTGTGTACTCGGGTTGGCGCAACGATGGCGTTGTCCCGAGCAGTGAGATGCACATGAGTGGTGTGCGCAAGATCTGGCCTTAGAAGGTTTTACCTTGAACACGATCTCGATGTAATAGAAGGGTTGCCCCGAGGTGTGACTCGCCAGAGTGACCCACAAGCCTTGTGGTATGTGTGAGGAGTGAAGACTGTGGGGTTTCCGCCTCGATGTGTTGAGCCTCTAGGGATATAGACTAATAGTGTAGGAATTTGAGGGGTAGCCTTATGGCGACCTGCAGAAGCAACAACATCTTGCTTGCCTTTTGCAGAAAGGGATTGGCACTACCGGCAAGTGACTTGTCGGTGGCTGGGTGCATGCTATGTGGGGTAACATAAGTGCCGCCCATGCAAGGTGCCTTGGTGGAGTTTCCACTAGAGCGAAGAGATAGGGAGTGAGGGATCTTCAAATCCCTTCTCACACCAGTCTAGGTTAAGACCTGGGAGCTAGACAAGGGGTCTTTGCTCAAGAGGATGGTTGGGAATGATGTCGAAGGACCTTGTTCCCTAGGGATACTCTCGAATAAGGGGATAAAAAAATCCCCAATCTGGATAAATGGATTACAGAACCCAGCAGCCATAAGTGAATGTAAAAAGAGAATGAAAGCAGATAAAGGAGAAACTAACGAAACAAGAATGATCCGACTAAGGGCTAGCAAGTCCCCAGTGGAGTCGCCAAGCTGGTTAGGTGCCACAATCTCGCCCTCCAAATCCTTGGAGGATTGGGCGGTACGCGTCTCGGGTTTCGAGAGAGACCCGAGACATTTGTTAGATCACTTTCTTGGGAACCTCGTTTGAAAATGGGGGCAGGTATTACCAACCAGCGGGAGAGGAATTTAAAGGTGGGTTCGGGACTTACTCGGGCTGACTCGCATGGGCACCCTCTTAGATCATGAAAAAAGCCTCCCAATAATGAAACTGGTTTGGAACCACCTCTCTTGGCTCGTGTTCTTCTTATTTTCTACTTTCTTGCATTCACACACATATATGGGAAAGGTTATAGGATAGGTGGGTCAGGCCTCACCCGTTTCCTCTTTGATGAACATATGCAAGGATGCGTATTAAAAAAGAAGAAAGAAAAACGAGGGGAGAGAAGAATTCAACCAAGCGAGAAGATAAGAGCAGTGACTAGGCTGGTGAATAATTGGCATAGCGTGGTAGCGAAACGGGCTCGATAACTAAGACCGGCTCACAGGATTGCTATTAGACGTTATTGTCAATATCGACTAGCTAAGCACGATTGTCGGTCTGTCGTGGCAGTAAAGCGGGCCAAGCGAACCTGGCAAACCAACATTACTGCTAGACGATAGGGCTACCATGAGATGCTAACTTCAAGCCCTCTTGGTCGAATAAAAGAGTAGCAGAGGAATGGTTAAAGAGAAGAAGGAAATAGACGGAAGGACAGAGAAGAAGGAAGAGAGGAGGGAAAAGAAGGAAGAAGAGATGCGGTCAGCGCTAGACATTGCCGACTGTTTCAAGAGATGGGAGAGATAGGAAGCAGTCGGCACTAGGCTTCACTGATTGTATCAGATGTGAAGAGAGGAAGAGAACCAACTGGCGCTAAGTCTCGGCAACTAAAGGAAGAAGAGAGGGAAAAGCAGTCGACGCTAAGTCTCGCCGACTAACAGAAGAAGAGAGAGAAGACCAACAGACGTCAAGTCTCACCGAGTGATAGACAAAGAAAGAGAAAACCAACTGGCGTTAGGTCTCATCGAGTTGATAGAAGAAGAGATGGAAGACCAACCGGCACTAGGCCTTGTCGACTGAGAGAATAAGAGAGAGAAGAGCGACGGGCTCTTGTTCTCACCGATTGATAGAAGAAGATAGGGAAGACCAATCAACGCTAGGTCTCGCCAGCTGATAGAAGAAGAGAGAGAAGACCAACCGGCGCTAGGCCTCGTCGACTGATGGGAGAAGAGAGAGAAGACCAACCGGCACTAAGTCTTACCAGTTGACAAAAGAAAATAGAGAGGAGAAGAGAAGATGAGAGAGAAAGAGATAGAGATTGGAAAAGAAGAGAGAAAGTGATAAAGATGAAGAGAGAGAAAGAGAGAGCGAAGAGAAGAGAGAAAAAGAGAAAAGAGAGAAAGAGAGAGAAGAAAGAGAGAGAAGAGAGAGGAGAGAAAGAGAGAGAAGAGAGAGAAAGAGAGAAGATAGAGAAAGAGAGAAGAGAGAGAGAAGAGACGGGAGGAGAAAGAAAGTTGTCTGCTCGAGGGGTACCACCACTTTTTTCTTTCTCCTCTCTTTCTCTCCAAGACGTACTCATAAGTTCAAGTAATAATGGAAATTTTATTAAATCCTCCTAGAATGAATCGACAGTTTTTTTTTTTTTTACAATGAGGCAATGCCTGTTTATAAAGAATTGTGCCAAAACATTGGTGGATTGATCAAAATAAAACCCATACTGAAAATTAATATTTAATTGAATTAAAAGAAATTTTAAAAATGGGTGTAAAAGGACTATTTTACCTTATGGTCATGTTGTACGGCCCGAGACTAAGCACTTTAGGGTTATGCAGTATGGATCGAGGCTGAACAATCTAGGGTCATGTAGTACAGACCGAGCTTGAGCAGTTTAGGTTCATACAGTACAGATCGAGCCTAGCAGTTTAGGGTCATGCAGAATGGATCGAGCCTGAACAGTATAGGGTCATGCAGTATTGATCAAGGTTGAGCCGTTTAGAGTCATTTAGCCTAGATCGAGGCTGAACAGTTTAGGGTCATGCAGTATGAACCGAGGCCGAGCAGTTTAGGGTCATGCAGTATGGACCGAGCTTGAGTAGTTTAGGGTCACGCAATATGGATCGAGGCAGAGCGGCTTATGGTCATGTAGTGTGGACCGGGGCTGAGCAGTTTAGGGTCATCCATTATGGACCGAGGCTGAGCAGTTTAGGGTCATGTAGTATGGACCGAGACTGAGCAGTTTAGGGTCATGCAGTACCGACTGAGCTTGAGCAGTTTAGGGTCATGCAGTATTGACCGCATTTTAGCAGTTTAGGGTCATGCAGTATGGACCGAGGCTGAGCAGTTTAGGGTTATGCAGTAGGGAACGAGGATGAGCAGATCAGAGTCATGTTGTATGGATCAAGGTTGAGATGTTTAGGGTCATGCAGTGTGGACTGCGGCTGAGCAGTTTAGGGTCATGCAGTTTGGATCGAGGCTAAGCAGTTTGTGGTCATTGCGTATGGACCGAGGCTGAGATGTTTACGATCATGCAGTAAGGACCAAGCCAGAAAATCATCTAGTATGGATCGAGCTTGAGCCATTTACTGCCATGCAAAGTGGACTAAGGCTTAGTAGTTTATGGTCATGAATTATGCACCAAGCCTGAGCAGTTTAGGGTCATCCAGTCTAGACCGAGGCTGAGCAGTTTAGGGTCATGCATTATGGACCGAGGCTTAGCCGCTTAGGGTCATGCAGTACAGACCGAGCTTGAGCAGTTTATGGTCATGCAGAATGGATCGAGCTTGAGCAGTTTAGGGTCATAGAGTATGGACCGAGCCTGAGTAGTTTAGGGTCATGCAGAATGGAACAAGGATGAGAAGTTTAGGGTCATGCTATATGGATCGAAGTATGGCAGTTTAGGGTCATGCAGTACGGACCGACGCTGAGCAGTTTAGGGTCATGCAGATTGGACCGAGGCTGAGTAGTTTGCGGTCATGCCGTATGGACCGAGGCTAAGCAGTTTAGGGTCATGCAATTTGGACAAGGACTGAGCTGTTTAAGGTCATCCAGTATGAACCGAGCTTGAGCAGTTTACAACCATGCAGAGCAAACCAAGGCTTAGCAGGTTAGGGTCTTCCATTATGGACCGAGTTTAAGGTGTTTAGGGTAATGCAGTATTGGCCGAGGCTGAGCAGTTTATGGTCTACAGTGTGGACCGGGGCTTAGTAGTTTAGGGTCATGAATTGTGGAACGAGGCTGAGTAGTTTAGGGTCATCCAGTATGGACCGAGGCAGAGCAGTTTAGGGTCCTGTAGTATAGACCGAGATTGAGCAGTTTAGGGTCATGCAGTATGGACCGAGGCTGTGCAGTTTAAGGTCATGCAATAGAGAACAAAGCAGAGCAGTATAGAGTGATGTTGTATGGATCGAGGTTGAGCAGTTTAAGATCATGCAGTATTGACCGAGGCAGAGCAGATTAAGGTCGTGCCGTATGGACCGAGGCTGAGTTGTTTAGGGTCATGTAGTATGGGCTGAGCTTAAGTAGTTTAGGGACATGTAGTACGGACCGAGGGTGCGAAGGTTACGGTCATGTCGTATGGTACAAGGATGAACAGTTTAGGGTCATGCAGTATGGCTCGAGCCTGAGCAGTTTAGGGTCATGCACATTGGACCGAGTCTGAACAGTTTTGGGTCATGCAGTATTGACCGAGGCTGAGCAGTTTAGAATCAATTAGTCTTAACCGAGGCTGAACAGTTTAGGGTCATGCAGTATGGACCGAGGCCGAGCAGTTTAGGGCCATGCCGTATGGATTGAGCTAGAGCAGTTTAGGGTCATGCCATATGGCACGAGGCTGAGCAGTTTAGGGAGATGCAGTTTGGACCGAGGCAAAATAGTTTACGGTCTTGCCGTATGGACCGTGGCTGAGCAATTTAGGGTTATGAAGTATGGACCGAGGCTGAGAACTTTAGGGTCATGCAGTATGGACCGAGGCTGGGTAGTTTCAGGCCATGCAATACATATAGAGCTTGCGCAGTTTACGGTCATGCAGTATGTACCGAGCTTGAAAAGTTTAGCATGCAGTATGGACCGAGGCTGGGTAGTTTCCGACCATGCAATACATATAGAGCTTGCGTAGTTTAAAGTCATGCAGTATATATCGAGCTTGATAAGTTTAGGGTCATGCAGTATGGAATGAGGATGAGCAGTTTACGGTCATGAAGTATGGAACCAGGATGAGCGGTTTACGGTTATGCCGTTTGGTACGAGGCTGAGCAGTTTAGGGTCATGCAATATGGACCGATCTAGAGCAGTTTAGGGTAACATAGTATGGACCGGGCTTGAATAGTTTACTGTCATGCTGTATGGACCAAGGATGAGCAGTCTACGGCCATGCCGTATGGTTCAAGGCTGAGATGTTTAGGGTCATGCAGTATGGACCGTGGTTGAGCAGTTTGGGTCATGCAGTATGGACTGAAGCTAAGTAGTTTTGGGTCATGCAGTATGGAGCGAGGCTGAGCAGGTTAGGGTCATGCAATTTTGACCAAGGCTGAACAGTTTAGGGTCATGTAGCATGGACCGAGGCGGAGTTGTTTAGGCTCATGCTATATGGACAGAGCTTAAGTAGTTTAGGGTCATGTAGTATGCACCGAGGCTAAGTAGTTTTGGGTCATGAAGTATGGACCGAGACTGAGTTGTTTAGGGTCATACGATATGGACTGAGACTAAGTACTTTAGGGTCATACAGTATAGACCAAGGCTGAGCACTTTAGGGTCATGCCGTACAGACCGCACTTGAGCAGTTTAGGGTCATGCAGTATGTACTAAGGCTGGGAAATTTAGGGCCATGTAGTATGGACCTAGGCTGAGCAGTATAGGGTCATGCAGTACAGACCGAGGATGAGCAGTTTACGGTCATGCCGTATAGTACGAGGCATAACAGTTTAAGGTCATGCACTGTGGACAGAGGCTGAGATATTTAAGGTCATGCAGTATCGATCGTGCTTGAGCAGTATAGTGTCATGCAGTATGGACCGAGGATGAGCAGTTTATGGCCATGCAGTGTGAACCGAGGCTTAGCAGTTTATGGTCATGCATTATGGACCGAGGTTGAGTAGTTTAGGGTCATGCAGTATGGACCGAAGCTAAGCAGTTTAGGGTCATGCAGTATGGACCGAGGCTGAGCCGTTTGGGGTCATGCAGTACAGACCGAGCATGAGCCGTTTAGGGTCATGCAGTATGGACCGTGCTTGAGCAGTTTTGGGTCATGCAGTATGGACCGAGGTTGAGAAGTTTAGGGTCATGTAGTATGGACCGGGGCTGAGCAGTTTTGGGTCATGAAGTTTTTGGTCATGCAATATGGACCAAGGCTGAGAAGTTTAGGGTCATGTAGTACGGACCGGGGCTGAGCAGTTTTGGGTCATGTAGTATGGACCGAAGCTGAGCAGTTTAGGGTCATTCAGTATGGAACGAAGAGGAGCAGTTGACGGTCAAGAAGTATGGAACGAGGATGAGCAGTTTATGGTCAGGCCGAAAGGTACAGGGCTAAGCAGTTTAGGGCCATGCAGTATGAAAAGAGCCTGAGCAGTTTAGGGTGACGCATTATGGACCAGGCTTGAATAGTTTAGTGTCATGCTGTATTGACCAGGGACGAGCAGTCCACAGCCATCCTGTTTGGGACGAGGGAGAGCAGTTTAGGGTCATGCAGTCCGGACCGAGGTTGAGCAGTTTAGGGTCTTGCAGTATGGACCTAAGCTGAGCAGTTTTGGGTCATGCGGTATGGACCGAGGCTGATCAGGTTAGAGTCATGCAGTTGGGGACGAGGCAGAATAGTTTCGGGTCATGTAGTACGGATCGAGGCTGAGTGATTCAAGGTAATGTAGTATGGACCGAGCTTGAGCAGTTTATGGTCATGCCATATGAATAGAGGCTGAGTAGTTTAGGATCATGAAATATGGACCGAGGGTAAGCTGTTTAAGGTCATGCAGTATGGATTGAGGCTGAGAACGTTAGGGTCATGCAGTATGGACCGAAGCGGAGTTGTTTAGGGTCATGCTGTATGGACCGAGCCTTAGCAATTTGAAGTCATGCAGTATGGACCGATCCTAAATAGTTTAGAGTTCTGCAGTATTGACTGAGGCTGAGCAGTTTAAAGTCCTGTAGTCTTGACCGAGACTGAATAGTTTAGGGTCATGCTGTATGGACTGAGGCTGAGCAGTTTTGGGTCATGCAGTATGGATCGAGCTTGTGCAATTTAGGGTCATGCGGTATGGATCGAGGCTGAGCTATTTAGGGTCATGCAGTTCGGACCGAGGCTGAGCAATTTACGATCATCTCGTAAGGACCGAGGCTAAGCAGTTTGGGATCATGAAGTATGGACCGAGGCTAAGCTTTTGACGGTCATACAATATGGACCGAGTCTGAGCACTCTAGGGTCATGTAGTATGAACCGAGCTTGAGCAGGTAGTATGGATCGAGCTTAAGTAGTTTAAAGTCATGCAGTATGGACCGAGGATGAGCCGTTTAGGGTCATCCAGTATGGACTGAAGCTGAGCTGTTTAGGGTGATGCAGTATGGACCGAGGCTGAGTTGTTTTGGGTCATGCAGTGCAGACCGAGCTTGAGCAGTTTTTTGCCATGCAGAATGGATCAAGCTTGAGCAGTTTAGGGTCATGCAGTATGGACCGAGGCTAAGCAGATTAGGGCCATGCAATATGGAACAAGGATGAGAAATTTAGGGTCATGTTGTATGGATGGGAGTATAGCAGTTTAGGGTCATACAGTATGGACCCAGGCTGAGCAGTTTAGGGTCATGCGATTTTGACCGAGGCTGAGAAGTTTGTGATCATGCCGTATGGACCGAGGCCGAGCGGTTTAGGGTCATCCAGTATGGAACGAACTTGAGCAGTTTACGGCCATGCAGAGCATACCAAGGCTTAGCAGTTTAGGGTCATGCAGCATGGACGAGTTTGAACTGTTTAGGGTAATGCAGTATTGACCTAGGCTGAGTAGTTATGGTCATGCCGTGTAGACCGGGCCTTAGCAGTTTAGGGTCAAGCTTTGTGGACCGAGGTTGAGAAGTTTAAGGGCATCCAGTATGGATCGAGGCCGAGCGGTTTAGGGTCATGTAGTATGGACCGAGGTTGAGCAGTTTAGGGTCATGCGGTACAATATGGAAAGAGGTTGAGCAGTTTAAGGTCACACAGTAGGGAATGAGGATGAGCAGTATAGAATGATGCTGAATGGATCGAGGTTGAGCAGTATAGGATCATGCAGTATGGACTGAGGTGAGCAGATTAGGGTCATGCCGTATGGACCGAGGCTGAGCTATTTAGAGTCATACAGTTTGGACCGAGCTTGATTAGTTTAGGGACATGTAGTATGGATCGAAGATGAGAAGTTTATGGTCAAGCCGTATGGTACAAGGTTGAGTAGTTTAGGATCATGTAATATAGACCGAGCCTAAGCAGTTTAAGGTCATGCACAATGGATCGAGCCTGAACAGTTTTGGGTCATGCAGTATTGAACGAGGGTGAACAATTTAGAGTCAATTAATCTAAACCGAGGCTGAACAGTTTAGGGTCATGCAGTATGGACAGAGGCCGAGCAGTTTAGAGCCATGCAGTATGGAATGAGGATGAGCAGTTTGTGGTCATGAAGTGTGGAACGAGGATGAGCGGTTTACGGTTATGCCGTATGGCACGAGGCTTAGCAGTTTAGGGTCATGCAAGATGGACCGAGCTTGAGCAGTTTAGGGTCACACCGTATGGACCGGGCTTGAATAGTTTAGTGTCATGCTGTATGGACCGAGGATGAGCAGTCCACGGCCGTGCCGTAAGGTACAAGGATGAGATGTTTAGGGCCGTGGTTGAGTAGTTTAGGGTCATGCAGTAAGCATCGAGGCTGGGTAGTTTAGAGTCATGCAGTATGGAGCGAGGCTTCGCAGGGTAGGTCATGCAGTTTGGACCAAGGCTGAATAGTTTAGGGTCATGTAATATGGCCCGAGGTGGAGTTGTTTAGGGTCATGTAGTATGGACCGAGCTTAAGTAGTTTAGAGTCATGCAGTATGGACCGTGGCTAAATAGTTTTCGGTCATGAAGTATGGATTTAGACTGAGCTGTTTACGGTCATGCAATATGGACTAAGACTGAGCACTTTAAAGTCATGCAGTATGGACTGAGGCCGAGCACTTTAGAGTCATGCAGTACAGATCGTTCTTTAGCAGTTTAGGGTCATGCAGTATGTACCGAGGTTGGGAACTTTAGAGCCATGTAGTACGAACCAAGGCTGAGCAGTTTAGGGTCATGCAGTATGGACCGAGCTTGAGTAGTTTTGGGTCATGCAATATGGACCAAGGATGAGCAGTTTACAGTCAAGCCGTGTAGTACGAGGCTTAGCAGTTTAGGGTCACGCACTGTGGACAGAGGCTAAGATGTTTAAGGTCATGCATTATCGACCGAGCTTGAGCAATTTAGAGTCATGTAGTATGGACCGAGGATGAGCAGTTTACGGCCATGCAGTGTGGAATGAGGCTTAGCAGTTTGTGGTCATGCATTATGGACCGAGGCTGAGCAGTTTAAGGTCCTACAGTATGGATCGAAACTGAGCATTTTAGGGTCATGCAGTATGGACCGAGGCTGAGCCCTTCGTGGTCATGTAGTACAGATCGAGCATGAGCTGTTTAGGGTCATGCAGTATGGGCCGTGCTTGAGCAGTTTTGGCTCATCCAGTACGGACCGACGTTGAGAAGTGTAGGGTCATGTAGTATGGACCAAGGCTGAGCAGTTTTGGGTCATGAAGTTTATGATCATGCACTATGGATCGAGGCTGAGAAGTTTAGGGTCATGTATTATGGACCGGGGTTGAGCAGTTTTGGGTCATGCAGTATGGACCGAGGCTGAGCAGTTTAGGGTCATGCAGTATGGAATGAGGATGAGCAGTATACGATCATGGAGTATAAACGAGGATGAGCAGTTTGTGGTCAGGCCGAATGGTACGGGGCTAAGCAGTTGAGGTCCATGCAGCATGGAAAGAGCCTAAGCAGTTTAGGGTTCGGGCTTGAATAGTTTAGTGTCATGCTTTACAGACCAAGGATGAACAGTCTACAGCCATGTCGTATGGTACGAGGCTTAGTAGTTTAGGGTCATGCAGAATGGTCTGAAGTTGAGCAGTTTACGGTCATGCAGTATGGACCTAAGCTGAGCAGTTTTGAGTCATACGGTATGGATCGAGGTTGAACAGGTTAGGGTCATGCAGTTGGGACCGAGGCTGAAAATTTTAGTGTCATGTAGTATGGATCGAGCTTGAGCAGTTTAGGGTCATGCAGTATGGATGGAGGCAGAGAAACTTAAGGTCATGCAGTTTGAACAGAGGAAGAGCAGTTTACGGTCATGCCATATGGACCGAGACTGAGAACTTTAGGGTCATGCAGTATGGACCAGGGCCGAGAAGTTTAAGGTCAAGTAGTACACACCTAGCTTGAGCAGTTAAGGGTCACGCAGTATGGACCAAGGCTGAGAACTTTAGGGTCCTGCAATTACATAGTTTAGGGTCATGCAGTACAGACCGAGCATGAGCAGATTAGGGTCATGCAGTATGGACTGAGGATGAGCAGTTTACAGTCACGCAGTATGGACTGAGCATAAATAGTGTAGGGCCATGCAGTATTGATCGAGGCTGAGCAGTTTAGGATCATGCAGTACTGACTGAGCATGAACAGTTTAGTGTCATGCAGTATTGATCGAGGCTGAGTGGTTTAGGGTCTTACAGTTTAGACCGAGGCTGAACTGTTTAGGATCATGCAGTATGGACCGTGGATGAGCAATTTAGGGTCATGCAGTATCGATCGAGCATGAGCAATTTAGGGCCATGCAGTATGGATAGAAGCTGAGCAGTTCAGGGTCATGCTGTTTGGACCGAGGCAGAGCGATTTACAGTGATGCTGTGTGGACCGAGGCTGAGCAGTTTAGGGTCATGTAATATGGATCGAGGCTGCGCTATTTAGGGTCATGTAATATGGATCGAGGCTGCGCTATTTAGGGTCATGCAGTATGGACCGAGACAAAGAACTTTAGGGTCACGCAGTATGGACCGAGGCTGAGCAGTTTAGGGTCAATCAGTACAGATCGAGCTTGAGCAGTTTAGAGTCATGTAGTATGGACCGAGGATGAGAACTTTAGGGTCATGTAGTATGGAATGAGGATGAGCAGCTTAGGGTCATGCAGTATGGACCGAGCTTGAGTAGTTTAGGGTCATGCACTATCGACCAAGGATGAGCAATTTACGGTCATGCCGTATGGTACTGGGCTGAGCTGTTTAGGGTCATGCAGTATGGACAGAGATTGAGATGTTTTGTGTCATGCAGTATGAACCGAGCTTGAGCAATTTAGTGTACGGCCATGCGGTGTAGACCAAGGCTTAGTAGTTTAAGGTCATGCATTATGGACCGAGGCTGAGCAGTTTAGGGTCTTGAAGTATAGACAGAGGATGAGAAGCTTAGGGTCATGCAGTATGCACCGAGGCTGAGAAGTTTAGGGTCATTCCGTCGGATCAAGGCTGAACAGTTTAGGGTCATGCAGTGTGGACCGACGCAATGCAGTTTAACGTCATGCATTATGGACAAAGCTTTAGCTATTTAGGGTCATGCAGATAAGACCGTGGCTGAGCAGTTTAGGGTCATGAAGTTCTAACTGAGCCTGAGCAGTTTACGGCCATGCCGTATGGACCGAGGCTGAGCAGCTTAGGGTCGTGAAGTATGGACCAAGGCTGAGCTGTTTAGGGTCCTATAGTATGGACTGAGACTTTGAGATTTATGGTCCGACTGAGGCTGATTCTTTTAGGGTCATGCAGTACAGATCGAACTTGAGGAGTTTAGGGTCATGCAATATGGACTGATGCTGAGAACTTTAGGGGTCATGCTGTATGGACCGAGGCTGAGCAGTTTAGGGTCATGTAATGTGGACCGCGTTTGAGCAATTTAGGGTCATGCAGTATGGACCAAGGAGGAGTAGTTTACGGTCATGCTGTATGGTGCGAGGTTGAATAGTTTAAGGTCATGCAGTAGGGACTGAGCCTGAGCAGTTTAGGGTCATACAGAATGGCCGATCCTGACAATTTAGGGTTATGTAGTATTGTTAGAGGCTGAGCAGTTTAGCGTCATTTAGTCTGGATCAAGGCTGAACATTTTAGGTTCATGCAGTATAGAGCGAGGTTCAGCAGTTTAGCGTCATGGAGTATGGACCGAGCTTGAGAAGTTTAGGGTCATGTAGTATGGATCGAGGCCGACCAATTTAGGGCTATGCAGTTTTGACTGAGGCAAAGCAATTTACAGTTATGCCATATAGACCGTGGGTGAGCAGTTTAGGGTCGTCAAGTAAGGACCGAGGCTGAGTTGTTTACGGTCAGGCAGTATGGACCGAGACTATGAACTTTAGAATCATCCAATTTGGACTGAGACTGAGCAGTTTAGTGTCATGAAGTCTAGGCCGAGCTTGAGCTGTTGAGGTTCATGCAGTATCGACCGAGGCTGAGAACATTAGGGTCATGTTGTATGGACCGAGGCTGACCAGTTTAGGGTCATGCAGTATGGATAGAGCTTGAGAAGTTTACGGTCATGCAATATGGAACGAGGTAGAGTAGTTTACGGTCATGCCATATGGTACGAGGCATAGCAGTTTAGGGTCATGTAGTATGAAGCCAGCCTCTGATGTTTAGGGTCACGCAGTATGGACCGGGCTTGAATAATTTAATGTCATGCTGTATGGATCGAGAATGAGAAATCTACAGACGTACCGTGTGGTACGAGGCTGAGCAGTTTAGGGTCATGTAGTAAGGATCGAGCCTGAGCAGTTTAGGGTAATGTAGTTTGGACCAAGGTTGAGAACCTTAGGGTCATGCAGTATTGACCAAGGCTGAGCAATTTAAAGTCATGTAGTACAGACCGAGCTTGAGCTGTTTAGGGTCATGTAGTATGGATGTAGTATGGATCGACGATGAGCAGTATAGGGTCATGCAGTATGGATCGAGTTTGAGTAGTTTAGGGTCATGCACTATGGACTGAGGATGAGCAGTTTATGGTCATGCCATATGGTACGAGGCTGAGTGCAGTGTGGACAAAGACTAAGATGTTTAGGGTCATGCATTATGGATCGAGAATGAACAGTTTATTATCATGCAGTATGGACCGAGGATGAGCTGTTTACGGCCATGCAGTATGGACTGAGGCTTAGCAGTTTAGGGTCATTCCGTCAGGAAAGATGCTGAAGAGTTTAAGGTCATGCAGTGTGTACCAAGACAGAGCAGTTTATGGTCATACATTATGGACATAACATTAACTGTTTAGGGTCACGCAGATAGGGCCTTGGCTGAGCAATTTAGGATCATGAAGTTCTGATTGAGGTTGAGCAATTTACGGCCATGTTGTATGGATCGAGGTTGAGCAGTTTAGGGTCCTAAAGTATGGATCGAGGCTGAGCTGTTTAGGGTCATGCAGTATGGATAGAGACTGAAAGTTTAAGGTTATGCAGTATTGTCAGAGGCTGAGAAGTTTAGTGTCATTTAGTTTGGATGGAGGCTAAACAGTTTAGGTTCATGCAGTGTAGACTGAGGTTGAGCAGTTTAGGGTCAAGCAGTATGGACCGAGCATGAGAAGTTTAGGGTCATGCAGTATGGACCGAGGTTGACCATTTTAGGGTCATGTAGTTTGGATCGAGACAAAGCAATTTACGGTTATGCCGTATAGACCATGGCTGAGCAGTTTAGTGTCATGAAGTTTGGATCGAGGCTGAGCAGTTTAGGGTCAAGCAGTTTGGACCGAGACTGGGCACTTTGGGGTCATGCAATATGGACCAAGACTGAGCAGTTTAGTGTCATGAAGTGTAGACCGAGCTTGAGCAGTTTAGGGTCATGCAGTATCGAACGAGGCTGAGAACTTTAAGGTCATGTTGTATGGACCGAGGCTGACCAGTTTATGGTCATGCAGTATGGACCGATCATGAGATGTTTACGATGATGCAGTATGGAACGACGATGAGCAGTTTAGAGTCATGTCGTATGGTATGAGGCATAGAAGTTTAGGGTCATCTAGTATGGAGCCAGCCTCAGCAGTTTAGGGTCACGCAGTATGGACCGTGCATGAATAGTTTAGTGTCATGTTGTATGGACTGAGGATGACAATTCTACAGTAGTGCGGTATGGTACAAGGCTGAGCGGTTTACGGTCATGCAGTAAGGACCGAGCCTGAGAGGTTTAGAGTCATGCAGTATGGACCGAGGCTGAACAGGTTAGGGCAGTGTAGTTTGGACCGAGGCTGAAACATTTAGGGCCATTTAGTATAGACCGAGGATGAGTAGTTTTTTATCATGCAGTATTGACCGAGCTTCCGCAGTTTAGGGTCATGCAGTATGGATTGAGGCTGAGCTATTTAGGGTCAGGTGGTTTGGACCAAGGAAGAACCGTTTACGGTCATGTCTTATGGATGGAAGGTGAGTAGTTTAGGGTCACGAAGTCTTGGCCGAGGCTGAGATGTTTAGGGCCATGCAGTATGGAATGGGAGTGAGCACTTTAGGGTCAAGCAGTATGGACCGAGGCTGAGCAGTTTAGGATCATGCAGTACAAACCGAGCTTCAGCAGTTTAGGGTCACGCAGTATGAAACAAGGCTGAGAACTTTAGAGTCATGCAGTATAGACCGAGGCTGAGAACTATAGGGTCATGCTGTATCGACCAAGCTTGAGCAGTTTAGGGTGATGCAGTGTGAACCGTGGATGAGCAGTTTACGGCCATGTCGTATGGTAAGAAGCATAGCAGTTTAGGCTCATGTAATATCATTCGAGCCTAAGCAGTTTAGGGTCATGCAGTATGGACCAAGACGGACCAGTTTAGGGTCATGCAGTATGGACCGAGGCTGAGGAGTTTAGTGTCATGCTGTATGGACCGAAGCTGAGCAGTTTAGGGTCTTACAGTATGGACCGAGGCTGAGCAGTTTATTGTCATTTAGTCATGACTGAGGCTGAACAGTTTAGGTTCATGCAGAATGGACAGAGGGTGAGTTGTTTAGGGTCATGCGGTATGGATCGAGCTTGAGACGTTTAGGGTCATGTAGTACGAACCGAGGCTGAGTAGTTTAGGGTCAGGCAATTTGGACCAAGGCAGAGAAATTTACGATTATGTCGTACAGATCGTGGCTGAGCAGTTTAGGGTCATGAAGCATGGACCGAAGCTGAGCTGTTTAGGGTCCTACAGTAGGGACCGAGACTGGGCACTTTTGGGTCATGCAATATAGACCGAGACTTGGCACTTTAGGGGTCATGCAAAATGGACCAAGGCTGAGCACTTTAGTGTCATGAAGTCTAGATTGAGCTTGAGCAGTTTAGAGTCATGCAGTATGGACTGAGGCTGAGAACTTTAAGGTCATGTTGTATGGATTGAGGCTGAGCAGTTTAGGGTCATGCTATATGGACCGAGCTTGAACA
Source organism: Amborella trichopoda (assembly GCF_000471905.2). The sequence goes on from NW_006497023.1 coordinate 1,186,540, forward strand.
GTTTACGGTCATGCAGTATGGAACGAGGATGAGCCGTTTACGGTCATGCCGTATTGTACGCGGCATAACAGTTTAGGGTCATGCAGTATGGAGCCACCCTCAGCAGTATGGATCGGGCTTGAATAGTTTAGTGTCATGTTACATGGACCGAGGATTAGAAGTCTACGACCGTGCCGTATGAAATGAGGCTGAGCTGTTTAGGGTCATGCAGTAAGGGCCGAGCCTAAGTAGTTTAGGGTCATGCAGTATGGACCGAGGCTAAACAGGTTAAGGTCATGCTATTTGGAGCTAGGCTGAAATGTTTAGGGCCATTTAGTATGAATCGAGGATGGGCAGTTTTTAGTCGTGCAATACTGAACGAGCTTCCGTAGTTTAGAGTCATGCAGTATGGATCAAGGCTGAGCAATTTAGGGTCAGCTTGTTTGAAACAAGAATGAGCCATTTACGGTCACGTCGTATGGATGGAGGGTGAGTTGTTTAGGGTCATGAAGTCTCGACCGAGGCTTAGTTGTTTAGGGCCATGCAGTATGGAACGAGACTGAGCACTTTAGGGTCATGAAATATGGACCAAGGCGGAGCAGTTTAGAGGCATGCAGTACAAACCGAGCTTGAGCAGTTTAGGGTCACGCAGTATGAACCAAGGCTGAGAACTTTAGGGTCGTGCTGTATGGACCGAGGCTGAGAAGTTTAAGGTCATGCAGTATCGACGAAGCTTGAGCCGTTTAGGGTGATGCAGTATGGATCGAGGCTGAGGAGATTAGTGTCATGTTGTATGGACCGAGGCAGAGCAGTTTAGGGTCATGTAGTTGGAACCGAGGCTGAGCAGTTTAGTGTCATTTAGTCTGGACCGAGGCTTAACAGTTTAGGTTCATGCAGTATGGACTAAGGCTGAGCAGTTTAGGGTCATGCAGTATGGACCGAGCTTGTGAAGTTTAGGGTCATGCAGTATGAACCGAGGTTGAGCAGTTTAGGATCATGCAGTTTGGACCGAGGCAGAGAAATTTACGGTTATGTCGCATAGACTGTGGCTGAGCAGTTTAGGGTCTTGAAGTAAGGACCGAGGCTGAGCAATTTAGAGTCATGCAGTACGGATCGAGACTTGGCATTATAGGGTCATGCAGTATGGACTGAGGCTATGCAGTTTAGTGTCATGAAGTCTAGATCGAGCTTGAGCAGTTTAGGGTCTTACAATATGCACCGAGGCTGAGAACTTTAAGCTCAGGTAGTATGGATTGAGGCTGAGCAGTTTAAGGTCATGCAGTATGGACTGAGCTTGAGCAGTTTATGGTCATGCAGTATGGAATGAGGATGAGCAGTTTACGATCATGCCGTATGGTATGAGGCATAGCTGTTTAGGGTCATGCAGTATGGAGCCAACCTCAGCAATATAGGGGCATACTATATGGATTGAGGATGAGAGGTCTACGACCTTGCCGTATGGAACGACGATGAGCAGTGTAGGGTCATGCAATAAGAACTGAGCCTGAGCAATTTCGGGTCATTCCATATGGACCGAGGCGAAACAGGTTAGGGTCATGCAGTTTGGATCGAGGCTGAAACGTTTAGAGACATTTAGTATGGACAGAGGATGAGCAGATTTGTGTCATGCAGTATTGTTCGAGCTTCCGCAGTTTAGGGTCATGCAGTATGGACCGAGGCTGAGCAGTTTAGGGTCAGGTAGTTTGGACCAAGGCAAAGCCATTTACGGTCAAGTCATATGGATGGAGGGTGAGTAGTTTAGTGTCATGAAGTCTAGACAGAGACTGAACTTTTTAAGGCCATGCAGTATGGAACGGGACTGAACACTTTAGGGTCATGCAGTATGGACCGAGGCTGAGCAGTTTAGGGTCATGCAGTATAGACCGAGCTTGAGCAGTTTAGGGTTACGCAGTGTAAATCAAGGCTTAGAACTTTAAGGTCATGCAATGTGGACCGAGGCTGAGATGTTTAGGGTCATGCAGTATGGACCAAGCTCTAGCAGTTTAGGGTGATGCAGTATGGACAGAGGATAAGCAGTTTACGGTCATGTCGCATGGGTCAAAGCTGATTTGTTTAGGGTCATGTAATATGGACCGAGCCTGATCAGTTTAGGGTCACGCAGTATGGATTGAGGCAGAGTAGTTTAGAGTCATGCAGTATGGACCGAGGCTAAGGCTTTTACTGTCATGCAAGATGGACCGAGGTTGAGCAGTTTAGGGTCATGCAGTATGGACTGAGGCTGAGCAGTATAGTGTCATTTAGTCTAGACCGAGGCTGAACAGTTTAGGTTCATGCAGTATAGACCAAGGCTGAGCAATTTAGGGTCAGGCAGTATGGACTAAGCTTGAGAAGTTTAGGATCATGCAATAGGGACCGAGGCTGAGCAGTTTAGGGTCATGCAGTTTGGACCGAGGCAAAGCAATTTACGGTTATGCCATATAGACCGTGGTTGAGCACTTTTGGGTCATTAAGTATGTACCGAGGCTAAGCATTTGACTGGGCACTTTAGGGTCTTACAATATGGACCGAGGCTGAGCAGTTTAGTTGCATGAAGTTTAGATCGAGCTTGAGCAGTTTATGGCCATGCAGTATGGACCGAGGCTGAGAACTTTAGGGTCATGTTGTATGTACCGAGGCTGAGCAGTTTAGGGTCATGCAGTATGGACCGAGCTTGAGCAGTTTACAATCTGCCAGTATGGAATGAGGATGAGCAGTTTACGGCCATGCCGTATGGTACGAGGCATAGCAATTTAAGGTCATGCGGTATGGAGCCAGCCTCAGCAGTTTAGGGTCACGTGGTATGGACCAGGCTTGAATAGTTTAGTGTCATGTTATATGGACCGAGGATGAGAAGTCTATAGCTGTGCCGTGTGGTACGAGGCTGAGCAGTTTAAGGTCATGTAGTAAGGATCGAGCCTGAGCAGTTTTGGGTGATGCAGTTTGGATCGAGGCTGAAAAGTTTAGGGCCATTTAGTATGGGCCGAGGATGAGCAGTTTTGGCTCATGCAGGATTGACCGAGCTTTCACAGTTTATGGTCATGCAGTATGGACCGAGGCTGAGCAGTTTAGGGTCAGGTAGTTTTTGCCAAGGAAAAGTCGTTTACGATCATGTCGTATGGATGGAAGGTGAGTAGTTTAGGCTCATGAAGTCTGGATAGAGGCTGAGCTGTTTGGGGCCATGCATTATGGAACGGGACTGAGCACTTTAGGGTCATGTAGTATGGAACAGTTTAGGGTCATGCAGTACAGACCAAGTTTGAGCCGTTTAGGGTCAAGCAGTACGAACCAAGGCTGAGAACTTTAAGGTCATGCATTATGGACCGAGCCTGAAGAGTTTAGGGTTATGTAGTATGGATCGAGGCAGAGCAGTTTTGTGTCATGCGGTATGCACCGAGGCTGAGAAGTTTAGTGTCGTGCAGTATGGACCGAGGTTAAGCCGTATAGGGCCATGCAGTATGGATCAAGGCTGAGCAATTTAGGGTCTTACAGTATGGACCGAGGCTGAGCTGTTTAGGGTCATGCAGTATGGACTGAGCCTGAGCTGTTTAGGTTCATGCAGTATGTACCGATGCTGAGCAATTTAGGGTCATGCAGTATGCATCGAAGCTGAGACGTTTAGGGTCACGCAGTATGAACCGAGGCAGAGCATTTTTTGGTGTTGCAGTATGGACCGAGGCAGAGCAGTTTAGTGTCATGCAGTACAGACCAAGCTTAGAACCTTATGTACATGCAGTATGGATCGAGGCAGAGTAGTTTAGGGTCATGCCATACGGAACGAGCTTGATCAGTTGAGGGTCATGCAGTATGGACAGAGGATGAGCAGTTTACAGTAGTGCCGTATGGTATGAGGCTGAGCAGTTTAGGGTCACGCAGTAGAGACCGAGCCTAAACAGTTTAGGGTCATGCAATATTGATTAAGGATGAGCAATTTTGGATCATGCAGTATTGATTGAGCGTGAAAAGTTTAGGGTCATGCAATATTGATCGAGGCTGAGCAGTTCAGGGTCCTGCAATATGGATCGAGGCTGAACAGTATATAATCATGCAGTATGGACCGAGGATGAGCAGTTTCGGGTCATGTTGTATGGACCGCGCTTGAGCAGTTTAGGGTCATGCAGTATGGACTAAGGTTGAGCAGTTTAGGGTCAGGCAGTTTGGACCGAGACTGAGCGATTTACGGTCCTGTCGTGTGGACCGAGGCTGAGCAGTTTAGCGCCATGAAATATGGACTGAGGCTTAGCTGTTTAGGGTCATGTAGTATGGACCGAGACTGAGAACTTTAGGGTCATGCAGTATGGACCGAGGCTGAGCAGTTTAGGGTCATGCAGTACAGACCGAGCTGGAGCAGTTTAGGGTCATGCAGTACATACCGAGGCTGAGAACTTTAGGGTCAACTAGTACGGACCGAGGAAGAGTAGTTTGGGGTCATGCAGTATGGATCGAGCTTGACTAGTTTAGGGTCATGAACTATGGACCGAGGATGAGCAGTTTACGAACATGTTGTATGGTACGAGGATGAGCAGTTTAGGTTCATGCAATGTGGACGGAGGCTGAGATGTTTAGGGTCATGCAATATGGACCGAGCTTGAGCAGTTTGTGTCATGCAGTATGGACCGAGGATTAGAACTTTACGGCCATGCAGTGTCAACCAAGGCTTAGCAATTTAACGCCATGCATTATGGACTGAGGCTGAGCAGTTTAGGGTCATGCAGTATGGATCGAGCTTGAGAAGTCTAGGGTCATGCAGTATGGACCGAGGCTGAGCTTTTATGGATCATGCAGTTTGGACCGAGGCAGAGCAGTTTACGATTACGCCATATAAACCATGGCTGAGCAGTTTAGCGTCATGAAGTATGGACCTAGGCTGAGCTGTTTAGGGTTATGCAATATGGATTGAGACTGGGTTCTTTAGGGTCATGCAATGTGGACCAAGGCTAAGCCGTTTAGTGTCATGATGTCTAGACCGAGCTTGAGCAGTTCAGGGTCATGCAGTATGGACCAAGGCTGAGAACTTTAGGGTCATGTTGTACTGACCGAGGCTGAGCAGTTTAGGATCATGCAGTATGGACCAAGCTTGAGTAGTTTACGATCATGCAGTATGGAATGAGGATGAGCAGTTTACAGTCTTGCCGTATGGTACGAGGCATCGTAGTTTAGGGTCATGCAGTATGGAGCCAGCCTCAGCAGTTTAGGGTCACACAGTATGGATCGGGTTTGAATAGTTTAGTGTCAAGCTGTTTGGACCGAAGATGAGAAGTCCATGGCCGTGTTTAGGGTCATGCAGTAAGGACCGAACTTGAGCTATTTAGGGTCAAGCAGTATGGATCGAGGCTGAACAGGCTAGGTTCAAGCAGTTTGGACCGAGACATAAAAGTTTAGGGCCATTTAGTTTGGACAGAGGATGAGCAGGTTTGGGTCATGCAGTACTGAACGAGCATCGACAGTTTAGGGACAGCAGTATGGATTCAGGCTGAGTAGTTTAGGGTCAGGTAGTTTTGACCAAGGCAGAGCCGTTTACAGTCATATCGTACGGACAGAGGGTGAGTAGCTTAGGGTCATGAAGTCTGGACCGAGGTTGAGCTGTTTAGGGCCATGCAATTTGGAATGGGACTAAGCACATTAGGGTCATGCAGTATGGACCGAGGCTGAGTAGTTTAGGGTCATGCAGTAAAGACCGAGCTTTAGCAATTTAGGGTCATGCAGTATGAACCGAGGCTGAGAACTTTAGGGTCATGCAGTGTGGACTGAGGCCTAGAAGTTTAGGGTCATGCAGTATGGACCAAGCTTGAGCAGTTTAGGGTGATGCAGTATAGCCCGAGGATGAGCAGTTTACGGTCATGTCGTATGGTACGAAGCTCAGCAGCTTAGGGTCATGTAATCTAGACAGAGCCTTAGCAGTTTAGGCTCATGCAGTATGGACCGAGGCAGAGCAGTTTAGGGTCATGCAGTATGGACCACGATTGAGGAGTTTAGTGTCATACAGTACGGACCGAGGCTGAGCAGTTTAGGGTCATGTAGTATGGACCGAGGCTGAGCAGTTTAGGGTCTTAATGTATGGACCAAGGCTGAGCTATTTAGGGTCATGCAGTATGGACCGAGCCTGAACAGCTTAGATTCATGCAGTATGTACTAAGGCTGAGCAGTTTAGGGTCATGCAGTATGGATAGAGGCTGAACAGTTTCGTGTCATGTAGTATGGGCAGAGACTGAGTAGTAAAGGGTCATGTAGTGTGGACCGAGGATGAGAAGTTTAGGGTCACGTAGCGTGGACCAAGGATGAGAAGGTTAAGGTCACGTAGTATGAACCGAGGCGGAGGAGTTTAGGTGTTGCAGTACGGATAAAGGCAGAGATGTTTAGGGTCATGCAGTACTGACCGAGCTTGAGCAGATTAGTGTCATGAAGTATGGACCGACGCATAGAACCTTAGGAACATGCAGTATGGATCTAGGTTGAGTAGTTTAGGGTCATGTCGTACAGACCAAGCTTGAGCAGTTGAGGGTCATGCAGTATGGACCGAGGATGAGCAGTTTACGACCATGCCATATGGTTACGAGGCTGAGCAGTTTACGGTCACACAGTATGGACCGAGCCTAAACTATTTAGGGTCATGCAATATTAATCGAGGTTAAGCTGTTTAGGCTCATGCAGTATGGACCGAGCGTGAATAGTTTAAGGTCATGCAGTACTGATCGAGGCTGTGCAGTTTAGGGTCCTGCAGTCTGGATCGAGGCGGAACAGTTTAGGATCATGCAGTATGGATCGAGGATGAGCAATTTAGGGACATGCAGTATGAACCGAGCTTGAACAATTTAGGGTCATGCAGTATGGACTGAGGCTGAGCAGTTTAGGGTCAAGCAGTTTGGATCAAGGCTGAGCGATTTACAATCATGCCATGTGGACCGAGGCTGAGCAGTTTTGGGTCATGAAATATGGACCGAGGCTAAGCTATTTAGGGTCTTGCAGTATGGACCGAGATTGAGCAGTTTAGGGTCATATAGTATGGATCGAAGCAGAGAACTTTTGGGTCAAGTAGTATGTACCGAGGATGAGCAGTATAGGGTCATGAAGTATGGACCAAGCTTGAGTAGTTTAGGGTCATGCACTATGGACCGAGGATGAGCAGTTTACGGTCATGCCGTATGGTACGAGGCTGAGCAGTTGACGGCCATGCCGTATGGATCGAGGATGAGCAGTTTAGGGTCATGAGTAGTTTAGGGTCATGAGTAGTTTAGGGTCATGAGCAGTTTAGGGTCATGAGTAGTTTACGGCCATGCCGTATGGATCGAGGCTGAGCAGTTTAGGGTCATGAAGTATAGACCGAGGCTAAGCTATTCAGGGTCCTGCAATATGGACCGAGACTTACTAATATTTGGTCATGAAGCATTGACCGAGGCTGATTAGTTTAGGGTCATGCAGTACAGACCGAACTTGAGCAGTTTAGGGTCATGCAGTACTGACTGAGGCTGAAAACTTTACGTCATGCAGTATGGATCGAGGACGAGAAGTTTAGAGTCACGCAATGTTCACCACATTTGAGCAGTTTAGGGCATGCAGTATGGATCGAGGATGAGTAGTTTACGGTTATGCATTTGGTACGAGGTTGAGCAGTTTAGGATCATGCAGTATGAACCGAGCCTGAGCAGTTTAGGATCATGCAGAATTGACCGATCTTGACAGGTTAGCATTATGCAGTATTGTCTGAGGCTGAGCAGTTTAGTGTCATTTAGTTTGGACCGAGGCTGAACAGTTTAGGTTCGTGCAGTAAGGACCGAGGCTGAGTAGTTTAGGGTCATGCAGTATTGACCGAGCATGAGAGGTTTAGGGCCATGTAGTATGGATAGAGGCTGAGCAGTTTAGGGTCATGCAGTTTGGATCGAAGTAGAGCAATTTATGGTCATGCCGTATCGACTGTGGGTCATAAAATATGAACCGAGGCTGAGCTGTTTTGGGTCATGCAGTATGGACCGAGTCTGGGCACTTTAGGGTCATGCAATAAGGACCGAGTTTGTGTAGTTTAGTGTCATGCAATCTAGACTGAGCTTGAGCAGTTAGGGTCATGCAGTATGGAACGAGCTTGAGCAGTTTAGGGTCATGCAGTATGGGACGAGGATGATCAGTTTACAGTCATGCCATATGGTGCGAGGCTGAGCAGTTTAGGATCATGTAGTATGGAGCCAGCCTGAGCACTTTAGGGTCACGTAGTATGAATCGGGCATGAATAGTTTAGGGTCATGCAGTATGGATAGAGGATGAGAAGTCTACAGTCATGCCATGTTGTACGGGGCTGACCAGTTCAGGGTCATGTAGTAAGGACCGAGCCTAAGTAGTTTCAAATCATGCAGTATGGACCGAGGCTGAACATGTTAGGGTCATGCAGTATGGACCGAGCTTGAATAGTTTAGTGTCACGCTGTATGGACCGAGGATTAAAAGTCTACGGCCATGCCATTTGGTACCAGGCTGAGCAGTTTAGGGTCATGCAAGAAGGATCGAGCCTGAGCAGTTTTGGGCCATGCTGTATGGACCTAAGGTGAACAGGTTAGAGTCATGCAGTTTGGACTGAGGCTGAACTGGTTAGGATCTAGCAGTTTGGACGGAGGCTATGCAGCTTGGGTCTTGCAGTATTGACCGAGCTTCAGCTATTTAAGGTCATACAGTATGGACCGAGGTTGAACAGTTTAGGGTCTGGTAGTTTGGACCAAAGCATAGCCGTTTACGGTCATGTCGTATGGATAGAGGGTGAGTAGTTTAGGTTCATGAAGTCTTGACCGAGGCTGAGTTGTTTAGAGCCATGCGGTATGGAGCGGGACTGAGCACTTTACGGTCATGCAGTATGGACCGATGCTGAGCAGTTTAGGGTCATGCAGTATGGACCGATGTTGAGAAGTTTAGGGTCATCCAGTATGGACCAAGCTTGAGAGGTTTAGGGTCATGCAGTATGGACCAAGCTTGAGCAGTTTAGGGTCCTGCAATATGGATCGAGCATAAGCAGTTTAGCGCCATGCAGTATGGATCGAGGCGGAGCCGTTTAGCATCATGCAGTATGGACCGAGGCTGAGGATTTTTGTGTCATGCAGTATGGACCAAGGCTGAGCAGTTGCAGTATGGACCGAGGCTGAGAAGGTTAGGGTCTTACTGTATGGACCGAGGCTGAGCTGTTTAAGGTCATGTAGTATGGATCGAGCCTGAGCAATTTAGGTTCATGCAGTACGTACCGAGGCTTACCAGTTTAGCGTCATGTGTATGGACCGAGGCTGAACAGTTTCGTGTCATGCTGCATGGACCGAGGCAAAGAAATTAAGGGTGGATCGAGGATGAGAAGTTTAGGGTCATGTAGAATGAACCGAGGCTGAGCAGCTTAGGGTGTTGCAGTATGGACCGAGGCGGAGCAGTTAAGTGTCATGTGAGATGGACCGAGGCTGTGCAGTTTAGGGTCATGCAGTATGGACCGAGGCTGTGAACTTTAGGGTCATGTTGTATGGATCAAGGCGGAGCACTTTAGGGCCATGCAGTATGGACCGAGCTTGGACAGCTTACAGTCATGCAGTATGGAACGAGGATGAGCAGTTTACAGCCAAGCCATATGGTATGAGGCATAGCAGTTTAGGGTCATGCAGTATGGAGCCAGCCTCTGCAGTTTAGAGTCACAAAGCACAGATCGGGCTTCAATAGTTTAGTGTCATGCATTATGGATCGAGGCTGAGCAGTTTAGGGTAAGATAGTTTTGACCAAGGTAGAGCCATTTACGTTCATGTCGTATGGTCGGAGGGTGAGCAGTTTCGGGTCATGAAGTCTGGACCGAGGCTGAGCTGTTTAGGACCATGCAGTATGGAACGTGACTAACCACTTTAGGGTCATCCAGTATGGACCGAGGCTGAGCAGTTTAGAGTCATGGAGTACAAACCGAGCTTGAGCAGATTAGGGTCCCGCAGTATGGACTAAGGCTGAGAACTTTAGGGTCATACTGTATGGACCAAGGCTTAGAACTTTAGGGTCATGCTGTATGGACCAAGGCTGAGAATTATAGGGTCAAGCAGTATTGATGAAGCTTGAGCAGTTTTGGGTGATGCAGTATGGACCGAGGATGAGCAGTTTACGGTCATGTCGTATGGTAAGAAGCTGAGTTTCTTAGGGTCATGTAATATGGACTAAGCCTAAGCAGTTTAGGTTCATGCAGTATGGACCGAGGCAGAGCAGTTTAGGGTCATGCTATATGGACCGAGGTTGAGTAGTTTAGGGTCATGAAGTATGGACTGAGGTTGACCAGTTTAGTGTCGAGGCTGAACAGTTTAGGTTCATGCAGTATAGACCGAGGCTGAGCCGTATTGCATCATGCAGTTTTGATCTAGGCAGAGAAATTTACGGTTATGCCGTAAAGACCGTGGCTGAGCAGTTTAAGGTCATGAAGTATCGACCGAGACTGAGCTGTTTAGTTTCACACAGTATGGACGGAGACTGAGCACTTTAGGGGTCATGCGATATGGACCAAGGCTGAGCAGTTTAGTGCCATGAAGTCCAAACCGAGCTTGAGCTGTTTAGGGTCATGCAGTATGGACCGAGGCTGAGAACTTTAGGGTCATGTTGTATGGACCGAGGCTGAGCAGTTTAGCGTCATGCAGTATGGATCGAGCTTTAGCAGTTTAGGGTCATGCAGTATGGAATGAAGATGAGCAGTTTACGATCATGCCGTATGGTACGAGGCATAGAAGTTTAGGGTCACGTAGTATGCAGCCAGCCTCAGCAGTTTAGGATCACACAATATTGACAGGGCTTAATAGTTTTGTGTCATGCTATATGGACCGAGGATGAGAAATCTTCAACTATGCCGTATGGAACAAGGCTGAGAAGTTAGGGTCATGCAGTAAGGCTCGAGCTTGAGAAGTTTAGGGTCATGCAGTATGGACCGAGGCGGAACTGGTTAAGGTCATGCAGTTTTGACTTAGGCTGAAACGTTTAGGGCCATTTAGTATGAACCGAGGATGCGGAGTTTTATGTCATGCAATATTGTCTGGGATTCCGTAGTTTAGGATCATGCAATATGGACCGAGGCAGAGCAGTCAGGTAGTTTGTACCAAGACAGAGCCGTTTACAGTCATGTCGAATAGAAGGAGGGTGAGTAGTTTAGAGTAACGAAGTTTGGATAGAGGCTGAGCTGTTTAGGGCCATGAAGTATGGAACGGGACTGAGCACTTTAGGGTCATGCAGTATGGATTGAGGCTGAGCAGTTTAGGGTCATGCAGTACAGACCAATCTTGAGAAGTTTAGGGTCAGGCAATATGAACCGAGGTCGAGAACTTTAGAGTCATGCAGTACGGACCGAGGCTGAGAAGTTTAGGGTCATGTAGTATCGACCAAGCTTCAGCAGTTGAGGGTGATGCAGTATGGACCGAGGAAGAGCAATTTACGATCATGTTGTATGGTAATAAGCTGGAAAGTTTAGGGTCATGTAATATGGATCGAGCTTAAGCAGTTTAGGGTCATGCAGTATGGACCGAGGCAGAGCAGTTTAGGGTCTTGCTGTATGGATCGAGGCTGAGGAGTTCAGTGTCATGCTGTATGGACCGAGGCTAAGCAGTTTAGGGTCATGCAGTATGGACTGAGGCTGAGCAGTTTAGTGTCATTTAGTTTGGACCAGAGCTGAATACTTTAGGTTCATGCAGTATGGACCGAGGCTGAGCAGTTTAGGGTCATACAGTATGGACCAAGCTTGAGAAGTTTAGGGTCATGCAGT